>OW052241.1:133487073-134027073 GCA_932526585.2 Philonthus cognatus
TAACACGAATGAATTCAGAATTTTTCCCTCTATAAAAAAGGGAAATACATTTTGTTTCTAAAATAAATAGGGGAGCCAAAATTTAAACATTTCAAAATTTACATGGGATTTCCTATGTTGCGTCCGCCAAGTCAACACCCGGTATAATGTTAAAATAACTAAGCATACGTTTTGTCCTAGATAAAAAATTCAATTTTAATTGGTACCTGTTTCCTTGTCGGAGAGATATTCTTGCAATTATGAGTATTAAGTGTCCTATATTCTTCTTAAGAAACATTTGTATGATTCTAAATGCCCCTCATATTTATTTATAAAGGCTAATTCGTAAATAAATCCATATTTAGCCTTAACATAAAAGGCATTTTCTATCGATAGCCGAACACAAAAAGCAAATAGATCACGTAGTAGGTATATCGCATTACAAAAGTACGTGAATAATGCATGGCCTTGTTAGCCTCCCAGCCAATTGAATTGTTTACCTTCGAATTTGTTTAATGTGTCTATTATTTGCAACCGGTGTTATTTTTGTTTACCGCCCGCTTCTTCTCGCGAGAAAAATGAAAATTCAATAGGTATGCGAACCGGTGGCGACGTCAGCGCTTCTAAAAATACCGTCGGTTCGTCCAAAAATAATAATCGTGTCGGAAGTGCGGACGGCTTTCGAAAGTCGGAAAAATAATGTATAGATAGATGAGTATTAATTTTCAGCACCATCTACAAAGTTACTTGGAGGTGTTCTTTTAATTGGCGTTACAATATTTTGAAAATTAATACTCTTTGAAATGTCTATTAATATTATGTATGGTACGTAAAATGATTTAAAATATTTACCTAATCCTTAAAATATATAAATATTCATTCATTTATTGTAAATCATTATCAATTATGAATTTATGATAAAGGGTGTTAAATTATAAGTGACCCCATTTAAATTTTTAAGTACACAAATTTTAAACGTCTAGTTGTAATGATTATAAATGTCAAATGTACTGTCATATCTCAAGTTTTGTTAGATATGTATGCGCTGGCCTATTGCTTAAAGAATATTCTGTGTAGAAAAGGTTTTAAAAATTGATTCAATTATTCAAACATAGCGTCAGTTCCGGCAAGAATTTAATGTTGAAGTAGTTCCTTCTCGTAAGATAATCACAAACAATCACCATCAGTTGTGGATTTGAAACTCTGGCCCATATTTTTTCGAAGATGAATTGGGAAATGCAGTAGTTAATACTGAACCATGTGGATATGTTGCAAATGTTTTTAGTACATGCCATAGATCAACTCCGGCTACCATTAGATGTTACATGGTTTCAACAAGACGGTGCAATGCCTCATGTGTCAAATGTATCTATGGACGTACTGCTAGAGATGTTTTCGGGTACCCGTCTGCTATTATTGCACCGCGCGCAGATATGCATCGATAGAGATGGAGGTCACCTGTTTGATTTAATTTTTAAGTATTGAAGTTCAAAATAATTAAGAATAAAACTTGGAATATCTATCTTTATTTTCCATCTTCAATTTAAAAAAAAAAACAATTTTGTTGCATATTTGTGGTGCTTGTTCTACATACTCTTTGTATTCTTATAGAAGAAGACTTTACCTTAATGTCTGTTTCTTCTACTCCTTTTTGAGTTTCTGCAATTACCACCAGCATCCTGAAGTTTTAATTTCTTCGACCATTTCAGTTTCTACAAACTTGTTGTCTTATTATCGCTTGTATTTTATAGTACAAAAAAAATAGAAATTTCAGGATTTTTTTAAAATTGGATGTTTCTATCGAGGATCTAGGTAACTAGAAGAGATAGAGAAAATCGGATGTCGTACTCTCGATCTGTAATTTTTTTTTTGAGACACTCAAGAATGATAACAAAATTCGATTGTTTTGTACACTGCATATTATCGAGTTATTGCTAAACACGAATTTTCCATTATCGATGGTTCTCAAAATCTCAGTGGTTTATTTTGTTGTGGTTTTTGCATATTCTTAATGCCCTTTTTAAGAAAAATTGAATGCGATTTAATTTTTTTAAAATCTTCATTAAGAAGTAAGAAATTGATATTTTTCCAAATTTGCACTGCAGTGGCGTAGATAGCAGGGGATTATTTTTTGCTCATTTTCTTTAAGTAATTTATTTTGTTATACTTTTTATTTAAGTTTTACATTTCCGTCATTTGTAAAAAAACCTGACGTGTACGGAATTTTGAAGGTTATTTTCGGAATCTGAACAAGAAAATTCATTCAGATACCGATAACTGTGTTAAATTTGAGTTAGTATTTGGTATCATAAATTTATTTGTCTAAAGTTATACAAAAACAAAAAAAAAACAAAAAAATATAAACATAGCACTTTCCCCGTAATTTCAATAATTAATGATTGACATAATAAACGTATTTCACTTGTTAATTGGTAAAGACCAATCTGGGAGTGGAAAACGCTCGTTTAAAACTTTCAATTTAACTTTTAAAAAAGCGTATTCATATGTATACTTAAAAGAAAAATTCCCTGAATTGTGTTAACGTGTTATCTTGATCTGTCTATGTTATTAATGTATTGTGTTTAACTGGAGATTCCGTAAATAAACAAATACAAATACAAAACATTTCTAAAGATAGATAAATTATTTTTATTTATACAAATCTACTTTAGGGTCTCATTACATTATCCCTTTCAGCCCTGGATTTTTTCTGGTGCTTAACTGCATGTACACTGCATATTATTTGTTACAATCTCAGATATACAGAGAGTTTTTCTTTTAAGTATACATATCTCAATATACTGTATACGCTGTAAATCTTCAGATATTCGTTATTTTTACAAATCATTCAAATTGAACTTTCAAATGAGTGTTTTCCACTCCAGGATAAGGCATGAAGTTAAATTTCGAGTTTAGAAAAGCTTGAAAATCTGGTTTGGTCGCGTAGCGCGAAGCGCGGAGCGACCACACCAAATTTTCAGGCTTTTCTAAACTCGAAATTTTACTTCATGCGAGACGCGTACTAAACACTGATGTGATATGATGTGATGTTTAGAATACACATTTTTAGCATACTGTTTTAGTAGAATATTTTGAACTTCACCTTAAAACAGTGTTTTATACGCGTGGCGCATGAAGTAAAATTTCGAGTTTAGAAAAAGCCTGAAAATTTGGTTTAGTCGCGTAGCGCTACGCGCTACGCGACTAAACCAAATTTTCAGGCTTTTCTAAACTCGAAATTTTACTTCATGCTTAATCTGGGAGTGGAAAACACTCGTTTAAGACTTCAAAGTAAACTATTTTAAAAAACAAACGAATATCGGAACAATTACAGCTCATGCATACATATATGTATTTTTAAAAGAAAAATTCCCAATATGTTTATTAAATTTTAGTGGTGGAAAATGCCACCATCAGGGCCTAAAGGGTTAAGACGTAAAAGAATTTTATATTTGTTTGTGTCGAATATTAAAATATGCTTATTTCTTAGTGGATCTCGAGAATTTTAAATAAATTCGACTATCGATACGTTTTTGCTAAGTCTGTGAATTAAAGAATTCAATTTGTGGGTCTCACAACTTTAATTTACGACGCGAAATTATCGTTTTCTGGACTTTTTAGTTACATTATGTAAAAATAAAATATGTTATTCTAAAAAAAAATCATCTAAACTTCAGATTTACTTGTATGACATTCACAAAAATAAATTACTATTACTATTATTTCAACGTTATCAAATTGAAAATTGGTTAAACTAGAAGGAAAATTCGCCAAAAGTGGATTAAAACTCTATTTATTTTAGTCAAAAAATTCACAATAAAAAAAAACTTAAATAAACTTTGTGTTTGATTGTCTAGCAAGTGTTTCCAATCCCAGATTAAGCATGAAGTAAAATTTCGAGCTTAGAAAAGCCTGAAAATTTGGCTCGGGCGCGTAGCAAAGCGGAGCGACCGAGCCAAATTAGGCTTTTCTAAACTCGAAATTTTACTTCATGCACCACGCGTATAAAACGCTGATTTAATGTGAAATGGTCTTTATCCATTTACTAATAAAATTAAATAACTTTTAAAAATGTTACTGTTGTTAATTTAAATTAAGCTAATTATATAATATAATATAATATTAACGCCCACGAATTTCTGAAAAGTATGGTGTTTTTAGTTCTTAAATATCTCAATTCTACTCTGAACTGTGTAAGTGTTTCTGTAGTTAAGATAATTTTATATTTTTTTAAAAACGTAAGTTTTATAGCGCGATTATTTAAAACATGATATATTTATTTTTTATTTTATTTATTTATTTATACGGGAAAACCCCTTTTAACAAAAATAGAGCACTAATAATTCAAAAAACAATCAAAATTACATTACATTAAATAATACTATTAATATTATTAATTCGAGCCATTCAAAAAATTAAAACTATTCACAAAATAATAACAATAAAAGTCACAAATCTAAAGCATCCTCTTCAGTTTACACTTAAAACTATCAAAATTTGAATTAAATAAATAATAAGTAATTAATAAATTTAGAGTAGGCTTTGAATTAATAATTATATTTCTCACTTTCTCAGATTTAAAACAAGACCAACGTATTTAGTCAAATATTTAATCATAATTAACGATTATTTCAATCATTAGTTGATTAATTATTTATAACAAATTATCACATACTTCTTTTTTTTATAAACTTTTTTCGTTTTTAAAAAGATAAAAGTTATAAATAACACAAAAATTAACTTTGAACGCATTTCTTAGCAACAATTTTTCAGCCTCAAAAACATTTGGTTTGATTTAAATTAGATTGACAGAACTGACTTTCAACATATAGTTTACCATAACCTCAAATTTATTCCTTTATTCAATTAGCATTCTGGCCAACCGCACAAACAAAATGCCGCCTACTCTAAATCATAATTTAAATGATCGCATGGTATTACTCAATTATTTTACTAACGACTACATTTACTGACAGTTAGGTAAACGCGTCAATGTTTTGAATGCACTATTCCCTCATTGAACTTAGTCTTAAGTCCGATCTTAAAAAGCCATTGTCATAAATAATACCAACTAACTAACGCAACATGTTCGAGGTAATTTAATAATTTAAGAATAATTACATTAGCGCATGAGTATTATAAGTATGTCTCGACGCATATTAAGTAATGGTAAAATGTTAAACGCGATAACCATAACCAGATTAGAATAAAGTAGGCGAAGTCGGCACACCGGCCTTTATTAAAGGTGCCTTCTTTATCTCTCTTAAATAGATAATTATTTGTGTGTTTTGAGGACGTCGTACACGTTTATGAACTTTATTTACATAATTATTACATAAGCAATCACATATACACCGACTTATAAATAACCAATTAAGTAATGTTTCAAAAACAGTCTAAATATAATAGTAAGTTGTAGTGAGTAAATGTCAAAAATGGTAGATTTTACATAATTGGGTTTATAAATTGTCTCTGATCTTATCATTTTTGACTTCAAATTATTTCAATGTTTTATACATTATTTCGAGTTTAAAAAAGCCTACTAGTGAAAATGAACACATAGTGTTCGAAATGTACATTTAGTATAATAAAAGTAAACATTGAAGCAATGAATTACTAAAATAATTAATCAAACACTTCACGTAATTAAAAGAAGAATATTTAAAAAAAGCCTGTTTAATGTTCAGGCGTTTCTAATCTCAAAGTTCAACTTCATACTTATCAAGGAGTAGAAACACTTAACACTTGAATAAAATAAAATTAAACAAATTTGGTGAAGAAAAACACTTGTATTAGTCCATGATTTTATGTTCAGTTTCCTGACACGTGCTTTGGTCTTTACAGATCATTATCAAAGGTTAAATCGTGTCAGGAAACTGAAAATAAAATCTTGGAACAAATCAAGTGCATTAATTATATAAAATTAAACAACTAAGAAAAGTTCACAGACTTAAAGTTAACTAATATCTTATATTATACGTGTTATTCGAAAATAAAATCATATTATGAACAGATGTCTACAAAACTCGATTTTTAATAAAAAATTAATTACGAGACTCGATTTTCAATAAAAAAATTACCTACGAAACTCGATTTTTAATAAAAAATTAACTACGAAACTCGATTTTTAATTAAAAAACCATTTAAAATCATATTAAGAACAGATGTCTACAAAACTCGATTTTTAATAAAAAATAACTACGAGACTCGATTTTCAATAAAAAAAATTAACTACGAAACTCGATTTTTAATAAAAAAATAACTATGAAACTCGATTTTTAATAAAAAATTACCAAACTTAAATAATTAAACAACTGACGGGTTAAAGGGAAAACCAAATGAGTCCAAAAAGTTCCAAACATCGTTTTTGACGTCATTGTGTAGTTTAGACCAAGTATTTTCATGTTGGTAAATTTAACGTGAAACAAACAAATGGGTCATCAGTTATTCACAACAAAATAAGTATCACAATCTGTCAAAAATACAGAGTTCTGAATTTTCCTTTTGTTACCTTGTAAAATTTCAAAATTAAGACCCATTTTTCTTTTCCCGTTGAACCTTCAACTGTAATCGAAATTACAAAAGCTCAAGATTGACTAAAGCTATGTAAGGTGCAGAAACTTCAGACCCCAAAAAATAAATAATATATAACATATTTATTTATAGACTTGTTAGCAAAATAATTGTGAATATAATACAGTTAATTAAAATTAACAAAATATTGACCCTTTTTTACACCAAATATGACAGTGACACACAAGAATATTCAGGCGGAAAGACCATTGGTCGATAGCCAATTGACAGATAGATTTTTATTTAATGTTATAGTTATTTTTACATACTTATTGTTTGTTTGTTGTATTTACTGTTGATTTCTGTCAATAAAGATATTTAATTTTGTTAATTTATAAAAGTTAACAAATTTTTTATAAATTGGTAAATATCTATTCGTATTCGATTTACTTACCTATATTCGTACTTACCAAAGTTACTACAAACACTCGAATATTATTAATAAATATGAAAAAAGTCAATATCTTAATACATTTTTGTTTATTTTGTGTTATTTATAACATGTAAAATTAATGTTTATTACGCCTAGCGCATGAAGTAAATATTTCGAGTGTAGAAAAGCCTGAAATATTTACTTTATTCTTATTCAAAAAATGGAAAACACTCGTTAGAATATTTTATTTATTTATTTATTTATTATGTGTTAACTACAGTTTTACAATCGTCAACATAGAAATATAAACTTAATTACTAGAACCTAATCATAATAAAATATATATAGTGAAGCATTACACAAGAATGTGTAATACGACATCAGTAATAATCATAGAATGACACAGACATAGAGATGGCCAGGTGGTTCGTGCCGCATGTGTGTGTGATATTAATGAAGTCACCCAACTTGAATCCATTTATTAATAGTTGGTAAGTATTGTAGAAATAACGAAACACAAACATGTTAAGATTGGCTGCACAGATAAAATGAATATAGAAAATAAAGCGATTATCACAGAATGTATTAATATCACAGAATTAGTATTAGGGTTAGTAAGGCTTATTCTAGAAATAACGAAATACAAACATGTTAAAATTGGGTGTAAAGATAAAATGTATATAGAAGTTAAAGCTATTATCACAGAATGTATTGATGTCACGCAGTGTTAGTAAGGATTAAGTTAAGTTAAAAGGAACTAAACTTCATTAAAACACACACACAATAGAGGCAACATGTTAAAACATAATGTATAGTCTATTCCGAGTTCAAATTGGAACATGCTGAAGAAATTCGTCAGTACTGTAGAAGGCTTTACACAGTAGGAAATCTTTAATTACTGCTTTAAATTGAACAAAAGGCAGGTTTCTTGTTTGTAACGTTAATTTATTAATGAAATGTAACCCAAAGTGATTTGGTCCCATGCGCGACTTTGTGAGCCGCATTCTTTGTAAACATAGATTTTCCCTGTGGCGCGTAGAATAATCATGGGCAAGAGTTGGGATTATATTCAGATTCTGTTTCACATAACAAAGACACTCCAGTATATACAGACTTGGTAGAGTGAGTAATTTTAGTGTCACGAAAAAATCTTTGCAGTCGACTGTATAGGTAACGCCAGCACAATTCGGACAGCTCGTCTTTGCAAGGCAAAAATGCGATGCCTAGAGGTGGAATGTCCCCAAACTAGAATAGCGTAGCGTAAATGCGATTCGATGAGACCAAAGTAAGCAATGCGAAGAACATCAGTCGAAGCTTGTCTTGATAGGTTCCTCAAACAGAAAATGTTTTTGGAGAGAGTAGTTGCCAATTCATTGCCATGTATATTCCACGATAGAGCCGAATCTAGGTGAACACGCAAGAACTTAACGGGTGTATTATGTGGACTAACTGCCTTGCATGTGAAAAACATTAATGTCTGGGTCTTAGACTCGTTCAATATTAGCTTATTACTGGTGCACCATGATGAAACCGCACCCAGTCGAATATTGTTTGTTTCAAGAGCTTCAACTTCTGTTCTCCCCACGCTTACCACGGTCGTGTCATCTGCAAACAACAACATACATAAGTCATCAACGCATTTTGGTAAATCATTAATAAATATTAAGAATAGTACAGGGCCCAAAATTGATCCTTGAGGAACACCGTGTTCTATTGATAACAAAGATGATGTATTACTATTTATTTCCACCGCTTGCTTTCTATTTGAAGAATATTATTGAACACTTAAATTAATATGAATATCTGAAAGTAATAAATCAAATTAAATGCATACGTATAACTAATTGAGTCGCCTATTTACAAAAACCCCTAAATCCATTGTTTTCAGGTGGATTTGGAGGTTTTTGGAAATAGGCGACTCAATTGTTTAATTGAGTTATGTGGAGTATTTAATTGAAATGAAAACCTTTCACTTTTATTTTTATTTATTTCGTTAGATGTCCATTTCGAGTGCTAAGTACTTATTAATGAGTGCTTGGCACTCGAAATATACAGCTAATTAATAAAAATAAAAGTGAAGTAAGGAATAAAACGTTTTTCGTTGTGACATACGTATAAATTTACTCTAATAACGATTTACTCAATTTTGACTTGTGGCTGCGGAGGGCTAGCAAGCGCGTCCCAGGTGGCGGATAGGGAAATACCACGGCGTCTTCTGATGTAGTGGTTAGCGGCGGCCATAAGTGCCACTCCAGACGTAAAACCCTGCGTAGTAGTACAAAAATCGTCGCCGCGGACCAACTCCCCCCAAACCCGGTCGTCGTGTCGTGACTAAGGGATTGTACTTGGGGCCATACGGCGCCTAGGACCAATACTGTCTAACAGCACGTCCTAGCCAAACCATGGGCTTTTCTCCGCAGAAGGTGGTCATGTCTCGCGTCTGCAGGGGAAGGCTCGGGGGGTCTGAGCTTAACCACTTGGACCAAGAGGAGAACAACCTCATTAAAAATCCTAAATTTCAAGGTGGGCGACAGGCCGAGGAGATGCGTGGCTAGATAGAAGACTAGTTCCGACTGTACCAAACTCCGGGGAACGGGCGACCCCCGGTTTCATATAGCCTTACCTGCGCAAGCGGGGCTCTGCGCGGGGGGACCACATAACTCCCTAGCCTTTCGTGGGACCAAAAATGTCAACAATTAAAAAAACAAATAACACAAAACAAAAACAGGTAGGGGACGCAGACGGCAGACCAACTCCCCAAGAGCACAAAGCTGAGAAGGGCGGGTCTTCGGATCCCCCACTCAATACGGAGAAGGGCGGGTCTTCGGACCCCCCACTCCCAAGCACGTCAAGAGGAAGGGCAGAGCCTACGGGTTCCCCACCTCCTGACACCAGAATAAACCAGAAGGAAGGCACACACATCACCGCTCTTGAGGGGAAGGGATGACGTAGGCAAACCTACCAATATTCGCCGTGGAAACGGCAAAGTAACCGGCGCTGAAGCCAGACGCCGCCAAAGCATTAAGAAGAGGGGTCGTGATGACACCCAGTCCCCCAGGGTCCTAAAAAAACCCAGGGAAGGGCACTCTTCCAAAATCACAAACACCAGCACGAGCCAGCTACCGGGCTCACCATCAATGAGCTACAAGGAAGCGGCTGAAAAAACCCTAAAGGTTGCCCTCGTAAACGAGGACAACCTCTATGGCAAAGTTAACGAAGAGGAGGCACAGAAAATCCAACTGGGTCTCCGCTCCAAACACATCACCGTGGTTAAGGCCACGAAATTAGGAGAGTGGGCACCCCGATTCACGGGACTCAGCCACTTAGGAGAAATCCTGAGGATGTCGTGTGCCGACGAAAGAACCCTCGACTGGCTGAGGAGAACGGTGCCCACCCTAACTCCCTGGGAGGGAGCCAAACTTAAGGTAGTTGGTCTAGACCAGCTACCTAAATTCACGAAAGCTTCACTATGGGTGCCGGCGACGCCACCCATAGTGTACGAAGACAAGGAGGCTATCATAGAGGAACTAGCCATCCTAAACCCAACCCTCAACATCGGGAAATGGCCCACCTTCCACCACGAAAGAAAGGAGGAAGGCTACCTACTAGTCGTCGGAATCCCAGAGGACGACACAAAACAGCTAAGGGAGTCCGAGAGGGAGGGGAGAAATCGCCTCTATCTCGGATTCACCACGGTGAACCTAAGATTGAGCAGGGAGGGCGGTGGGGGGGGGGCGAGGAGAAGCAAGAGGTCTCCTCGGGCCCCTCGCCGGCGGCCCAATCCACACCCAAGGAAACGGGGGCCGACTCGATGGACGAGGACCCCACACCGACAACCCCGGAAGAGGGGAACAATAAGGAGGTGACGGTCATCGCGAACCCACCCCCAACTACAGTGGTGGACGAGGAAATGGAGGAGGCGGACCCAACAACATCCCCTCCACCAACCCAACACTAACCACCACAACACCAGGAGTTCCCCCTCAGACAAGGAAAAAAAAAAAAAAAAAAGGGAACCTCCTAAAAACCAGGTGAGCAATTTTCTTCTGAACACTTATGCTTACTAACACCACATCAAAAACAAAGTCCAATAACAAGATGTATCCCAAACCTATTAACATAATACAGGCAAACCTACAACACTGCAGATTGGCGGTAACCACAATCTGCAACCACTTAAATAAAACAAATAACACCATTGCACTTATCCAGGAACCCTGGATAGTCAATAGGAAAATAGCAGGCTTTGGAAACCTACCTGGAAAAATCCTATACGGAAATAGTACGGATAGACCCCGAACCTGTATATACCTTCCTCCAAGTGTCATCGGTTACCTCGTACCAGACATGACAAGTGGAGACTTAACGGTCGTAAGGCTCGGGGGCACCGAAATCTACCTGGCTTCGGCCTACCAACCTTATGACTCACAGTATAACCCCCCCACACAAGAACTAGAAAATATGGTAACACGCTGTGAGGCACAAGGCAAATATATGATAATTGGCTGCGACGCCAACGCGCACCATACCGTTTGGGGCAGCACCAATATTAACCAAAGAGGTGAGGCACTGTTGGAATACCTCATGGGCACATCTCTAAATATCCCAAACAAAGGCAATGAACCAACATTCATAAACGCAGTGAGACAGGAAGTGATTGATATCACACTGGTATCACAAGACATAACACACACCACGGTGAACTGGAGGGTGCACGGAGAGGCAACCATGTCAGATCACCGATGGATAACTTACACGATACAAACCGACAAGTATGAAAAAGCGGCCAAGTACAGAAACCCTCGCAGAACAAACAGGTCCAAGTATCGAGACCTTCTCGAGGCAGGACTAGGCCACCTAAATACTGATGATATATACCACAACACGCATGAAATCGAAGAAGCAGTAACTAAACTAACTTCTGCTCTCATCGATGCCTACACCGAATCATGTCCATTAAGCACCTCCAAACAACAGAGAAAAACACCATGGTGGAATACCCACCTTGAGGACATGAGAACGAAAACCCGAAAACTATTCAACAAGGCTAAAAATAGTAAATTAAAAACCGACTGGGATGCGTACAAATCACACCAACGCATCTACAAAAACGAAGTGCGCAGCAGACAAAGACAATCCTGGAGGAAGTACTGCGAGGACATAGAGTCGACGAGTACAGCTGCCAGGCTCAAAAAAGTGCTATCCAAGGACCCACACTACCTTGGAAGCATCAAGAAAGTAGACGGAGAACTCACCTCAAATGAAAACGAGACACTCCAACTAATGTTACAAACACACTTCCCCGGTTGTGAAACGCTAGAAATCGAAACGTCTGCAGACGACCCACACGAAAGAGAAGCAGATGAAGATGACAAGAAGCTAGCTATGGAAATAGTTACGAATCAAACCATAACTTGGGCAATAAAATCATTCAAACCATACAAATCCCCAGGCCCGGACGGCATCTACCCGGCCCTACTTCAATGGGGATCACCTGCGCTTGTGGCTGTGCTGGGAGCCGTCTACCGCGGCTGCCTCACACACCGCTACATCCCCAGGTTATGGAGAATGGTAAAAGTAGTATTCATTCCTAAGCCATGCAGGAACGACTATACGAACGCAAAATCATTTAGACCGATCAGTTTATCTTCATTCATGCTAAAGGCATTGGAGAAACTATGCGATCGACACATTAGGGACAATGTCCTCAAATCTAGACCGATCCACCAAAACCAACACGCCTACACGCCAGGCAAAAGCACAGAATCTGCTCTACATCTTGTAGTTTCAAGAATAGAAAAGGCGATAGCAAACAAGATGACCACATTAGGTACATTTATCGATATTGAAGGTGCTTTCGACAAAGCATCCTTCCAAAAAATCGGGGAAGCACTCAACAGAATCGGTGTTAACAACATGCTTTGCGGATGGATAGGAAACATGCTCCGCAGCAGACACGTAACAGCATCACTAGCAGATGTCACAATATCAGCGTCGGTCACCAGGGGCTGCCCGCAGGGGGGGGTCCTATCCCCACTCCTGTTGACACTCTTGGTGGACGAACTGATCACAAAACTCAACATCCAGGGGTTCTACACTGTAGGATACGCGGATGACATAGCAATACTCCTCAACGGGAAATACGAGAACTTCCTATGCAACAGAATGCAGGAAGCACTAAAAACAGTGGAAGACTGGTGCAACACCATCCAGTTATCGGTTAACCCCACAAAAACAGAAGTAGTGATGTTTACAAAGAAACATAAGATAGAAACTCACACACTACCAAAACTATTCAAGACCCAATTGAAGCTATCAAAGGAAGTCAAATACCTAGGAATCTATCTAGACTCAAAACTTAACTGGGCCAAACACCTAGAACACAAAACTGAGAAAGCAAGCAGGGCTTTCTGGCAATGCAGAAGGGCCATTGGCAATACCTGGGGACTATCTCCAAAGATAGCGTTGTGGATATACACAGGTATTATCAGACCAGCGCTCGAATACGGAGCCCTAGTCTGGTGGTCACGGACTAACCAACAAGGAGCAAAACTGAAATTAAATCACATACAAAGGCTGGCATGTACGTGCACAACCGGAGCCTTCAGAACAACACCAACCGCTGCAATGGAAATAATACTAAGTCTCCCACCTCTTGATATCCACATCAAGAGCACGGCGAGACTAACCGCAGAAAGACTGAGAGCCATGAACACATGGTCAGACCAAACTACGCCCGACGGCCACGGAAGCATACTCAAATGGGGACCGCCCATGCTGAGAAGCAAAATAGACCAGAAGATACCCCAATACATCTTCAAAAAGAAATACGTCGTGAACACGGACCCACAAACAACACCACCGGACTATGTAGTGTTCACAGACGGATCCAAGACTAAGACAGGCTGTGGAGCAGGGATATACTCAGAGGACTTAGCTGTGCGAAAACGTCTTCCGATAACAGCACATGCTACTGCAACACAGACTGAAATTTACGCAATCCTAGAGAGTGCTAAAATTATAAAAGACAGAAACATCAGTGACCAGAATATAACTATCGTCACTGACAGCAAAGCCGCACTGGCAGCTCTAGACAAGTTCAGAATAACATCTGAACTAATACATAAATGCGTAGAAACCTTGAACAAAGTAGCAAATTCCAACCGCATAACACTAACGTGGACGAAAGGACACGATAACAGCCAGGGCAACAATAACGCAGACGAACTAGCACGAGAAGCATCGAAAATTACAACAAACCGTGCAGAAATAGGACTATCCCCTAGGTCCTTAGCCAAACGCATGCTAGAGTTCAATACTGCGAAACATAAAGAGAGATGGACAAACCTCACAACATGCAGCCAAACAAAGACATACCTGTTGGAACCCGACGGCCAAACAACAAAGAAGTTTCTAAAACTCACAAAACAGAAACTACGAATCCTAACCGGCTACATTACTGGTCACTACAACTTCCAGCATCACCTCGCAAAAATAGGAATCACCAGTGATGACATTTGTCGAGGATGCAACAAAGAAGAAGAAACAGCGAGACACATTCTTCACGCGTGTCCGGCGCTGTCAAAAATAAGAACCACGTTACTAAGGGAAGAAGCCCCAAATCGTGAAGGACCCGGATGGCAATGGTCACCCGCACAGATCCTGGCAATTGCCGACTGTGCGGGGTGGGTCTAACCATCAGGGGGGAGGCACTACAATGGGCCCGACTGAGGCCTAAGTGGGTGCAGCTGCTGCTGCCCTCCCGCCAAATAATCCTTAATCCCTTAATCCTTACTCAATTTTGAAGAAAACTAACTTGTTTTTTGAAACTATTAAGCTACAATGAAATTTGATTTGCAAAGAAAATGGTTAGAATTCATGTAAATTTTATAAAGAGAATGAATGAGAATGAAAGACAAATTTATTTTAAAACTTTGCCGATTTTATGTCATATTGTCAAATTAACCAACCAACAATTCTATACGTTGTATACATCTAAATTTATTTGTTGATTGTAAACGATGTTAAGAAGATATTGCTTTTTCAGAATAAGTTTTTGTTTTTAACTTATTCTGAAAAAGCATCTTCTCAACATAATAACAATCAATAAATAAATTGAGATTTATACAACGAATATAATTGTTGGTTAGTTAATTTGACAATATGACATAAAATTGGCAAATTCGACGTCAACAGAATGTTAAGAAACTATTTACGGAAATTAAAAATTTAAAACATTCACAACATGGAAATTCTTTAGGAAATCTTAATTAAATTTCGTGTAGATGTTAAAAAGATATTGCTCTCTTAGAATATGCTAAATACGAAAAAAATCGCCTTCGACAGTTTTTGAATTATTTTCAATAAGTAAAATTTAATGGAAATATCTAGAACATAAAGAATGCGATTTTTGTATGCAATCTACAACAATTTTGTCTTACAAAGATTAAATCCAACAATCATTGCAACAACTACTTCCCCGCCTAATGCCCCAACGGACATTGAATGATAAAACAAGTGTTTGTAAAGTAACCTACAGTGTACATACAGTAATCTACTGTAACTGTAATAATTCGGCTCAAATTATTGAGGTCATCTATAGACGCGTTTCGAGATTTATCTCTCATCAGTATAAATATACTGTATTTCGTAAATTAAAGTTTAAAACATTTACAACGTAGAAATTCTTTGAGAAATCCTTATCGAATTTCACGTAGATGTTAAAAACACACTGCTCTTTCAAAATATACCAAAAACCAAAAAATACGCTATCGATAGTATTTGAGTAATTTTCAATTGAAAGTAAAAAGGTGGAAATTCATGAAGATTTTTAAGTACCTTAAAGTTTGAAACATTTACAACATGAACATTTATTCAAAAATCTTCATGAAATTTTGTGTGGAGGTCCTGCTGTCGACAATTTTCAAGTTATTTTTATTTGAAAGGTTGAAATTAAAGTTTAAAACATTCGCCTTAATTTCGAAACCAGTTTCCGTAATTTTAATGCAAAGCTCAAAACAGAGCTAGGACGAATCCTCATAAAAAGGATTCCAATCACGAATCCGAATCACCTAAGATGATTCGAACACGAATACTCAAATAAAGGATTCGTAAGAGATAAATATGATTCTAATCAAAGATTCGAACCCTGTTTTTTCGAATCATGAATACAAATCCTTTAAGAATAAATTTGATTTTATTATTTTTTTGCAACCATTAACATATAAATATCGTTATTAGCTGTTTTAACAAAAGTATTCAAAACATAATTATTTATTATTAACACTGAACATCGTTGATAACAGACTAAATATCTGTATTACTCTGATTAAAGATGTATTTGTGTATTTTTCAACTTCACTTCAAATCAGTGACTTGCACGCGTGGCGCATGAAGTAAAATTTCGAGTTTAGAAAAGCCCCTTGAAAATTTGTCTCGGGTCGCTGCGCGACCCTCGACAAATTTTCTACACGGGGTTTTCTAAACTCGAAATTTTACTTCATGCTTAGTCTGGGAGTAGAAACACTCGTTCGAAACTTCAAACTGAACTCCATTATAAATATCGACAAATATCTAAAAATTACGTAAATAAAAACATCACTAATTATCATTAAAATCGGGATGGTCAAAGAAAAGTCATAGTATTTTATTCAAATTGACCAAAAGACTAACAAAAAAGTCATATAATATTATTAAATTTTTCAAAATTAACAGGCATCATCAAAATTACAAAATACGTAAAAAATTATAAAACAAAAACAATGAAAACAATTTAACAAAATGGGGGTTTCCCACAGAAGAAAGTTATATTAAAAGATCAAGGAAAAAAATCTTGAATCAGAGAAATGTCGGAAAACTTTAACATTTCAGATTGTGGCTCCAATGTCAGTTTTACTTTAAATAATGTTAAACAAAATTTTACCATGTCAGTTTTAATTCAAATAATGTTAAACGAAATTTTGCAAACTAGATTAATATCTTGAAAAACATTTTCAGTCATGTAATGTTGTTATCAAAGCAATCAATTTGAAGTTTCGAACGACCGTTTCCACTCCCAGACTAAGCATGAAGTAAAATTTCGAGTTTAGAAAAGCCCCGCGTAGAAAATTTGTCGAGGGACCCTCGACAAATTTTCACGGGGCTTTTCTAAACTCGAAATTTTACTTCATGCGCCAAGCGTATAAAACAGTGATTTAACGAGAAATTTAAAAACACACAAAACAAGTTTTTCATGTTATGTTATGTTATGGGGTCGGTGGGTCGTGTGGCCTCTGGGCCTTTCGAAGTTACCTCGACCTAAAAGATCTTTTGTAACTATCCCTGATCTACTTGAGTCCCTCAATGTCTAGACTTCTTATGAAGTCTACTATAACTTGAGGGTTAATGTGTACCAATTCCTCGGTGTTTAAAGTGGCCGATGACAGGTAGTTCCCTCTTTGAAGGGACAAGGCAGGGCATTCACAAAGTAGGTGCTCTACTGTTTCTTGTGCCTCGTTGCAGAACCTGCAGTTGGCATCAGTTGTCTGACCCATCTTGGTAAAATGGTACTTCAGAGGACAGTGTCCAGTTAGAAGGCCGATTATGAGCCTTAGGTTGCCCTTGCTTAACCTGAGAAACTGTCCGGCTCTTACGGCAGAGAAGGCGATGAACCTTTTCGCCTGCCGCAGACCAGGTGTGTTTCTCAGGTGAGCACTTTTGGCAGCATCTTCCCATTCCCGGATCATCCCCTTGATGCGGACTTTAGTTATTCCACTGTAAGGTTCTTTTCCGACAAATGGAGTCTTGGACCCTTCCTTGGCAAGGTTGTCGGCAATTTCATTGCCTTTGATCCCTGCGTGTCCCGGAACCCAGACCAGTTTGACTCTGTTGTTCCTAGCCAGCTGCTTTAGGGATAGCTTGCACTCCCAGACAGATTTAGACTTGCATATAGGCAATATTATTGCCTTTAATGCAGCTTGACTGTCTGAGCAGATGCAAACCCTCTGTTTGTTGTATCCCCTGTCTAAACATATGTGGGCGCATGTGTTCAGGGCCTCGATTTCTGCCTGAAATATCGATGGGGATCGTCCCAAGGCCCTTGATAACTCGCATCGAGGGCCAGTGATACCGATTCCGACTCCGTTCTCAGTTTTGGATCCGTCAGTGAACCAAACTATCGAGGAGCCTTGTAACTGCTTGACCCTCGCTCCAACATCATGGCGGCCATGGATGGCCACTTCAATCGTTGTGTCGAAGTCGTAGTCAGTTGACATTTAGTCTTTGGGCATGTATATCGCTCTTTCACACACAGTGTTGAGGATTTTTAGGTGCCCGTTAAGGTATCCATATTTTGGTATGTCTGTCTGGATTAATCTTAATGCGTCTAGTGCTGCTTCCCTTTTCACGTGCAGATGCAGAGGTGTGAGATTTAGCATAGCCTCCATTGCTCCAGTGGGGCAGGTGTTCATAGCCCCTGTGATGCCCAAACATGCCAGCCGTTGAACCTTGCTGAGCCTTGCTTGGGTTGTGATCTCCGTTGTCTTCGTCCACCAGACAACGGAACCATAGGTGATTATTGGTCTTATCACCGTAATGAAAAGCCATTATATCATCTTGGGGTGTAAACCCCATCGTTTGCCAAATAGCCTGCGGCAAGCCCATATTGCCCTTACTGCTTTGGCAGTGATGTTATCTACATGGGTTTTCCAGTTTAGCCTCTGGTCAAAGGTGAGGCCGAGATATTTAACTGTGTTGGAAAGCCCAATGAGTGTCCCATTCATGGTTAGTGCCTTAAGATTTAATTTTCTACGACCTGTAAATGGGATAATTACAGTCTTGTTGGGATTGATAGTGAGCCCCTTCTGCACGCACCATGTACATACTTTCCGAAGGGCTGACTGCATGCGGTTGGACACCGTATCGTCATGCTTTCCCCTAACTATGATGACGATGTCGTCAGCATAGCCTTGTACGTCAAAACCGTCGTTGGATAACACCGATATTAGCTCATCGACAACTAGTGACCACAGCAGGGGCGATAGAACCCCGCACCCCTTTACTGCGAACACAGTTGCCGACTCATCGCCAATGGACACTGTGATCCTACGACCTTTGAGCATAGCATGGATCCATTTGGATGTGGAGGCATCAATTCCTCTTGATTTGGTGGCCGTGTCTATGGATTCATAGGAGGTGTTGTCAAATGCACCTTCGATGTCCAAGAATTCGCATAGAGCCACTTCTTTTATTTCATGTTAATCCTAACAATTAATTCGAATTGTTTTTGACGATTCAAATCCTTTTGTAAGTATTCGAATCCTTTTATAAATATTCGAATCCTTTTATGAGGATTTGAATCACCCGCATTTGGATTCGAATACGAATCCTCTTAAAAAAATTTAACGAATCCGGATCACGAATCCAGTTTAACTAAAGTATTCGAATGACTCTTTTGAATCCTCTAGAAGGATTTGAATCCTGAGCAGCTCTGGTTCAAAATACACTACTTAGCATGTGTACCTTTACTTTTGTAGAAAATTAAAGGAGTTTAAGCTATTTTTATTGTATATTTACCACTTTTATTTTGCAACAAATCATTTTCTATTTGCATTCATTATTTTTGTAAAAGTTTACTTTGAAGCTTTCAACGAGTGTTTTCCACTCCCAGGTTAACATGAAGTAAAATTTCGAATTTAGAAAAGCCTGAAAACCAAATTTGCAGGCTTTTCTAAACCCGAAATTTTAGTTCATGCGCCACGCGTGTTAAACACTGAAATATTCTAAGGTTTAAAATACACTTCTTCAGCAGTATACTGATTTAGAAATATATTTTAAACATCACAATACGTCAGTATTTTATACGCCTGGCGCATTTATCTGTTATGATTTTATGAATCACTCTGTATATAATTATCATTATAATGTAATTTTCTCAGTGCACAGGTAGCATTGAAATTTTAGTTCATGCGCCACGCGTGTTAAACACTGAAATAATCTAAGGTTTAAAATACACTTCTTCAGCAGCATACTGATTTAGAAATATATTTTAAACATCACAATACGTCAGTGTTTTATACGCCTGGCGCATTTATCTGTTATGTTTTTATGAATCATTCTGTATATAATTATCATTATAATGTAATTATCTCAGTGCACAGGTAGCATTGAAAATAGCAAATAATTCCTAACTTAAATATTTTTCGCTTGCCTAATCAATTCTCATTATTAGAAAGTAAATAATACTAACTTGTTATTCCATCTTATGCGTGCACTAATTAGTGTCTTATCTTATCACTAAAGAAACGAAATTGTTCTGGTGTTGAAGAGAACTGCAGAAGTAGAAGTGTTCTCTTCAGAACCAGAACAAGACAGTCAAGTCGTAATAATTCTGAATATAAATTCTAATTCCAAACTCTAAATGTTCAAGTTTTAAATCCGTTAAACTGTATATTAATTATCAAGTATCAAATTAAACATCAAGTTGAACATTGAGACTCTATGATTAGAACCAAGTTGACGAGTTCACGTCTTTGATAACAAATCCAGGAAATCCAAAATAATAAAAGAACCGTAACGACAATAACACCATCCGTACGTTACAAAATACATAATATTCTTTCTAGATCACAATGTCAAGAAAAAACATCCCCTCCCTGAGTCCGAAAAATGTTTTTTTTTTAAATGTCCGCGAGACAGTCTATTTGTGTGTCAGTTAACTTAGAATACGCAATGAGTTAGACTTATTGGTGCCATAAAATTAGATTCTTACACAAGTCAATATACAAAAAATGCCATATATGAACATTATAAAAGCATTAATTTGCACATACAGACTAATAATGCATGTATTATTTTGAATGTTTATATTTAGTATCTACACAAAAGAGGTTATTCTTAGGAATATTTAGTTGTTTAGTAATATTTTATTAAATTTTAATAATATTCAAAAATGTTTCAAATAAAAACTGCAGACAGTACGAAAATACACAACTTTCATATTAACACTTTTTATCGTAGCTCTTTTGTTTTTCGAGTTATTTATCAGTTATAACCTGAATACGAGAAATTCTAGTGTACAACACTCCCGATTTATATTTTTACACAACATTGTATGTCTTCAATTGCCAACACTAATTGAGTCGCCTATTTCCAAAACCCTAAGTCCATGGTTTTCAAATGAACTTAGGGGTTTTTGGAAATAGGCGACTCAATTATTCTTACAAAATTTGTCATAAAAACATCAACGAAAATTTTAATTTGAAAATTGTATCAGGTACAGTATATTTTTAGAATATTTAGTCTCTAGAGAAACTTCTTATACAAGGTGCCAGAAAATAAGTTAAAAGCTTTTCGTAGCGCAATTCGTTAATCAATTTTGAGTACATAAAAAATAAAAAAAAAAAATGAAATTAAACAAATTTAAAATTTAAAAATAATAAAATTCAGAATTTAGTAATTCAATACAATATACGGTACAAAAATATATATACCTATCATACATGTTAGTGTTAGTCTGTCCGGGCTATCGTCCAAAGGTCTTTCTGCTCTAACAAAAATATATATTCACTGATTATAGAGGCTTCTACTTCGTTATACATTGTTGAACATAAATAAAACACTGTTTATCACTTTGTTTGTATAACAATTGGTTTATTTGGTGACTATAGTTTCGATACTACACGTATCATTATCAAACCGTTAGTCTAACGGTTTGATAATGATACGTGTAGTATCGAAAGTATAGTCACCAAATAAACCAATTGTTATACAAACAAAGTGATAAACAGTGTTTTATTTAAAAATATATATACAGTCTGTTTGATTTATTGTGACACAGCACATATGTCCGTTATTAGTACAGATAGAAAAAAAAGTTAAAGACAATAGTTTTAGTATTTTTCATGATCTATTCAGTAGCATTGTCAGAAAAACAATTGAAAATCAAATAAACACGTGAAAGCTATTAGCTTCATTTTCTTTAATGGAATACCCTGTATATTTTGTTTATTTCAAATAGGTAATAACCTTAGCTTTATAATGATACCACATAAGTACCCCTTCATTATACAAATAACGCGACAATTGCAAATAAATGAAATTTATCAGTTGCCATGGATAACAATTTGCAGTTAATGTGTGTGGCTTGGTGTGTTAGGTGATACCATAATAGGACCATTTTTTTATAAAGGAACGTTGAATGCGGAGCGATATGCCAACTTTCTTACGATAGAATTTGAAGATTATTTAGATGATATCCCCCTAGAAATACGTCGAGATATGTGGTTCCAACAAGATGGAGCTCCTCCCCATAACGCAAGAAAAGTCAAAGATATTTTGGAAAGAAAGTTTGGTTTGAAATTGATTGCAAATGGTGGCCCCATAAACTGGCCAGCAAGATCGCCAGATCTGTCTATTTTACATTTTTTTATTTGGGGATTTTTAAAGCAAAAAGTTTATGTTACTCGTCCAGAAAATCTAGACGATCTGAAAAATCGTATTCGTATGGCATGTGGCCAAATGTGGCAAAAAGCACGACGAAATTTAATGAAGAGATGTGAAGAATGTATTGCAAACAACGGACGTCACTTTGAACAGACACTTTAAATAGTTATTCATGTCAACTGATAAATTTCATTTATTGGCAATTGTCGTGTTATTTCTATAATAAAGGGGTACTTATGTGGTATCATTATAAGGCTAATATTAATGCCTATTTGAAATAAATAAAATATACTGGGTGTTCTATTAAAGAAAATGAAACCAATAGCTTTCACGTGTTTATTTGATTTTCAACTGTTTTTCTGACATTGCGATTGAATAGATCATAAAAAATACTAAAACTTTTGTCTTTAACTTTTTTTTCTATCTATACTAATAACGGACATATGTGCTGTGTCAAAATAAATCAAACAGACTGTATATATATATATATATATATATATATATATATTATTATTATTATTCAATAAGCCTTATGGTGCCATTATTATTAAAACTATGTGACTAGAATTTGTTTTTAACATTTTGTATAAAATTATTGCTATTAACAATCGACTTACCATTGCATAAGCATTTGTAATGTAAAGCTGGTTGTTGATAGATATGATTTAAATAAAAACATTTCAAAAATATTGCTGATTTCTTGTGACATATTTAAAATTTCAATGGCGTCCTGAGGCTTAAAGAAGACCGATGCAATACTTTTTATTTGGATTTTCTACTCAAAATGAATTAACCAATCAAGTTAGCTGAAGCTTTTCATCCATTTTCTGGCCACCTTGTAAAATGTTCAAAATTTTATTGAATTTGTATTTAGTTTATTCTTCTGTAATACTATGTGGGGACAACTGTGTAGTAAATAGATTAAAATCATTGTGGGATTTATTCTTTCTGGAAATGTAGAATATGTTTATCTGGAATCATTGCTGTTTATTGCCTTCTTCCTACATGTTACAATACACGTGCTGTTTCTGCAAACTAAATATTTTCACATGCAACATCATAATAAATCCGTAAATTACAATTACTATTTGTTTGTCATTTGGTGTTCGAATCGGAGAATTCTCGAAGTCGGGGGAACAATAAGCTGTTATTTCTCGCAAGAATAAATTATGTAAATCAGGATACGGTTTTTTGTAGTTGTGCGGATGCAGCATTGCGCGTGTGTATAACGGGCCTGCTGCTAAAACTCTTTACTTTTATACGTACAATTTGCGGTCAATAAACCTTATGTGACAATTGCGATTATTTTGAATATCAGGGAACTTAATTATTTTCAAGTTAAATTAAAATTATCACACACGCTTTACAACGTGAATACTGTATAGATTAAAATTGTCGAATTTGTGCAAATTATATATTTATCTCTATTTTTATTTAAATTACATACTTCCAAGCAAACACACATACAGAGAGTTTTATGTAACACCGAACATTTTCAGTGTTTATTTTTGTATGTTCGATTTGTCAAGCCAAAGCATTCAATACGATTTGACAACTTTAATTTTTAGGTTAGGTGTAAATTGGGTTGCCTATATGACCATTACAAATTGTAATAATAAATAGTCTTTATTCAATATATGAAACATGAAATACATCAATACAGAAATGAACATAACAGATAACATATTTGATGGCGCCAATAAAAAAAAGGTTAATATACAAATATAGTAAAATACAAATGCTTATACTAATTATACACATTAAAATAGTTTAAAAATTCTACAGTTGAATATGGTTCAATAGTTAAAATTAAATCAAATACGTTAGATTTGAATTCCTTAAAATTAATTATTGCTTTTAAATTCATCGGTAGTTTGTTATAAAATTTCACACAAGCATAAAACGCGCACTTTTCCGATAGAGTCAGTTTGTGAGTAGGGTAATTTACGTTATTTTTGTATTTCGACATTTGCCTTTGTGTTGTATCAAACAGATGTTTAAATTTTTGACAGAATATTATGCACTCAAAGATGTATAAACCTGGGACCGTTAATATATTATTTTCTTTAAACTTTCCTCTACAAGATGATAGTTGTTTTATTTGGAAAATAATTCTGATTGCTCTCTTTTGCAATTTAAAAACCTGCATAATTTCTGCTGAAGCCCCCCAATGAATTATACCATAACAGACGTGAGACATAAAAATAGCGTGGTAAGCATTCAGTAATCCGCTGATCCCTAAAACTTCTTTTAGTTTTCTTAAACAAAAACACTTGGTACTTAATTTCTTACAGAGGATTTCGATGTGGTGCTTCCAATTTAAATTACTGTCCAAATAAACACCTAAACATCGAACAGACTCATCAACTGTAACTTGACTATGATTAACCGCAATTTCATTTATATAAGTCGGATAATTTTTATTTTTATTTGCTCTATATATTATGTAGTGTGTTTTATCTGAGTTAAGGACCATCTGGTTACCTAAACACCAATGTTGTATTTGGTTTAATGTTTGAGTCAATTCTGTTTGTAAATCAGTTATATTTTGTGCAGATATTATTAAGTTTGTATCATCTGCATAGCACGTGATGTAATTTTTATTAACTGATTCTAGAAGAAATATGTCATTTATATAGGTTACAAACAGAATTGGCCCGAGTACACTTCCTTGTGCAACCCCTCTGCTCAGAACCATACTACTCGACCTTACTGTTTTCTCTTGATTTTTTATTTCCACAATCTGCTGCCTATCAGTTAGGTGGGATTTAAACCACTGATTTAGGATTCCCCTTACCCCATATTGATTCATTTTGTCCAACAGTATGGTATGGTTAATCGTGTCGAAAGCACTTGAAAAGTCCAGGAATATCCCACATGTTATATTACCCTTTTCTAGCGACTTCATTATCTCCCTGACATAATTGAAAAGTGACAATTCAATGTTTTTATTTGGCAAATACCCATATTGCCTATTGTCTAATATTTTGTTTTTGAATAAAAAATTAAGCAATCTGTCTGACACCACTGATTCGAATAATTTTGCAAATGTCATTAACATGGTAATCGGCCTATAATTATCTAATTGTTGCTTATCACCTTTTTTGAACATCGGCTTGATGAGTCCATATTTAAAAACACTAGGGAAAATCCCTTCCTGTATTGACAAATTAAAAAGTTCAGCTAAAGGTTCTGCTAGTATATGTATTATATGTTTTAATAGGTAGTTAGAAATGTTATTAATACCGCTACTTTTTTTATTTTTCATACTTTTAGTCTTTACTATTAATTCAGTGGGTGTTATCGGTGCAAAATACATGCACTTATTTAGCATCGGTATTTTATTTGTATATATTACTTTCGGCAATGTGGCTACTAATTGTTCCGCTTTGGTAGTAAATTTTGTGTTGAAGCTATTTGCCAACTTATTGAAATCGTCAATCTCAATCTCTACTGTAGTTTCTTGATTTTGTCGAGTCAGTTCCTTTATTATATGCCAAGTTACTTTTTGTTTATTATCCGCTGTGTTCATTTTCTGTTTATAAGATTTTCGTTTTTGTTCATTTAATAAATTATCATATGTTTGTTTATATTTTGTATACAACTTTTTGTACTCCGGAGTATATGTTGACAGAGCATTATAAATTAACATTTTATTTTTAAAAAATTTGATTCTTTTTGTGCAAAACGTAATTCTTTTAGTTCTTGTAGCCAATCAATCGCAATAAACGCCTCAACTTATTTCAGTATAAATTGTCCATACGGGGAGCTTTTCTTTCAAGTATGCATGTCCTAATTACAGCGTATGTGCCGTGACTCTTTAGACAATCCTTGTTTTTTTTTAAAGAGTTTAATTTGAAACTTAAAACGAGTGTTTTCCACTCCCAGACTAAGCATGAAGTAAAATTTCGAGTTTAGAAAAGCCCGAAAATTTGGTTTGGTTGCGTAGCGCGAAGCGCGGAGCGACCAAACCAAATTTTCAGGCTTTTCTAAACTCGAAATTTTACTTCATGCGCCACCGGTACAAAACACTGACATATTACGAAGTTTAAAACACACCGCTTAACACATTGAATCAGTGTTTTGTACCAGTGGCGCATGAAGTAAAATTTCGAGTTTAGAAAAGCCTGAAAATTTGGTTTGGTCGCTCCGCGCTTCGCGCTACGCGACCAAACCAAATTTTCAGGCTTTTCTAAACTCGAAATTTTACTTCATGCTTAGTCTGGGAGTGGAAACACTCGTTTTATATTTCAAATCGAATTCTTTCAATAAACCGGGTGTCAGAAAATGTCAACTTATGCATATGTATACTTCAAAGAAAATTAAAATGTATGAAAATTAACATTAAAACAATAAATAATTTTTAATGGTCATATAGGCAACCCAGTTTACACATAACCTAAAAATTAAAGGTGTCAAATCGTATTGAATGCTTTGTTTTGACAAATCGAACATCCGAAAATATATATTGAACATAACCCAACCCCCTAACCTTAAGCACCTTCACTCCCCAATTTTAAATAGGGAAAGTGGGTCGAGTAATATATCGTTGAAAAGCTCTTTCGATTCTTAATAAAACGGTGTCACTTATTTTCGTTTTCATTGATTTCTAGGGGAACACTTCAAAATGGCATTTGAGGTAACAAGGTTTGTGCATTTATCTCAACCACATCTCAAATACACGATTTTAAAATTGGTATTGACATGTAATTTTTTACATTTGTCTCTTGTCGAAAAGCATGTATATGCAAGCAAAAACATGCCTAAACATTAGCACATTGTCAAATGAATACACGAAAAATCCTATACATTATCTTCCAAATAGTGAAAATAGAGCCTTAAATTAGAAACCATTTTCCATAACCTCCGGTATTCCTCAAAATACCCACTCTGGGCCAATATTATTTGTACATTTTATGAATTAAACGCTTCCTTAGAGTTTTTAATCCATTTTACTGTATACACCAGGCATATAAAACACTAGAATATTGTGAAGTATAATATAAGCTGCTTATGTGTATTTTTACAGAAAAAATATGCTTTTTTATTATATATTTACTATTATTACATACTTCCCAGCAAACACATATACAGACAGTTTTATGTAACACCGAACATTTTCAATATATATTTTCGGATGTTCGATTTGTCAAAACAAAGCATTCAATACGATTTGACACCTTTAATTTTTAGGTTATGTGTAAACTGGGTTGCCTATATGACCATTAAAAATTATAGCCAATCAATCGCAATCAACGCCTCAACTTATTTCAGAATAAATTGTCCATACAGGGGGTTTTTCTTTCAAGTATATCCTAATTACAGCGTATGTGCCGTAAATCTTTAGATAATCCTTGTTTTATTTTAACAGTTCAATTTAAAACTTAAAACGAGTGATTTCCACTCCCAGACTAAGCATGAAGTAAAATTTCGAGTTTAGAAGAGCCTGAAAATTTGGTTTGGTCGCGTAGCGCGAAGCGCGGAGCGACCAAACCAAATTTTCAACCTTTTCTAAACTCGAAATTTTACTTCATGCGCCACTGGTACAAAGCACAGACATATTGCGAAATTTAAAATACACTGCTAAACTTCACATTGAATCAGTGTTTTGTACCGGTGATGCAGAAAGTAAAATTTCGATTTTAGAAAAGCGTAAAAATTTAGGCTCCAATAAATGATTTTCTATTTGCAATAACATTTATACTTTTATTTCTCTACTTCTTTATTTTGGTATTTCTGTAAATTAAACAAAACAATTTGAATGATTTTTTAGTAATCGTCTAAACAATATATACTAAAAATGGGAAATAAAAATTAATAATTTGACAGCGAGGTGATGACGTTGGCAACCCAATACTAGGTAATGGTACGGGTTGCCTATAACATTTGTTTCTAACAATTATTTTAATGTACTTAACTCGCGTTTTATCCAGGTGTATTTGGTATATGATAATAACCTTTATTCCCAACAGATAAATCCAATTACAGGGAAAAATTACATAAAAAATAAAGTAAGTATTTTTACAAACTAACGTTAAACATTCAAAATTTACAAAATGAAGATTACAAAAAATATAAACTAACTAAAAAAAACATATATAATTAAAAGATTGAAGATTGCAGAAAATATATACAGACTAAATAACTAAAAAAATAACAAAGATATACAGATATAATTAAACAATATAACAAAGAATCATTATAACTGATAGAGAAAAAAAATAATAATAATAAATGAGAGCATAATATATGTATGTAGTTATATCATATCAGATTCCGTAATATTATAATTAAAGATAATCATGGGTTTTTAAACTTCAATTGAAATCAGTGTATTATATGCCTGTCAATTGAAGCAAAGTTTTGAGTCAAATCCAAATATTCAGGATTTTCTAATCTCGAAATTTAACTTCATACCTAATAGACTTCCAGTCTTTGTTAAAGGTAACTCATTTAACTAAATGAAATGATATTAATTTTACATGTATTTTATGACTTTAACCCCAACAATAACGATATTGTGATACATATTTTAAAGATTTAACGAATAAAATGCTGCAGCACAACACTGTACACCGAAATTTACAGGAATAAGCATCGGTAAATTATTTGAAAATTTATGCGCACAATAATTGATGTATACACAGCAGTGTATTTCTGTGTAAAAATTTTGTTGTGGATTCGCGATTTAGCACACAGGGATGTATTAATAGATCGAAATCGGCGGCCATTTCGAGTTCAGAGAACCCGACAAATAATAAGAGTGTAAATCAAGTTCTTTATTAAATGTTGGACTTGGCTCCCATTACGAAAACAGATGCATTTATGTATGTATTTGCGGACGGGGTGTATTTGTGATAGTGAGTTGTCGAAATCGTTCATATTTGAAAATTGAATTTCGCCGGAGGAGACATTTTGGCACGGGTTATTAACGCCAAACGGATCGAAAATAACACGGGTCAGTTTTTATGCAAATACCATCAAGACGTTTCATTTTTAAGTTTTGCTTACAAATACAATTTGTACGTCATTTGGGTATTAACTTGCAATTTTTTAAATATAACACGTGATGATACTTTTTTTTGTTGGCATAGGTTTTGGTAATTCAGCCCATATAGAATTTAAAGCCAATAACGTTATTTAAACATTTATATTAATAAAACACTTGTAACAATTTTCAACACTAATAGCAAATTTAACTTTTACTAGTAATTTTCGCGTTCATTAAAAATATATCGTATGTTAATTAAAAAAAACCACTAAAGTGTCATGGAAAGTATTGTGGGTTGACAACTCTGAAATTATATATTATAATTTTTATGCCTGAAGTATATATTTGGATTTGACTCGAGACTTTATCTTACGCAGCAGGACTATAAAACACTGATTTAAATTGAAGTTTAAAAACCAATACATTATCTCTAATTAAAATATTACGGAATCTAATATGATATATTAAATATACCTGGATAAAACGCGAGTTAATCACATTGAAATAATTGTTAGAAACAAATGTTATAGGCAACCCATTACCATTATCGAGTATTGGGTTGCCAACGTCATCACGTCGCTATCAAATTATTAATTTTTATTTTTCTTTTTTAGTAAATATTGTTTAGACTATTACTAAAAAAACATTTAAATTGTTTTATTTAATTTACCGAAGTACCAAAATAAAGAAGTAGAGAAATAAAGGTATAAATGATATTGCAAATAGAAAATAATTTATTGGAGCCTAAATAATAATAATTGTAAATATATAATAGAAAAAGCATATTTTTTCTGTAAAAATACACAAAAGCAGCATATATTAAACTTCACAATATTCCAGTGTTTTATACTATATAATATAATTTATACTATATTAAGTAAAATGGATTAGAAACTCGTTGGAAAAGTTTATTTCATAAAAGATACAAATAATATTGGCCCAGAGTGAGTACCTTGAGGAATACCGGAGGTTATGGAAAATGGTTTCAAATTTAAGGCACTATTTTCGCTGTTTGGTAAATGATGTATAGGATTTTTCGTGTATTTAATTGATAACGTGCTAATTTTTAGACATGTTTGTGCTAAAAGATTTATGATTTTCGGCAAGAGACAAATATTAAAAATCACATGTCAATATCAATTTTAAAATCATGAATTTGAGATGGCTGAGATAAATATACAAAGCTTGTTACCTCAAATGCCATTTCGAAGTGTTGCTGTTCCCTTAGGAATCAATGAAAACGAAAACAAGTGACATCGTTTAATTTAGAATTGAAAGAGCTTTTAAACGATATCACTCGACCCACTTGCTTTATTTAACATCGGGGAGTGAAGGTAGTTAAGGTTAGGGAGTTGTGGTTATGAAGGTGGAAATGTCATCGAAAGTTGTCCCCCTCGCAACAAAAATCGACGTGTCTCGGTGATTTTTTCAAAAACACTGCGTAACTCAACAAAGGCGCTTGTTACCTCTGAGATGGACCACCCTGTATTATTTACATATATATTATACATAGAGAATAATATAACACCAAACATTTTTAATGTACATTTTTATAGAGAGCAATTTTCTTTTAAGTATACATATGCATACATTGTACATTTTCCGACACTCGGTTTATAAAAGAATTCAATTTGAAGCTTTAAGCGAGTGATGTCCACTCCCAGGTTAAGCATGAAGTAAAATTTCGAATTTAGAAAAGCCTGAAAATTTGGATTTGCCGGGCGGAGCGAAGCCAGCCCGGCAAATCCAAATTTTCAGGCTTTTCTAAACTCGAAATTTTACTTCATGCGCCACCGGTACAAAACACTGATTCAATGTGAAGTTAAGCGGTGTGTTTTAAACTTCGTAATATGTCAGTGTTTTGTACCGGTGGCGCATGAAGTAAAATTTCGAGTTTAGAAAAGCCTGAAAATTTGGTTTGGTCGCTCCGCGCTTCGCGCTCCGCGACCAAACCAAATTTTCAGGCTTTTCTAAACTCGAAATTTTACTTCATGCTTAGTCTGGGAGTGGAAAACACTCGTTTTATGTTTCAAACTGAACTCTCGAAGAAAAGCAAGGATAATCTAACATACGTTGTAATTAGGACATGTATACTTAATAGAAAAACTCCCTGTATGGAGAATATTATATGTCAATTCTTAAAGCGTGCAGCCAACTTAAATTTTAAAAAGGATGAAATCGTGGCACTCTAGAGGTTTAATTTTATTGAACATACGATATTTAGCACTATATTTGTGTACGTTTTTGTTTTGCTTAGGGTACAACTGTTTCTGCTGGAATTATACAATATTCAATAGTTATAAAAAAAACGATGTATTTCCGTGAAATTCCATCTATCCAATGAAACATCACGAACAGCGACTCCCCTTTTCGTTTCCTCTTTTCTCTATATTTTCCTCATTGCTCCCAAACCCAAGAAAGTCCTCACCATTTCTCTCCGCTTCACGCTCTCAAGTGCGAAGCGTCTCCTCCATCTGTGAGCAACATTACAACACAAACAAATGGTACTGTTTTTAAAACCGAATGGATGGATTAACAAATTACAATACGCAGTAAGAGAAATTGGCTAGAAATCGAACAGGAGGAAAGTGCTGCAGGTGAAATTGTAACAGTACATGTCATCTGCAAAAGGAAAGCGGCCGGCGACGAATATGTTGGTTGTTGGAGTACGAGTATGTTTGTTTGTTATGGTGAATCGGAATAGAAAAGATTGTATTAATAAGTGCCCTTTTCCCGGAAAAGAGAAATGCGAGAGGCCTTTAACGACGAGCAACGGGGAAATCTTTGTTCGAGTGCTCATTGCTCGTTATGGTTGATATAAGCAGATTATGCTAAAAACGTTCTACATTTTAGACGGACATTATTGAAGTGGATCACTATTTTCTACATAGTTCACTAATTCTGACGGCCTATTTGCAATGTAGACTTGTGCTCTTATAAACTTCTATTAGTCTATTTATTTTCTTATTTATATGAATTAATATAAAATCCACAATTTATTGTGTAGTAAATTCTAATACATGTATATCTGGCAAAATAAAAGCATGTCTTTGCTAAGCTTTAATTTTTTTAATGACATGTCCTGATAGGTTTCTTTATATCAAAATGAAAGTTAACTACAGGGTCCGGCAGCGTTACCTGCCGGTTTTTAAAAAATCACAACTCTATCAATTTTCAAGATATTTTATTAAAAAAACAAATTGTAAACAGAAAGATTGGAAGTTTATAACGTATACAAAAAAAAAAACGTAAGTAGAGAAAATAATATCAGGTAAATGACGACCTCCGTTTTTGATGCACAGCTGAAGTCGGTAGGTAAAGTTAGTCATCACTCCTTGCAATGTTGCTCGAGGAATAGCACGAATTTCTTGCTGAATATTATCAAGCAGTTGAGCCAAATTTCGAGGCTTGTCAGGGTACACTTTTCCCTTTAGATAGCCTCACAAATAAAAGTCACAAATGTGACAGATCCGGAGAACGTGCCGGCCATGGGATGTCACCGCTTAAATTTGTGGGGTTACTTAAAGAAAAAAATTGTACCTTGACAAGCCTCGAAATTAGGCTCAACTGCGTGATAATATTCAGTAAGAAATTTGCGCAATTCCTCGAGCAGCTTTGCAAGGAGTAATGACTAACTTTACCACCCGACTTCAGCTGTGCAAAAAATTACTTCGTGCTTGATCAAGAAGTAGAAACACTTGTTAGAAATTTCAAATTTAACGCTTTTGCAAACACAGTCAATGCCTAAACAGTATTATGTTTCCAAACACCGGAGAGAAGCGAAATAGGCAAATAATGGTATTGCACCAAAACATAGGAAGTCTTTTGTAAATAAAACACTTTTTACTTTGTTTGACCACTTTATTTTGCACTAATTTTGTGACTATAGTTTCGACTATCTAGTAGTCATTATCAAACTAAAACATTAGATAGTCGGATCTATAGTCACAAATTAAGTGCAAAATGTAGTGGTTAAACAAAGTAAAAAGTGTTTTATTGTGTATTTAAGATGTACCACAAAGTGATCGCCTACAACACAAAACAGATAAGAAGTCTCCTTCGTAAAACTGATGAACTACAATGTGCAATACAAAATAAAAAACCGCAAATATTACGCCTAACAGGGACGTGGAGTAGTAAAATCACTATTAAATACATGATGGTCAACGGTTATTACAGAATATGCACTAGGGAAATTAATGAACATGGAAGTGTAATGATTTTATCTGATGAAAGTTTTACGTGCAAAGAAGATAACACAATAAATGATCTATGTGTAGAATCTCACATAGAAATTGTTGCTTGTTCAACAACAATAAATGCAAATAACGGGCATTATTACAGTGTATCGACCACCATCCGTAAATGCAAATATATTTTTTAAAAACATCAGTATTCTACTTACATTAATGTACAAAAAAATATGATAACATTATCGTGGGGAGACTTTAATATAAATTATTTGGCTAACACATTAGAAAAAAAATACTTTGTGATATCTTCATGTCATTCAAATTAAATAACAAAATAAGTTAACCAACGAAAATTCAAACAACAGTACACAGAGTATCAATATCACAAATTGACCACATGGTTAGTAATGTATCAAACTTTTCATCCACAAATATTTACTTGAATTTATCGGACCATTTTGCCCAAATTTTGTATATTGATATTGAATTAAACAAATACCCTGGATATCCGAAAGAAGCAAAAAATATGTAAGACTGATTAATAAACATACTATTCAAGAACTGGCTGCAGGTCTAAAACGTATTCACTGAGAGTTTATTTATTGATGTAGACTTTGCATTTAATGCATTTTCTGAAGAGTTACAATACCAATTTAACATATCCTGCCCCAGAAAGGTTAAATCGCATCAAAAAATCGTAATAACTGGATAAACAGTGAAGTAAAAAGATCTAGCAAAAAGTTGTCATTTCATGCAATGAAACTGTTGGCAACAACTGAAGCCAGGGAATATACAATTGCGAAAAAAGACACATAATAAATTAATCCAATATACCAAAAGATGTCCCTATATTAAATCAATTCTAAATTCTTCAAACAAACCAAAAAAAAATATGGGAAATTGTAAACAAATAATTGGGCAGAAATAAAAAAGTAGATTCAATTAAAATGAATGTTGAAAATGGTACTATCTCATCTAATCCAAATAAAATTAGTAATATGTCTGGAAAATACTCTTTTATAGTGACAGATTTAAAATTAATAAGCCATTTTAAAAACAACTTATCTGAGGAGTGTACAACATCGAAACTCGTACAGCAAACTATGTTCTTGGAACCAACAACCCCTGAGGAAGTTATGGAAACTATTAATCCTATTAATCCTAACCTAAAGCACATAACCTGCATCACACCACTAAATTCTTGAAATGTCAAATTTAATTAATCATATTTAAAAAACACAGATTATATATGATAATATTCAAACTTTAATTGGCTAAACGTATTAGATATTTGGTAAAAAGTGCCAGTTACATTTTCGATTCATCAATCGATTAAAATTTGTTTTTATATATGTTTTTATACACCTTGCCAAATTTGAAAATGATAGTTAAACATATATAATCTGTTTTTTTTTTCTTTAATATGACCAATCAAATTTGATTAGGTTAAAACATGATTAATCACGTGTTATGTTGTAAATCAACTTTTAATTTGTAGGTTATGTGAAGTGAAACCTGACATTAATATGACAATTCAATTAACTCGCAAAGATTACGATTACAAATGAGGAGTCCAATGCCAAGTCCAGTTTTATGAAATATTGAGGAGAGACAAAACACTGTTTACATGCAAGAAAAAAAAACATAAAGATTATTATGCATGCAACTAACAATACACCAATGAAGGCACTGCAAATTTAAACCAGAATTTTAAACTTTATAAGAATATTGAATACTTAACCCATTTTCTCATAAAAATGGACTTGGCTGATTATTGCATTGGACCTCTCAAATGTATTTACCCATCACCGCCTCAAATTAATAAAGTTTCTCTGAGGATCAGGTAGGATAGGGGATCAGGTAATATTCCTTGCTCAGGAATATTTGTCGTTTTTATTATCTGCCTATTTATATGTTGAAATTGAAAAAAGTTCTAAATACAAGGAATTTTTCTTTTAGGTATACATGTTAACGATTTTTCAATGTAAATTTTTAGACATTCGTGATCTTGTTAAAAAATTTCAATTTGAAAACTCTAACGAGTGTTTTCCACTCCCAGACTAAACATGAAGTAACATTTCGAGTTTAGAAAAGCCAAAATAGGCATACGCGTATAAAACACTGAATTAAAGTGAAGTTCAAAATATACTGCTTAGTTCTTACTTAAAAGAAAAAATCCCTGTATGTGTTGTAAAGTTGCCAGTTGAAGCGTTCTCTTTTTTTTTAAATCTCTGTATCGTGACAATTTATTTGATAAATTATGATTTATTTGTCACATTGATAATCATGTACCAACATCATAATTTGATATTTAAAATACCCTCCTATTAAAGCAGGACTGCAACTGTTGGCAGTAAACACACCCTAAGTTTGGTCTAGATAAAAAAAACAGAGTTTAGAAATAAGCCTGTTTTGTATGTGCTTTTAAAAAGACGATCGCAACGATTCTGGTTTTAGAATAGCAATGAAGAAGGTAAACTTATTAATGAAATCGCCTTGCATGTGTAAAGAAGAATAGATACTAAAGATTATTATTCTTTGATTTCAAGTTGTGAATGCATAACATAATCGATATAGACTGTGATATACGACCCACACAAAACGTTTTTTACAGAAATAATTGCTAATCACATTTTATTACCATCAAAGTCGATTGTTGGGTAGGTGTTAAAATTTTAACGTCGACAACGCCATGATTTACGGGTATGAGTTTCTTGTTTAAATTACAAGTGTGTAATTTTATTAACCCACCAGATAAGTCATTAAAGGTCGTCTCCACGACCGAAAAAAGAACGGTTAAAGGAGGAGACAGAGAGCAGTATTACCGTTTATTAAAATGCCCGTGGAATAGATTAATAAAATACATAAAAGAGCGGTATTTCGCGAGAGGTAAACGCAGTGACGCGGCGAATCAGTGCGAAGAGAAGTTGATGTTGGAGATGAAGAGGTGATGGTGATGGTGAAATGACACGATTGTTTGGGCCCGTTATACACACCGGGCAAATGGGCAACCGGGCAAGAAGGCAAAGAGGCTGAATATTGTACGGTGTCGGTGCCGTTAAGAGCAAAGCCATCGGCTCACCTCAACTCGCTCATCTAAATCTTGTTCTTATTAAATATTTCATGCATTCTGATATGTTTTGCAGATCGTTATTCCTGCGAAAATTGGAACTTACTTCGGGCCATTATCTCCCATCTTCAGTTAGGGATAATAACATCCTTATTCCAGGATACCTTGAATATTATCACCTTCTGGTTTTACATTTAGTACCTGCAAAATTTATGATTTTACTTTGTTTGTAAAAGGAAAATCATATAATTAACATTAAATCAACTCAATTAGTTTGATAATTATTACCGTGTAATTGAAACCAGTCACACAAGTAAAATTAAAGTGGTATAAAAGAGTTAAGTGTTTTCTTTATATACTGGGTGAGCATTTTCAATCCCGAACATATAATATAATTAAATGTGTAATAATTATTACGATGTAATAATTATTACCGTGTAATTGAAACCAGTCACACAAGTAAAATAAAAGTGGTATAAAAGAGTTAAGTGTTTTCTTTATATACTGGGTGAGCATTTTCAATCCGGATCATATAATATAATTAAAGGCATTTTCAATCCTGAACGTAACAATTCACAAAAAATGGGGATATTATTCAAATTGATTGAATTTTAATTCCAACCTAAAAATTATAAACAAATTGAACATCTCTTAAAAATATTAGTAAAGATTGAAATAACCCTCCATTTTGCGCCAAACAGTACCCCAGCCCAGAGGTCTCTAAACTACGGCCCGCGGGCCAAATAGGGATTCTGGTCCGCGACCAGAGATACATTTTGGGTAAATGAAATATTTTCTAATAATTTAGTATTAACATTTTTTTAAATTGATATACAATTAGTGATATAAAATTACCGGTAATTTAAAATTGGGTAATATTCTTGGTAATATTATTGGAAACATAGTAACAATTTATTAATTTAAAGTTAGACATAAAAGACACACAAATTCTATTAAATAATTCTAAGTTGTTGTTTGATTTTTAAAAATTACAAGTTTTTAAGAATCTTTTAACAAACTGTCATTGTTCTCTAAGAAAGAAGATAGTTACGAAAAAACTTGAATATAGAAAAATTGTCCCAAATTTAATTATCTAAAACTTTTGTTTAAACTATTTTTCTGTATCCCCATTGGTTATTGAGTTATTTGTAACTTTTGTGAAATACAAAAAATGCGAGCGCACTTGCGTAAATTATCGACATTTTTCAATTTTGACAAAAAAACGTTATAACTCCGAAACCATTCGAGCTACAGAAAAGTATAAACGAAGCATTTTGGCTTTTGCGACGAGATCTACAAGATGGGCGTATTTGTTTTTATACAGGGTGATCCATATAGTATCTAAAAGAAAATGTCAATTGTTTTTTTTTTTCTAAATCAAGAAGGCGAGTGTTCATCAACTATGAATATTATATATAAGAGCCTCTTCCACTCCCAGACTAGGAATGAAGTAAAATTTTAAGTTTAGAAAAGCCTTAAAATTTGGTTTGGTCGCGTAGCGCGTAGCGCTACGCGACCAAACTTAAAACTTAAAGCGCCTAAAACGCTGATTTATCTCGAAGTTTAAAAACATGCACAAATTTCAATAAAAAGTTCAAAGAAATTATTCCATGATTTTGTGAAAATTTTAAGTTTTTACAAATCTTTCAACAAACTGTTGCTTTTCTCCAAGAAAAAAGATAGCTACGAAAAAACTTGAAGATAGAAAAATTATCCAAAATTTGATTATCTAAAACTACCATTCTAATATTTTTTCTGTATTCCTATTAGTTATTGAGTTATTCGCATCTTTTGCAAAATACAAAAAAAGCGAGCGCGCTCGCGTAAATTCTTGACATTTTTCAATTTTGAAAAAAAACGTTGTAACTCAAAAATTATTCAAACTACAGAATATGATACATGCATTTTTCAATGAGATCTACAAGATGGGCGTATTTGTTTTTATACAGGGTGATTCATAAAGTATCTAAAACAAATGGCAAATGTTATTTTTTCTAAATCAAGAAGACGAGTGTTTATCAATTATCAACATTATATATTAGAGTGTTTTCCACTCCCAGACTAAGCATGAAGTAAAAATTCGAGTTTAGAAAAGCCTTAAAATTTGGTTTGGTCGCGTAGCGGGTAGCGCTACGCGGCCATACCAGATTTTCAGGCTTTTCTAAACTCGAAATTTTACTTCATGCGCCACGTGCGTAAAACGCTGATCTATCCTGAAGTTCAAAATACATAAACAAATTCAAATAAATAGTTCTAAAAACTAATTCCATGATTTTGTGAAATTTATAAGTTTTTACGAATCTTTCAACAAACTGTCGATTTTCTCCAAGAATAAAGATAGCTACGGAAAAACTTAAAAAAAGAAAAATTATCGAAAAGTGTATTATCTAAAACTTTCATTCTAACAATTTTTATATATTCCCATTAGGTATTGAGTTATTTGCAACTTTTGCGAAATACAAAATCGGCGAGCGCACTCGCGTAAATTCTCGACATTTTTCAAGTTTGACGAAAAACGTTGTAACTCAAAAACTATTCGAGCTACAGAAAAGTATAATACATGCATTTTGGCTATTTCGTTGAGATGTACAAGATGGGCGTATTTGTTTTTATACAGGTCCATTAAGTATCTAAAAAAAAGTCATTTGTTTTTTTCTAAATCAAGAGGGCGAGTGTTTATCAAAGTTCTCAATATAACACAAAAGAGTGTTTTCCACTCCTTGGTTAAGCATGACGTAAAAATTTGGATTTGGTCATGGTAACGACCAAATCGAAACTTTCAGGCTTTTTTAAACTCGAAATTTTATTTCATGCACCACGCGTATAAAACACTGATTTGATGTGAAGTTCAAAATACACATTAGTTATTCTTAAATAAATTACCGTATTAATTATTATTATGTAACAGTAAATAAAAATAGAAGTTTTTAAAAATGCTTATACAATTATTTGAATCTTGGCCGATTTGATTATTTAGAATTGTATATGTGGCTCGCAAAGGAAAAAGTTTAAAGAGCCCTGTCCTAGCTTATTATAAAATCCATTAATTACATTCGTTAGTGTTTCAGCGTTAATACGCGCACATACTTTAAACATTGCATTCCTTTAAAAATCAATATTTTAACTGACGTATTTGATAAAGTTTGCTTTTCATATGGTCCCACAGAAAATAATCACAAGGCGCTAAATCAAAAGATCTAGCGGGCCTGTTAATTATTCCACCACGACCAATAATCCAGCGATTTGCAAAGTTTATTTCTAAATATTCCCGAACATCTACTCCAAAATGCGCCATCTTGTTGAAACCAAATCTACTGATTGTCACGCGTTGCTCCTTCCAATGCAAGGCTAACGTTGTTGATTAAAAGTTCTAAATTGATCTCGAATTTGAATTTCCGATAATTTCGAAAGGTCCAATTATTGAAAATTTCAGCTCAAATATTGATTCATTGAGGGTACTGCGTCCTTGTGCAAAAACTAAATAAACCACGTACATTCCTTATGCGGCCTCCAGTGTAAAACGTTTTTATAATAAAAATTCTTTCTTCAATGGTATAATTGATATTTATTTCGCAAATTAAGTTCGACAACCTATAACAATAGACAAATTTAACGTCATTTATATAATTCATTTTATTACATGTTCTATATTGAAAATACTCACCCTTAATTATATTTTATGTTCCGGATTAAAAATGCTCACCCCTTATATATCAAAATGTTCTATCTTTTAATTCTAAATTTCTATTTAAAAGAGTTTAACAAATCTGTAAATTGGAAAGTATCAATAAACTTAAGCAGGTAGCGTATTGAAAAAAAAATGACATAAAAAGGGGCTATTTTTACACGGTTTCAAATGAATTATTCAGAGTTAATCTATTAATAGAGTCACTATTTGTCCGAAATGTAAACTTCTGTGCAATAAAATTAAGACAAGTCTCATAACTATTTTTCACAATATTTTAGTTGTATAATAATAATAATAATAATAATAAACAAACTTTATTTTTAAGGGTATGTATACAAAACACGGTTCGTGCAGACATAACATAAAATAGGGTCAAATAGAAAATAAAAGATAATTCAAAGCAATAATATTAAATTAAGAATATTCGATATGGAAAAAATCATTATAATTTGGGTATGTGTTAATTGCCTAGCAGCAGTTTCAATTAATGATAAAACACTATAACTTAAACATAATTTTTTATTAAAAAAACCAAAACTATGACCCTGTGAAAAAAAAAAATACGCTCGTAATAAATACAACAAAGGCGAAATAGAGAAACCATCTTTTATATTAGTTAGAATTCGAATTTTTGAATTGTTGTCTGTGTGACGCTGCATTTTGACATTAAAGAAATTGACATATATACATATTTTTGTAACTAGGAAACTCATCACATCCGCTTTAAACTATAACATATTTTGTGTGCTTAATTTTAACGCACAGACGTGTACATATAATTTAAATAAAAGTCTAAACTTGTGCTTTATTTGTCAATTTACTTTAAATTAATTTACAAAAAAATCCTCATGTGCAAATGAGGGAAATTTATAAAATTTTCCTCGTTTGCACGCGACCAAAAACCTGCCTATCCAGCAATAGTATTACATTATCTCCCTTATCAGTGGATTACGCCAGTTACCAAGGACGGCCGAAAAAAGTATATACACGCCATTGTTTTCACACAAGCCCGACAATATTATTTTATATACACCTATGTACACACACACACGCACACATACCATGTATTCGTAAATCGTGTTTGTTTATATACAAAAATAAAACGTTTTCGCGAAAAACTGGAATCAACCAAGGTTGTACGTATCCACATTATACATACAAGAGATGTCCGGACGATGTTCAACCAGCAACACCAGGCCATCCAATGAATTCATTAACTTTGTCTTGTCACTGGATGGCTGACTCACTCAACTGACCAAAATATTTTTTTTATGGATTGTGCCGATGTTTCATTTTTTCAGAAAGGTCACCCTGTCGAATAATGTTCCATTTTATCATTTGTTAATAAATAGTACCTTGAGGAGTAATAAATGCGCGATAAGAGTGTTCTACGTGTGTGTATGCTCGTAAATCTTAGATTTGAAGGTAAAACTCATTAAGTTTACTAGATATGAATTAAATAAATATATATACCATCGACCGCAAAAAAAAAACGCGCCACTTGAAAATTCACGTTTTTTCGTGAATATTCAAACAGCCATAACTTCGGTCGATGTAGATGAAATTTGATGTATTTTTGAGTTTTTGGAACGCTAAAGTTTTCTCTTTAAGGACACATAAGTGGATTTAACGAAATTTAAGCACTTCTGCATTTAAAAGTCCTACCAACAAAAAAATGTTCAGAATGTTAGAAATGATAAAAGTTGAGAAGTTATACTGTGCCCAAAAAAAATCGTAGCTCCACTTCAAAAAGGGCACAACAAAATTCCATCATTTTCCTTTGAAATAAGCGAAAAATCATGTCGATCTAATGATTTGGCTCGAAGTTATAGCAGTTTTTAACTTAGCGTCAAATTTCACTTTGCAATGAAAATACAAAAAATTGTCACCCAGCCAAAACATTTATTTGGCAGTAGGTTTTTTCAGTAGAGGTGAAATGCAAGTTTATGTAAGGGTTTTGCCTTATTTCAGGGCAAAATTAACTTCTGCTCATTGAGTTTGGGGAAAAAATCAATTTTTCTCAAATTGTCATAACTTTACACCAAATCAATTTATCGATCTGAATTTTTGCGCATATTAAAGGAGAAGGACTGAATTTATTCTGGATGTCCCTTGCTTGAAGCCACAATTTTTTTTGCGCATTGTACAAGTTAACAAAGTTAAAAGTTTTAAAGTGAAAAACGTTTCATCGCCTTTAGGGGGTGAAAGGGGGTAAAATGTGCATGTTTAAAGATCTGACTAACATGCCTCAAAGAGAAAACTTCAAGCTTTTTAAATCGCATAGGTTTGCGAGCAGAGTTATGCCTGTCCGCCAAAGTTATGCCCCAAAATACACTTTTTAAAAAAACTGCCATAACTTCGAGCCAAATCATCGGATCGACATGATTTTTCGATTATTTCAAAGGAATATGATGGAATTTTGTTGCGCTTTTTTTGAAGTGGAGCTACGATTTTTTTTTTGGCACAGTATAACTTCTAAATTTTTATCATTTCTAACATTCTGAACATTATTTTGTTGGTAGGACTTTTAAATGTAGAAGTGCTTAAATTTCGTTATATCCACTTATGTGTCCTTAAAGAGAAAACTTTAGCGTTCCAAAAACTCAAAAATTCATCAAATTTCATCCACATCGACCGAAGTTATGGCTATTTGAATTTTATCGAAAAAACGTGAATTTTCAAGTGGCGCGTTTTCTTTGCGGTCGAGTGTACATTAAATAATACAAGGAGTCTTCACTATTTGTAAAAAATTAACATAATTAACTCTCTTGTTCTGTACTTACACGTGAGTTTTAAGTCCCCATAAGCAATATCAAACATAGTTAGTGTAGTGTGGTATGAGTTCTTGATAGTGAGGTAGCCAGGATTTTGTCTTAGGGAGAGGAAATAAAAAATATAGAAATATGGATTGTTAAAAGGTTTCATATTATCCTAGGGAAATATGAATATGTTCTGACATATCGTAACCAAGGCAATATTACTCATTACTGTATCAATCAGTAAGTAAAAGGATGTGGGTATAATAACGGCTAGGGCTGTAAGCAAACTATTTTTTTTCAAATCCAATATTTCGTCAACCGTGTCGGCTACCTCAGGGAAACTAAAATGTTATTTATTTTTAGAAAACATAACCTATCATTACAATAAAAATTACTTACAGAAACGTGAATATTTATCCAGTAAACTGGCGCATTAGCGCAAAAGTACATACCACTATTGGTCATAAATATATCGTTTCGGTTCCGGTTTTTGTTCCGGAAAAAATAACGGTTTTTTGCGGTTTTCGGTTCAGCTCCAAGCGATTGTTTTAATTTTAGAAATGTTTTTTTTTTTTCATATTAAAAAAATGTTCATGTGTCTTTTATAGCACTGTCCCCGTTAAAGATATGATTATTTAAATTAAAACAAAATTTGGTCTACTTTTATTATTATTATCACATTTACAAAATATACACAAAATAAATATTTTTTCGCTATGCTTAGTAAATATTTATCACATCTCAGCAGTATATATTTTTAACTTTACTTTAAATCAGTGGTTTATACGCGTGGCGCATGAAGTAAAATTTCGAGTTTAGAAAAGCCCCGTGAAAATTTGTCTCGGGTCGCTGCGCGACCCTCGACAAATTTTCTACGCGGGGCTTTTCTAAACTCGAAATTTTACTTCATACTTAGTCTGGGAGTGGAAGACACTCGTTAGTTTTAAATATGTCAGAAATATCAAACTGTGTGTTATAAGAGTCATAAAGAAAAACAATAACATGATTATCTAATAATATATTTCAAATAACAGTTGTCTCAAATTGACAATAGTCGGCGGACGCCGATTTGTGACAACTTTAATACATTGTTTCAGCGAAGACGGAAAGCTCGGTATTTCAGTTAATATTAAAAATACAAACATTTGTTTACAATTCAAATTAGTAAATATTTATCACATCTCAGCAGTGTATATTTTCAACTTTACTTTAAATCAGTGGTTTATGCGCGTGGCGCATGAAATAAACTTTCGAGTTTAGAAAAGCCCCGTGAAAACTTGTTGGGTCGCCGCGCGACCCTCGACAAATTTTCTACGCGGGGCTTTTCTAAACTCGAAATTTTACTTCATACTTAGTCTGGGAGTGGAAGACACTCGTTAGTTTTAAATATGTCACAACTATCAAAATGTGTGTTATAAGAGTCATAAAGAAAAACAATAACATGACTATCTAATAATATATTTCAAATAACAGTTGTCTCAAATTGACAATAGTCGGCGGACGCCGATTTGTCCAAGTTTAATACATTGTTTCAGCGAAGACGTAAAGCTCGGTATTTCAGTTAATATTAAAAATACGAACATTTGTTTAGAATATGCGAAAATAATTTTATGTTGTGAAGAACATGATTTCATGCAATTTGTATTCTAAACAAATTTTCGTATTTTTCATATTAACTGAAATACCGAGCTTTTCGTTATCGCTGAAATACTCTAACCCCATAAATTCTGAAAATATGAAACATTTAAATTAGTCAACATTTTAAACAAATAAACTGTTTGAATTTATAAATTGTTTAGTTTCAGAAAGTAGATTATACATTTTCTAACACTGATTTATTGAAATATTTAAATAGCTAAGGTAATGAAATATGTGAAAAGTGAGTGATTTAATATAAGTAATGTGGTATTTGAATATCCAAGAATATTCAAATTCCCAGCTCTAGATTTGAACCACTACAAAAATATTTTCAAATGCATTGGATTTTAATCCCAAATAGTCCAAAAACGTGACAATATTAAACTTGCTCATTCCCACCTTCAAATTACAATAAATGAATTATTTAATTAACTAATCAATCAATCCACAATTTATTAATCAATCAACAAATCAATCTACAAACAAATAAATAAACTAATAAATAAATAGATATAAAATAAATTCACATAAATTAAATAATATCTATATATAAATATAATTATATTAATCGAAAGAGAATTCAATTACCGTCCGGTTTCTATTTTATGTTATTTCTCTAAAGTGTTTGAGTCCATATTATGTGATCACATTTACTCTAGTGTATCTGCTGAATTTCCTGAGCAACAACATGGATTTTGTAAGAAACGATCCACTACAACAAATTTATGTAACTTTACACAGTTTGCTAGTGAAGCAATGGATTCGGGTAAACAAGTAGACGTCATATACACGGATCTAACAAAATCGTTCGATCGGTTGGATCACGCATTGTTAGTCGAACGCATATATCAATACGACATCAACGTTAGCATAGTTTCAACAATTGCCAGTTACTTAAATAACAGACGATTTCTGCTTGAAATAAATGGCTACAAGTCCCGCTTTCGTGCAGTGGATAGTGGGGTTCCTCAGGGGTCCAACTTAGGACATTTCCAGTTTTGATATATGCCGACGACTTAAAGATCTATAATGCAATTGACTCGCTTGACGATTGTGCAAAATTACAATCTGACATTAACACTCTCAGCGAATGGTGTGTAAACAACAAGTTATCGTTAAATATCTCTAAGTGTAATGTTATGTCTTTGTCTCGTAAAGTGAATGTACTCAACTATAACTATATAATCGGAAGTACAATTATAAACCGTTGTGTAGAGTTAAAAGATCTTGGTGTTATATTCGACTGTTCGTTGAGGTTCGATTTACATATTCATAATCTTGTCAAAAGCTGTTATAGAATGTGGGGTTTTATCATGCGCAACTGTAAAGTGTTCAAAAATTTAGAGGTTAAGAAAACATTATTCTCTTGTTATATTTTATCTAAACTTACCTATTGTTCAATTGTCTGGTCGCCCATGTATTTAAAGTATATAAATTTGCTTGAAAGTGTTCAAAGGCGGTTTTTAAGGTATCTTTATTTTGTAAAAAATGGTACATATGACTATGATATTTCATATGATGATGAATTTGACTATATATCCGTTTATAGGTTAAGTTAGGTTAGGTTTATATGGCAACAGCCGAAGCTGTTCACTTAGGCCCATAGAGCCCGTTGTGATACCATGAGAGATCCTTCCCCTATACAACCCAATTTGAGATCCGTTTATAAGAGACATTTATTTATTTCGCCATGTTACTTATACAATTTAATTCATTACAAAATAGATAATCCTCAATTTCTATCACAGTTTAAATTTCATGTACCCAGGATATAGTCACGCCATGCTAAAACCTTTACATACTGTACCCCCAATACTAACTATTGCCTGAACTCCCCTGTCTATAAGTTGTCACGCGCGTATAACGAGATTCAGTATTCTACTGATATCTTTCAGCCAGTTTATAAATCTTTTCGTAGTGAAATACTCGGAACAATAAAACAATAAACGCATTTTATACTTGTCAACTACATAATGTATTAGGATATTATTAATTATTGTATTTACTTATATATATTTGTGTTATAACATGTAATTTTAGTCTAAATCCCTGTAAGTGGACTGTATGTCTGTTGGGTGTAAATAAATAAATAAATAAAAATGTTGAGTTGATTGGTGTCAAAAAATTATAGGCCATTTAAAAAAATCAAGATACACTTGATTTAACATGCATAAATTCAACTGTTTTTATTTTATGGCCACCTAACTCAAGCGCAGAGACTTTATAGTGATAACGATATCACCCTATATCCTCAAAAGAAACACGGAAACCTCAACTCTCTGTCTCATTAGTTTCATATACAGAGAGTTTTATGTAACACCGAACATTTGCATCCAATACAATTTGACACCCTTAATTTTTAAGTTGTGTGTAAATTAAGTTATGACCATTAAAAATTGTAGCTAATCAATCGCATTCAATGCCTCAACATACAGTACATACAGGGAGTTTTTCTTTCAAGTATACATGTCCCAATTACAGCGTATATGCCGTAAATCTTAAGATACTCGTTGTTTTTTAACAAAGTTCAATTTTAAACTTGAAATGAGTGTGTTCCACTCCCAGACTAAGCATGAAGTAAAATTTCGAGTTTAGAAAAACCTGAAAATTTGGTTTGGACGCGTAGCGCGAAGCGCGGAGCGGCCAAACCAAATTTTCAGGCTTTTCTAAACTCGAAATTTTACTTCATGCGCCACCGGTACAAAACACTGACATACTACAAAGTTTAAAACACACCGCTAAACTTTAAATTGCATCAGTGTTTTGTACCGGTGGCGCATGAAGTAAAATTTCGAGTTTAGAAAAGCCTGAAAATTTGGTTTGGCCGCTCCGCGCTTCGCGCTACGCGACCAAACCAAATTTTCAGGCTTTTCTAAACTCGAAATTTTACTTCATGCTTAGCCTGGGAGTGGAAAACACTCGTTTAAAGCTTCAAATGGTTTAATAAAGCGAGTGTCGGAGCATGCACAACGTATGCTTATGTATACTTAAAAAATGAAAATTTTCGGTGTTACATAAAACTCTCTGTATAGATATTTAAGTATCTTGAACTTATCTTTCACGTGGCGAAGCATATTTAACTATGATGGGAGGCAGAGGGTCTGGAATATTTGACGTCTAAAGTGGTTTTGTAAACCTAAAATATCTATAATTTTAAAAACAAAATACTTGGTTAAATTTCACTAATATTTTGGTTTTTTATTCCAACTAGTTTCGCCTTTGAGTCATTCTCAAGGAGTAGATAGAATTGTAGAGACTTGTTAGATTCAGCGGGTGAACAATTGTTAGTTACACATTTGTGTGACTTATTGTAGTTTTTACGTGTGCCCATTAAGCATGAAGTAACATTTTCAGATTTTTTTAAATGACTCAAAGTCGAGACTAGTTGGAATAAAAAACCAAAATATTAGTGAAATTTAACCAAGTGTTTTCTTTTTCAAATCATAGATATTTTAGGTTTACGAAACTACTTTAGACGTCAATTATTCCAGGCCCTCTTCCTCCCTCCCTTGGCTGCATTACTGCTTCTTGAATTTACCGTTTTGAATATTTATAAAAGTATTAAAACGTTCATCATATTGAAATAGGTGTTAATTGATTCATTTTTACGTAAGTTGTGTAAATTTGTATGCAGATTATTTTGACTTCTTGCCATTTTAATATTTATTTGCATATCGAATCGGTCTTATCTCTTCGCAATTATGAAAATATTTTGATATTAACATAATAGGGCTTAAATAAGACTTGAGTATGACAAGGTCGGAGAAAAGCTTTAATTACTTAATTTGTAATTAGATTATAGAAGCTTAATTTACATGTTAAAGAAAAAGGCTTGTTACTTAAAATTACTAGCTGCTAAAAAGTACTACACTCGGGTTCCACAACGTCTCAAATATGATATTTTTGTATTATGTGCGCAAAATCAGTGATTTTTTGACGCACCGAGAATGCATTTTTAGTCGAGACCGCAGGTCAAGACTAAAAATGAATTCGAATGCGTCAAAAAACATACTGATTTTTCGCACAAAATACAAACAACATTTTTTCTACAACCGCAAAGGAAGAAATTCTACCATACATACGTTTTAATAATTAAATAATTCAAACATTTCATTATACTTAGAGTCGCTGATATAAATGTAACCATAGACACGAATAAGATAACAAAAACATTATTCAGTGAACGAATTTGTCAAAATTTCTACCGTTAGCGTTAATACAAATATTGATTAATTACGACGATTCTAGTGATAGCGATACCCGGCAGTTTCTGATTTATTGGCGAAGAAATCAGAAACCATATTGCCGATTTCGTGATTAGTGTACGAAAAAAAAGGTAGAAAACATATCCAAGAACATACTTTTGGCCTATTGAAAAGAGAAATCAACAACATTAAAACCACCACCAACCACCAATTACACTGGTCGGCATGAAAATCGGCCTTGACACCATTCCTGCTGAATCATATGTAAAATGACCTCCTGAATCCGAATATGACCCCCGTTTTCCCCCATCACCCACCGTTTTCGGGGGAGGCCCCCCACCTATTTTTATCACTTTTCGATAATTTGGAGGGATGAAAAGGATTATGTTAGCCTTTACGTTTCTTCTGAGGGGCTAGAGAGGTGAAAAGTTCCAAAACATGAACATTTGTAGCAAGGAGGTAGATTTGGGAGGGGGGGGGGGGATTTGCCCCCTTAAATTGTAAAAAAATCCTTAAAAATGATCGATTTTTCCATTTTTTCGCAGTTTTTTCACTTATTTTCTACATATTCCAGCTTCCATCCCCCCCCATCCTCCCCCAAACAATAAAAATATATAGCAACAATAATAAATATATATAGCAACAATAATAAAAATATATAGCAACAGTTCGGAAGATTCACTGTACCACGCTGGCGCTCTCAATACCTCGCGCGCACAGGTTTGCCCAGGAATTTTCATGCTTTGACAGGTTTAAACTTGCATTGCTCTTGTCACTATAGACCTGCACTGTAATCCTTATCTTCCCTCAGTACATCTCTAGCGATCGTAGAGTCAACTTCTCGGTGCTCTAGGCGGGGATTCTGTGTTTCCAAGTTGTTTAAATTGTGTATAACGGTAGACATTTTTTTATTCCGGCTTTTTCCAAGTGAATTACAGTACGTGAGTGTGAGTTGTGATTAATATCGAGCATTTATTTACTGTTTAATTATGCCACGCGAGTGTAAAAATCATCCCGATAGCTTCTGCTATGTTTGCGGGGAATTGACTTTAAAAGCGCAACGAAAACCCCTTTCTCCGCTTCTTAAAACTGCTTATAAATTTTACTTTGATTGCCAAGTTGGCGATCAGGACAAGAATTGGGCTCCAACAGTTTGCTGCACTACTTGTTACAGTAGCTTGACCAAATGGCTCAAAGGTACCCGTAAATCAATGCCATTTGCTGTGCCCATGGTTTGGCGCGAACCTCGCTGTCATCTCACAGATTGTTACTTTTGTATGACTTCCACCGTCGGGTTATCTAGCAAAAGTAAGCATACAATTCAGTATCCTAATATCCCTTCAGCTCTAAGACCAGTTCCTCACAACGAATCTTTGCCCAGTGCCCCCAAAAACCTATACTCTAGAGCCAGAAACGGATTTGAAAGACTTTGAGCCACAGCCTGGACCATCTTATGATACGTTCACCGATGATGAAGAGTGTTCTGCTGATTCAGCTCATCGATAACCTCACCTCGTTTCTCAGTCTAAATTGAATGATCTCGTCAGGGATTTGGAGTTACCTAAGAGTAAATCTCAACTTCTTGGATCTCGACTTCAGCAGTGGAATCTCTTAGAAAAGGGTGTAAAAATCTCTTCTTACAGGACTAGGCAGTCAACCCTGAAATTACTTTTTTCGGCAGATGAAGGCTTAGTGTTCTGCCCTTATTCAAATGCATTGATGATAGAACTGAAGATGCCATGTGACCCAGACAAATGGAGACTGTTTATAGACTCATCAAAGACAAGCTTGAAAGTTGTCCTATTGGCCAATTAGAATGAGTTACCATCACTCCCGGTTGCATACTCTGTGGATATGAAGGAGACGTACGAAAACATCAGCCGGATCCTTGATAAAATCAAATACCATGATTATAATTGGAAACTTTGCGCTGACTTAAAAGTTGTTGCTCTACTCATGGGCCTGCAATCGGGCTTCACAAAATACTGCTCCTTCCTATGCGAATGGGAGAGCCGAGCCCGAGACAAACATTACATCGTACGGAACTGGCCTCTGCGAGAAAGTTTTACTCCCGGTCAGAAAAACTTCGCTCACGATCCTCTGGTCCCAAAGGAAAATATTTACTTGCCGCCTTTGCACATCAAACTCGGATTGATCAAACAGTTTGTGAAAGCAATGGACAAGACCGGTGATGCATTTCAATTTTTGAAAACTAAATTCCCTCGTCTTAGTGAGGTTAAAATCAAGGAAGGAGTTTTCGTGGGCTCCCAGATTAGACAACTTTTCCAAGATTCGACGTTTATTGAACACCTGAATCGAAAAGAAAAACGAGCTTGGATTGCATTCCAAAACGTATGTGAGAACTTTTTGGGTAACAACAAAAGTAATGATTATGTCGCTCATGTCGAGGAATTGCTGTCAGCGTACAAAGCCATGGGGTGTAACATGTCTCTTAAAGTGCATTTCCTTCACTCACACCTGGACTTCTTCCCTGAAAATTTAGGAGCAGTTTCGGATGAACACGGGGAACGCTTTCATCAAGACATCTCTAAGTTCGAGAGGAGATTTTCGGGGAAGTGGAATGCGAGCATGTTAGCAGAGTACTGCTGGTTTTTGATACGAGAAACTTCTACCTCAGGGTACAAAAGGAAAGCAAGCACCAAATGAAGGTATTTATCTTAGTTATTTATTATTCTTTACATTTATTATTTTACATTTATTATTTTACTTTTTATTTATTATTCTTTACAGCTAAAATAATCCTTTTCACCCCACCAATGGATGGGGGAAACGGGGGGAGTATTGAGAGCGCCAGCGTGGTACAGTGAATCTTCCGAACTGTTGCTATATATTTTTATTATTGTTGCTATATATTGTTGCAATATATTTTTATTATTTGGGGGTCTTTGGGGGAGGATGAAGGGGAATGGAAACTGGAATATGTAGAAAATAAGTGAAAAAACTGCGAAAAAAACGGAAAAAATTTATCATTTTTAATGATTTTTTTACAATTTAAGGGGGCAAATCCCCCCCCCAAATCTACCTTCTTGCTACAGATGTTCATGTTTTGCAACTTTTCACCTCTCTAGCCCCTCAGAAGAAATGTAAAGGCTAAAATAATCCTTTTCATCCCTCCAAATTATCGAAAAGTGATAAAAATAGGTGGGGGGGGGTCTCCCGAAAACGGTGGGTGATGGGGGAAAACGGAGGTCATATTCGAATTCAGGAGGTCATTTTACATAAGAATCAGCAGGAATGGTGTCAGGGCTCGAAAACAAATTTTTTTTTGCAGACCAGTGTTATGAGCACCTATAGACAGGACAATTATTTGCTACGTATCGCATGAAATAAAAAACTATTTATATTTTGTAATAATTGCCGTCATATTGGAATTTAGCGTGAAAAAAAGACATTTTTTTCCACGCTAAATTATTACATTTTTTCACGGTGAATAAATAGCCCACTTTGCAAATCCAAAACGGTGTGTCAATGTCACCTTTTCTTGACGGTTGTAGAAAAATTAAATTTATTTGCCAATTGAAAAAAAAAGTTTTGATTAACACCAACTACATAAATATATATGGTAACACAAAAATGTTATTGGAAAAATAACAATTGTTAGATTCAGCGCGTGAAATAAATTATGAAGAATTCTTAACTTACAAATTTGTATGTCTTATTGTAATTTTTGCGTGTTTTCTTTAACGCAAATTCCAGTACAGGGAATGTTTCTTTTAAGTATACATATCCCGGCTTACACGCTGTACAATTATTCAAAATAAACATTCTAAACTGTGTTTCCATTCCCTCAATAAGCATGAAATAAAATTCTCTCCAGGCTTTTCTACACTCGAAATGTATACGCCAGGCGTATAAAAAGCTAAAATATTGCGAAGATTGAAATATTCTTCCGAATCAGTATGCTTAAACAGTATATTTTGAATTTCAGAGTAATTCTGTTTTATACGCGTGGCGCATAAAGTAAAACATCGAGTTTAGTAAAGCCTGAAATTTTATCTCATGCTTAATCAAGGAGTAGAAACACTCGTTAGAAACTTAAGTTTCACATAACGATGGGTTGGACCGTTACTACGTGGTAATATCAAAATTAAATAAAACTATTACTATGTTTTTAATACTTAATAATAATAATAATAATAATAATAATAATAATAATAATAATAATAATAATAGCCATTATTGCCCAAACGGAAAAACCCAATACAGGACAAAATCAAAATAATGTAATAGATCCAAAAATTACAGTAATAACATTACAGATATAGAAAATGTAAAATATAGAAATAAAGAGAAATAAAAAAAATAAAAAGAACAAAATATGACATATAATAAAAAAAATAAACTAGTAATAATTAATACTTGATAATGACACTCACGCTGTCGGAACTTAAGTCGTAATAATATTTATATGTTACACCTGTATACAGAGAGTTTTATGTAACACCGAACATTTTCATAACGAGAATTTTTCGTTTAAGTATCCATATGCATACGTTCCATATTATTCGATGCTCGGTTTATTAAAAGAATTTAATTTGAAGCTTTAAGCGAGTTTCCACTCCCAGGCTAAGCATGAAGTAAAATTTCGAGTTTAGAAAAGCCTGAAAATTTGGTTTGGTCGCGTAGCGCGAAGCGCGGAGCGGCCAAACCAAATTTTCAGGCTTTTCTAAACTCGAAATTTTACTTCATGCGCCACCGGTACAAAATACTGACATATTACGAAGTTTAAAACACAGCCCTAAACTTTACATTGAATCAGTGTTTTGTACCGGTGGCGCATGAAGTAAAATTTCGAGTTTAGAAAAGCCTGAAAATTTGGTTTGGCCGCTCCGCGCTTCGCGCTACGCGACCAAACCAAATTTTCAGGCTTTTCTAAACTCGAAATTTTACTTCATGCTTAGCCTGGGAGTGGAAAATACTCGCTTAAAGCTTCAAATTAAATTATTTTATTAAACCGAGATATGGATACTTAAAACAAAAAATCTCGTTATGAAAATGTTCGGTGTTACATAAAACTCTCTGTATATATATATATATATATATATATATATATATATATATATATATATATTAATAAAAGTGGTATAAACATAGTAATAGTTTTATTTAATTTTACTTAAGTTTGAACTTTTTTCAAAAACAATGCATACCTGAAGATTTACAGCGTATGCATCGGGATGTGTATACTTAAAAGAACAATTCCCTGTATGTTCTTCTATGCATATTTTAACAGGAATAAAGACTGCTTATTATTATAATTATTAAAGGTTATTTATAATTATTTGAATCATACTGCATATGCATTTAAAATATTTAATCATCCTCAACCAAGAGCTATGTTTAAAAGTAGAAATCATTCTCTAAATAAATTAATAAGTGAACATTTATTAATAGTAGCGTGAAAAATTACTAAATAGAAATCTGCAAACACATCGAAATTGTTAAGTGGGTTAATGTTTCAAGTGCATTGACGATCTTGCACATTGTATTGCGAAATTATTATGAATCAAGTCCAATGTAATTAGCACAGTTTGCTTCTAATTGAAGAAATATAGATAAATAATTGCGTAGAAATGATTCAAGAAACATAAATAAGCATAGAAATGTATATTATAAACTAGTACTAATAGGGTTTAGTTGCAAAGGTAATTTTACAAAGTTTAAATTCAGTTGAATCAGAGAAAGACCAATCACAGTCATATGTTTTACACCGAGGGGTGACAAAATGGCAATAACGTGTTAAAATTTAAAAAAAAAATGTTTTTTTCCCTATTTTGGAAAAAATATTATTTACAATAAGTTTAATAATTGTCCAATAATTAATTAACTTCGCTATGCAACCAAACCAAATTTTCAGGCTTTTCTAAACTCGAAATTTTACTTTATGCTTAATCTGGGAGTGCAAAACACTCGTTTAAAGCTTCAAATGAACTGTTTTAAAAAAGGCTTGTACAAATTAATTATTTTCTGCTAATTACTAAGAATATCTGTTAAAAATACTTTTAGTGTAGTATCATTTTTTAACTTTTTCTCCAAGATAAAGAAACATTGCCAATTAAGTGGCTTGGCTTAAAAATTAAAGAAACAGTGATGTAGTGATGTAAAATTACCGGTAATTTAAAATTGAGTTATATTTTCGGTATTATTACCGGAAACATTATAACAATTAGCAATTTAAAGTTAGACGTAAATTTTAAGCTCTAAGTACATTTGTTTTTTCTAAAATATAAATGTAGAATTGATAGACATTCTTAGTCTGATTTTATTATTTTTTTACTTTCCTTTTTTTATAATTTAATTTAATTTATTAGTGTTTATCACATACATGTGTTACACAGGTCAAATTATACTATAACAATGAAAAGCTTAAAACTGAAAATATTAACATTAATAAAGGACTTACACCGACACAGCAGGAATAATATAATAAAATATTTTGGTCTTAAATTACAAGGAATGTTATCACAGTCATTTATAAAATAAAATTAATAGTCATACGTACAAAAACAAATAAATGTCACGGTGAAATAAATAAATAAATAATAACGATAACAAATTACATTACAAATAAACACGAAAAGTAAAAAAAATCACTAATCTGGTTATATAAATAAAATATGTTAGGTTAAAATCGATAAAAAAATAAATAAGAATTAGTAATTAGAATTAAAATTTATAATTGTCCAAATATTGTTCCCAACTGTAAAATAATTTTTAATGATTGCTTTTGTAATTAGTTCCTCATTAAGTCAATAAAACGCAACTTAAATATATTGTTTAAATAAAATAAATTTTAACTTAACAAATTTCTATTAGTATAATATCAATTTAAATGTGTTTATACTTGAATAAATCGACCATCAATGTAGTAATTAAACAATAATAAATGACAAATATAACACATGCATATGCAAGCAAGTGTAATACGTAAATAAAACAATAAACGATAAGAGAGTTATCAATAAGCCATTCGCCTACGATTACCTCATAAATGATATAACACACAATGGTGTGCCTATACATGTACGTACGATATGTATGTGTGCAACTAAAACGAAACGTGATAAACGAACGACCTTTGAGACTTCCTCGCTTATTTTTTTCTCATTATCGAACACCTAGAAAAATTGCAAATAACTCCAATACCAAGCATACAATAAAAATCATTACAACAAATAATTAGGTAAATTATATTGTCAAGTCGTATAAAAATAAATCCTTGGTTCTATATTTAAGTAAAAACAATTGTATTAATAGGTGATAAAATAAAGTTTCAAAAGCATGCTTAGTGCAGTACCTACAAGTGTCTGCTGTTGTCTTTTAATAACGCTTGGTTAATTGTTGTTAAACTCTGAAATAACTTTTTATAAAAGGCAAGAACTGTTAAGATAAAAATAAACATGGTATTTATGTATACCATAGAACGATTTTTAAGCCCTCCACTAACTTCTATTATTAAGGCAAGAAGTCTCTATATGCTTAAGCATGCTTAGTGGAGTACCTATAAGTGTGTGCTAAAGGGTGATCAACAATGATTGTAGACAAGTTAAATTTCCCGCCGAAAAATTTGGGGAATTTAATCGCTCCAAGTTCATGCCAAGGAAAAATTAATAAACAGTGACTCGATTTGACATTAGCAGCGTCGTGCGTCGTATTTTGCCATTGTGTTAATTCATTCTTCGAATTAAGTTATTTTTCATTGTTTCATAGACATCAGTTCTTGTCAGGACTACTTTGTATAAGTCTTTGTTTCGTGGTAAGTGATTTGCTGTTTTTAAGGTTAGAATATTAGAAAATTTAAGTTTAATCCTAAATTTACAGATTTTAAGAGAATTTGCTTGTGTTTACCGTGATGTTTGCACCACAGCATGATGCTTTCATCCTGAAGGCTCATTATCGAAGTGGAACTATGAATGAAGATGGCACATGGACTTACTCATTACAATCGTGTCTGAATCAATTTATTCAAGCCTTCCCCGATGTCCACATTCCTTACAAAACATTTTCCTCGCATAAAACCCGCATTGTTGACCGTTTTGAGGGAAAGAATTGTATCTGTAAGGCCAAGTCAGCTGGAAGACTACCTATCTTAACAGAAGAGGTTGTTGGCGACATTCAACAACGACTTGAACAAGGCCCAACATATCTTTAAGAAAACTTTCAGCTCAAACAGGTATGTTCTTAATTTTAAGGTGCGCACAAATTTTAATGTTTATTCCTTTTACAGGAGTATCGTGTGGGAGTTGCATAAAAGCCACAAAAAAAATTCTGCATTTGCACCCGTATAAGGTATCGGCAGTTCACCAATTTCAGCCACTTGATTTCCAAAAAAGAATTGATTATTGCAATTGGTTTAATCAGAATTTAAATGATAATGGTATGTTGGACAAGACCTTTTTTACTGACGAGGCGTGGTTTCACTTGTCAGGATATGTGAACAGCCAAAACTATCGTACGTGGGCTACAGAAAATCCTCATACTTTTATTGAAATGTATTTACATCCACAAAAAATTGGTGTTTGGGTAGCAATTTCGAGACGTCGGATAATTGACCCAATATTTTTCAACGAAATAATCAATGCGGAGCGCTACCGAACACTCATTCTAGATGAATTTTTGAATCAATTGCATGGTGACGAAAAGATAATGGGTTATTTTCAGCAAGATGGAGCCATTACTCATACTGCGTTGGCGACATTAAATTACTTGAGGGAATTTTACGATGATCGCTTGGTAAGCGACGGATTATGGCCACCACGTTCGCCAGACCTCACTCCGTGCGATATTTATTTATTCGGGCATTTAAAAAATAAGGTTTCTAAAAATCGAATGCATACCCTAAACGAGCTTCAAGCAGCAATTGAAGAAGAGATAAGGAATATAAATCCGGAGGAGCTTCAACGAGTATTTCAAAATAAAAAACGTAGAGTTAACATTTGCCTACAAAATGAAGGCCATCATTTTCAACATTTATTATAAAATTAGGGATGCTAACTCTACGTTTATTAAAAATACACAAAACTTTAACTTTCTTCAATTTACTTTGTATATTTAATTAAAATTGTAATAATTTAATATATATAGTTATGATTAAATATTTAATTTAATTTGGGAAAAAATGTTTGCTAGGCCAATGGAAAAGCAATCTAGGGGATTTTATTTTCATATAATCAGTTGTACCAACATTTTTTGGCGGGAAATTTAACCTGTCTACAATCATTGTTGATCACACTGTATTGTCTATTATAGCCTTATTAATTGTTAACTGTTAATTGTTTTTAAACTCTCATATAACTTTTCAAAAAAGGCATGAACTTTAAAGATATAATAAACATGGAATTTATGTATACCATAGAACAATTTTTAAACGCTCCAATAACTTCTATTAACAAGGCAAGAAGTCTCTATATGCTTAATTAAATAAAATAAAATGAACTATATCCTTAGCAGTTAGTCAATTTCATACCCATTTGGCCCTGACAGTGGCATTTGCCACCCCTAAAATTTGGTAAACATACTGGGAATTTTGCTTATAAATATACATACATGTATGCAGAGGCTGTAACTTTTCCGATAATCGTTTGTTTTTTAGAATAGTTTAATTTTAAGTCTTAAACGAGTGTTTTCCACTCCCAGATTAAGCATGAAGTAAAATTTCGAGTTTAGAAAAGCCTGAAAATTTGGTTTGGTCGCGTAGCGCGAAGCGCGGAGCGACCAAACCAAATTTTCAGGCTTTTCTAAACTCGAAATTTTACTTCATGCGCCACGCGTACTAAACACTGATGTGATGTGGTCTTTAAAATACACGTTTTTAGCATACTGATTTAGTAGAATATCTTGAACTTCACCTTAGATCAGTGTTTTATACGCGTGGCGCATGAAGTAAAATTTCGAGTTTAGAAAAGCCTAAAAATTTGGTTTGGTCGCTCCGCGCTTCGCGCTACGCAACCAAACCAAATTTTTAGGCTTTTCTAAACTCCAAATTTTACTTCATGCTTAATCTGGGAGTGGAAAAGAATCGTTTAAAAGTAGAATTTAAAATATTTGTAAAACCTACGAATATCTAAAGTTTACAGCATATTGAGATATGTATATTAAAAAAAATTCTCTGAGATAGTAATAAATATTATGCAGTGTACAAAACATTTTTTGGGCACCAGAAAAAATCCAAAAAATCAGAAAAAAACCCAAAAATTTGGTTTGGACGCTCCGCGCTTCGCGCTACGCAACCAGGCCAAATTTTTAGCCTTTTCTAAACTCCAAATTTTACTTCATGCTTTATCTGGGAGTGGAAAACACTCGTTTAAGAGTTCAATTTAAAATATTTGTAAAAACAACGAATATCTAAAGTTTACAGCATATTGAGATATGTATACTTAAAAAAAAAACTCTTTGTATATCTGAGATAGTAATAAATAATATGCAGTGTACAAAACATTTTTTGGAGACCAGAAAATATCCAGGGCTGAAAGGGTGAAAGGGTTAAAGGCGTTCTAAAATCTCTACTTATTCCCATGCATGCTCGCAATTTACATCACTAACTAATTGTAGTTAAAATCACCCATTAACCAAGAGAGATTATTTACAATAAGTGGTATATTATTATGTTTCACCAAGTTCAAAATATATAAAAAATTCTATCAACGAAATCAAATATTTGTAATAAATGTTTAGAAGAATGTGATAAATATAACTCCTGTCTAATTGAGCAATTAATTCACTTTTATATGATTTCAATGCACAATCAATTATTAATTGGAAGTATTACTTACTACTTGTTAATTATTCCTTTGAATCAATTTAAAAATAATTTATATACCCGTAAAAACGATTTAATAATTCACCAGCATTGAATGCATTTAAAAATGCATTACATTCAGAAATACGCCATTCATGATATGTACGCATGTGCTATTTACTTTTGATTCACCTTCAATTTCATTTTATGCGTGTGCATAACAACACCAACAACAATTATTTACTATCGGCACGTGCAATCCTTGAAATTGCAATATTTGTTTTTTTTTTTAAATATATAATCTATCTCGCATTTCAAATATTTCAATATTTATAAAAAAATACATCGTTTAAAGCAACTTACACTAGTAAAATAATTCTATTATATTTAATTTTTTATTAATCCTTCCATTTTTATTAAATAATTCATATGATACACGAATTTTTACTTCAATCCCGATGTCTACCCTGTGAATATTCAGGCATTGAGAATGACTTATATTCGAAACTAGTTGGAATAAAAAACCAAAATATTAATGAAATTTAACCAAGTATTTTCTTTTTCAAATCATTCATTAACCCTTTCAGCTCTGTAATTCTTCTGGTGCCCAAAAAAATATTTTATACACTGCATATTATTTATTACTATTTCAGATATACAGTGAGTTTTTGCTTTAAGTACACATATTTCAATATACTATATACGCTGTAAATTTTCAGGTATTCATTGTTTTTACAAATATTTTAAAATGAACTTTCAAACGAGTGTTTCCACTCCTAGATTAAGCATGAAGTAAAATTTCGAGTTTAGAAAAGCCTGAAAATTTGGTTTGGTTGCGTAGCGCGAAGCGCGGAGCGACCAAACCAAATTTTGAGGCTTTTCTAAACTCGAAATTTTACTTCATGCGCCACGCGTACTAAACACTGATGTGATGCGGTGTTCAGAATACACGTTTTAGCATACTGATTTGCAGAATATTTTAAACTTGACCTTAAATCAGTATTTTATACATGTGGCGCATGAAGTAAAATTTCGAGTTTAGAAAAGCCTGAAAATTTGGTTTGGTCGCTTAGCGCTACGCGCCACGCAACCAAACCAAATGTTCAGGCTTTTCTAAACTCGAAATTTTACTTCATGCTTAATCTGGGAGTGGAAACACTCGTTTGAAAGTTCAATTTAAAATATTCGCTTCGCTTCGCTTCGCTACACGACCAAACCAAATTTTCAGGCCTTTGTAAACTTTAAATTTTACTTCATGCTTAATCTGGGAGTAGAAAACACTCGTTTAAGACTTCAAATTAAACTATTTAAAAAAAACAAACGATTACTGGAATAGTTCAAGTTACAGCTCATACATGCATGTTATATTATATATAAGATATATATAGTATATTTAAAAAGAATTTGTTAGTATATTTGTCAAATTTTAGTGGTGGCAAAGGTCACCATCAGGGTTAAAAGGGTTAAAGCTTTTAATTTAAAGCTCCTTATGATACATTGCGGAAGCTGAAAGTTCCGCAAGATTTAAAAATATTCATAAATATGGCCCCGCACCACAATAAAAAACAACACCGGTGTTAATCGTATTCACAATAATTTATAATTATCTTATTATTTTCTTTAACCTTACATGTGTCCTGTTTTTCTGATTCTACATCTATATGATTTCCATATATAATTGTATTTTATATGAATAATAAAAAGCTTTTTCTTGTCGATTAATTGCTGCGAAAATAATGCCAATTTATTATAATAAGTAATTTCGTTTGAACAAACAACGTAATCATTTACGTTGGCATCATTAATTGGCAACGTACAAAAAATAATCGACGCCTGAACCTTCGATGACGTCGATTTCGTACGTTGCAAATTTTCTAATAAGTTATCTAAATCCAGTTGATAACATTAATCAATAAAAAAATGTATGTTTTAAATTCTTGTGATAATTATTATCAAAATTTAAAAAAAGTGTTGAGCCAGTTTTAGACGAATGACCGATATTAAGGCATTTTTTAATTGATATCTTATTGCATCTTATTTTCAATATTTATAAATTCTCTTTCCAACTTTTATACATTTTATAAAAACCATGAACAACTTATTATAAATTGTACTTTTTTGATTTTCTATTTATTTCATGTCACTTTAAATTACCAATTGTTACCACGTATCCAGTAACAATACAGAGAATAATACCCAATTTTAAATTACTGGTAATTTTAAACCCCTAAATGCTACTAATATTTTTTGATGTAAATATTCAATTGTCACTTAATCAAACTATAATAAGTAATAATTTTAAAATTTCGTTGATTTTTAAAAGAGTTCAATTTGAAGCTTTAAACGAGTGTTTTCCACTCCCAGACTAAGCATGAAGTAAAATTTCGAGTTTAGAAAAGCCCCATGAATATTTGTCGAGGGTCGCGCAGCGATCCGAGACAAATTTTCTGGGCTTTTCTAAACTCGAAATTTTACTTCATGCGCCACGCGTATAAAACACAGATTTTAAGTGAAGTTCAAATATACATAAATTTGACAATATTATAGTGTTTTATACGCGTGGCGCATGAAGTAAAATTTCGAGTTTAGAAAAGCCCAGAAAATTTGTCTGCGCGACCCGAGACAAATTTTCACGGGGCTTTTCTAAACTCAAAATTTTACTTCATGCTTAGTCTGGGAGTGGAAAACACTTGTTTAAAGCTTTAAATTATATTTAATTGATGAGGCGGATACATGATGAAACTCCATAATACTATTTGAAATAAAACAACGCAGTTGGGAGGGTTTCACTTTTATTGTTGAACACTGCAACATGTTTCACCACACAGTGGCTTCATCAGGCAGATGAAATAATGATTTTACAAAGTACAAGTAAAGCTTATATACTAATGCAATTAAATTAATAGAAGGGGGGGGGGGGTAATAATGTAATTAGGCTGAAACTAATACAAACAATTTTGAGCGACTAAATGTTGATTAGGGGTGAATTATTTACTTCTATTTGGTCATTTAATAGAATACCTTTTTTGTTATATTTATTAATTTCTAATTCTTCTAATAAGTTTAATTTACGACTTTTGTTACATTCGTGCAAAATTTTGAATTTAGGGTTAAAGTTATGTTGGTATTCGATTAAATGATTGGCGTAGGTTGAGGAGGTTTTCTTAAATTGAAAGCATTTTTGATGTTCTGAAATGCGATCTGGGAAGCTACGTCCAGTTTGTCCAACGTATACCTTAGGGCAATCTCCACACTCCAGCAAATACACACCAGAGTTCGTAGTTTTATCAGATTTGTCTTTAGAATTATTAATGAATTTATTAAGTGAATTGACCGTTCTAAAAGAAGGAGTTAGGTTTAAGGATTTGAGTTTTTTGCTGATGGCAATCGAAGGGGGGCCGTTAAATGTTAATGAGCAATATTTATTATTCTGATTTTGAAAATTGGTGGGGTATTCTAATTTCAGGGCTTGTTGTTTTTGTTTTCTATAAAGGATGTCTAAGATAAGCTTTTGACGAAAGCCGTTGTTATTAGCTATTATGAGAATTCTGTTGAGCTCATTATTAAAATTATTAATTGATAGGGGGATAGTGGTTAGCCTATGCAACATGGAATGGTAAGCTGCTAGTTTATGTTGCATAGGATGGAATGATGTGCTATGGATCGTAGTATCTGTATGGGTCGGCTTGAACTCTGGTGTGTATTTGCTGGAGTGTGGAGATTGCCCTAAGGTATACGTTGGACAAACTGGACGTAGCTTCCCAGGTCGCATTTCAGAACATCAAAAATGCTTTCAATTTAAGAAAACCTCCTCAACCTACGCCAATCATTTAATCGAATACCAACATAACTTTAACCCTAAATTCAAAATTTTGCACGAATGTAACAAAAGTCGTAAATTAAACTTATTAGAAGAATTAGAAATTAATAAATATAACAAAAAAGATATTCTATTAAATGACCAAATAGAAGTAAATAATTCACCCCTAATCAACATTTAGTCGCTCAAAATTGTTTGTATTAGTTTCAGCCTAATTAAATCATTACCCCCCCCCCCTTCTATTAATTTAATTGCATTAGTATATAAGCTTTACTTGTACTTTGTAAAATCATTATTTCATCTGCCTGATGAAGCCACTGTGTGGTGAAACATGTTGCAGTGTTCAACAATAAAAGTGAAACCCTCCCAACTGCGTTGTTTTACTTTAAATTATACTTTAAAAAAAAAACGGAATATCCACATTACATTTTCTAAATTATTTTAACTTAGAAAAATTTAAAGTGTTGTGTGAACATTTATAAATTTAGAATTTTTTCCTCTACAAAAAAGTGAAATACATTTTGTTTCTAAAATAAATAGGAAAGCCAATATTTGAGCACTTTAAAATTAACATGCGATTTCCAATGTAGCGTCCGCCAAGTCAACACCCGGTATAATGATTAAATGGTTGAATTGTATTAATAATAATTCGTTATTTTGCAGAATTTAAATCAGCTATAGTTTAGTAGGTAAATAAGAAAAATCGTATATATGTTTTTCAATCCATTGCTTTGAAATGATCCTCTGAACAAGCTGTGATTTTTTACACCTAATCTGAATCACCCTGTATACAAAACTATCACCAGCAATTTCAAGTTAGAAAATTGTCATATGACATAAGTGATAACAATTCCATTTACCATATACTGGGTGCTAATTAATGACGGGGTGATAATTTACAGGGAGATTCCTCGTCTGATTCTAACACGAAAAGTTTCCATAAAGTTATGGCATTTTGAAATACAGGGTGTACATTTTTTCCTCTAACAACTTTAAATTTAACGAAGCCAAATTTGACGCAACAATTTATTTAAAATAAATATCAATCTAAGTACTAGGTGGCGCAAAAGTCATCACCCAATCAGATGATGCAAAAATGTTTGCAAATGGCGGCAAATGTTAGTTCTGCTTTGACATTTGTGAAGTAAACAAAATACACGTCAACAAGACATGAATCGCTATACCTCTCAAGAACGCGGAATAATTCTGAGGGCTGCATTTCTGGTTCGCCTAATCTCTCGTTTTGGTGATTTGCACTGGCCGGCAAGATCGTCCGATTTAACTGTTCCAGACTTCTTTTTGTGAAGTTTCTTGAAGTCACGAGTCTATATCAACAAGCCTCAGACTCTTGAAGCCCACAAAGAGAATATGCGTCAAGAATGCGAGAACCTATCGCCGGAAAATCTGGTAAAAGTGATGGAAAATGCCATAAATCGGGCCCGTATGGTCATCAATTCTGATGACGATATCGTTTTCTCGACTTAATTAAGACATTAAATAAACCCAATCCAAAAGAAGAACCAAAGTTTCTCTTGCATAAAAAAAATTACAGCCAAAGAACACGGATGAGAATTTTTGTGCCACCTTGTAAATGAAAAATGCAATCGTATATGGTTCAATAATTAATTATCATTATTAATAACAATGATAATTAACGAAAATATTTAAATACCAATTCAAACCGAACGTCAACACAATATGTCAAACATCATTAAAGGATACAATCCTAACCAGCGTACTGCATTTCGTCATAAAAAAATAAAGTTGGTAGTCATCCCAAAAAATATATTTTTGTTATACAGCGCTTCAAATTTGGAAAAATAGTAACAATTTAACGCTGGTATTTCAAAAAGTAAGCATTTTAGACCATAACTTTGTAGGAACTTTTCGTGTTAGATCAGATGAGGAATCTCTATGTGAATTATCTCCCTGACAATAATGAACACATTGTATAATATATTAAATATTATTTAAAGCTTGTATTAGATGACAATATTTTCTTGTACAAGAAAACAGTATACTATTTTCTATTATGGTGTACCAAATATAACATGTCCTATTTCCATTATACAAAACTGTACAAGATTTGCGTTTAGCCATATTTTCTGTATTACACCATGATAGAAACTATACCATTTTCTTATACAAGAAAACAGTGTCGTCTAATACAAGCTTTAGTCAACATAAACATGCAAATATTTCATTAATTGTAAGTAGAATTGTGTTTTTTTTTTTTCGTTTCTAATCAGGTAGTGTCCGTGTTGATAAAGGAATGCAGTTAACAACACAAAAGGCAATTCGTCACGAATTATGGGTTTACGATTGTAGAAAAATCCATGCGGAATACGGGGGAATAATAATTGTGCAACGGAAACACTAACGGCAAAATTTATTAAACACGTAACTGTTACGAATAATTTGTACTCATATGTAACAGCTAGATTAAGTAAGTGTCTGCAGCTTTTACTAAAATAAAACTGCGAATTGGCACCTTCGATTACCGAGTAATTAGTAATTATACATTCAAAGATAATTACTGAACAGTGTTGAGCAAATTCTATTATTTTGATAATTCAACTGTTGTGAAAAGCATAATGTATTAAATAAATTGATTGATTGAGTTACGTGAAGATCAAATTAATTTGACGAATAAAGCACTAATAACCTTTCCTCACACGTTTATTTGAATTAGCAAATGTACATACATTTCGGACACAAAGTGACCATTATCAATGGATTAACACTAAATACAAAACAGAAATTACAAACTATATATAGAATGGCGGATTATAATACAAAAGCGGTGTGATTGAAAATAAGGAAAAAACGTAAATTAAGAAGTGAGCCAAAGAAATGAGGGTGGCGATACAAACCAGATATAGGGGATTAGGGAAAAAACACAGATTAAGGTGGTGCAATTGCAATTGATTAAAGACTCATTAAATATACTTCAATAATGACATTAAATTATTAGTTAGCATTTTGTCAAAAAGTTGCTCGTTAATTAGAAAATGTTACCTGAACCTGAACATTAATTATTTAAAATTACTCTAATAATCAATAAAGATTATGTTTAAAGTATCTGAGCTTTTTTTTAACTTTGGCTCAAACTTATTTTTCAATAAGTTTGAGCCAAAGTTAAAAAAGTAAATCAAATAAATTTAAAGACTTTCTAATATATTGATAAATAGAATATTCTATTTTTTTTTAATTCCATCATTATTTACAAATGTATTGATTTTTCGTAACTTCATTAATAAAAACTTAGTATTTTTTATATTTTAAGCGCTGTTTGAATAAAAAAGAACTGTTTTATAAAATAACGTGTTTATTTAAAATTAAATAATAACTTGTTTTTTAACAGTCCTGTCACTAACACAAAAGTTGCCTTTAATTTCATTCCAATATTTCTTAAGACTCATGTGGGGGAAGGGATTGATCCCCTAAATCCCCTCCTATCTGCGCGCCACCGGGAAGAATAGCAAGTAGTGAAGGTAACCCAAAAAAGAGTATAAAAAGGAACTTACCATATTCTCTTTACCTCATCACTTTTATTTATTTGAATTTAATCGGGTTATTTGTTGATTTTCTGTTGCTTAATATCAACAATGAAAGATTCTCCTATACAGAGAGTTTTATGTAACACCGAACATTTTCATAACGAGAATTTTTCTTTGAAATATCCATATGCATACGTTGCACATTTTTCTATGTTTGGTTTATTAAAAGAATTTAATTTGAAGCTTTAAGCGAGTGCTTTCCACTTCTAGGCTAAGCATGAAGTTAAATTTCGAGTTTAGAAAAGCTTGAAAATTTGGTTTGGTCGCGTAGCGCGAAGCGCGGAGCGGCCAAACCAAATTTTCAGGCTTTTCTAAACTCGAAATTTTACTTCATGCGCCACTGGTATAAAACACTGACATATTATGAAGTTTAAAACACACCGCTAAACTTTACATTGAATCAGTGTTTTGTACCGGTGGCGCATGAAGTAAAATTTCGAGTTTAGAAAAGCCTGAAAATTTGGTTTGGCCGCTCCGCGCTTTGCGCTACGCAACCAAACCAAATTTTCAGGCTTTTCTAAACTCGAAATTTTACTTCATGCTTAGCCTACAAGTGGAAAACACTCGCTTAAAGCTTCAAATTGGATTCTATTAATAAACCGGGCATCGGAAAATGTGCAACGTATGCATATGGATACTTTAAAGAAAAATTCTCGTTATGAAAATGTTTGGTGTTGTATAAAACTCTCTGTATGTTAAATATGTTTTTTAAGAATACATATCATTTTAATTATAATAATTTAATTAGGTAATCACCATTGAATACTAATAATATAAACAAAAACACAACCATACAATACAAAATATATGCATATAAAATCGCCATTTTATAGTTCCAGTTAAAAAATAAAAACAGTAAACAAATATATTTTGTAAATATTTATTAAACGCCATGTTTGTTTTTTATTCTGATTTGTTTTCCTATAAAATTATAACATTTTTTTTAAATCATACACAGGGAATGATTCTCTTAAGTATACAGTCGTTTTTTTTTAATAAATTCAGAAAAACCTGAATATTAGTTTGGTTGCGTAGTGAAGCGGAGATATGCGACACCAATAATTTTTGTTACACGAATTAAGAAGCCTAGAGTATTTAATACAGATTTCAAGTGAAGTTCGAATATACATAAATTTCCCAATATTTTAGTGTCTTATACGCGTGGCGCATGAAGTAAAATTTTGAGTTTAGAAAAGCCCAGAAAATTTGTTTCGGGAGGCTGCGCGACCCTCGACAAATTTTCACGGGGCTTTTCTAAACTCGAAATTCTACTTCATGCTAAGTCTGGCAGTGGAAAACATTCGTTTTAAGCTTCGAATTGAACTTAAAAAAAAACAAGGAATATCTAAAGATTTACAGAAAATAGGCTGAATTTAGAATACGTATACTTAATTTAGAATACGTATACTCTAAAATAAAGTTGTTGTTACTGCGAAAATATTCAGCAAAAATATTAAAAGGATAAGTATTTGGTATATAGTAAAACTCATTTCGTAAATTGGGAAATCTTTTGACATATATTTGACAAGGTGACAGATATTTGGGATATAGTGAGTCCTATTTGATCAATAGTGAAATGCAACAGAAAAACCCTATAATAACTTTTTTCTGGAAATATTTAATTATTATCTATCCATATGTAACACTACTTACACCATTCATTCTCCGGATAACGAGTCCTCTTAGTTCATTGCTAGCATGCATTTTTTGACGAACTGCAGACATTTTGCTGACGAGTGAAATGTAATTGACAAACTGTGATAAGTTTACATATAGGGAAATGTAGTGGTATATAGGAAAATGTATTTGATAAATGGGAAATATATTTGAGATAAATTGATACACATTCGATATAAAGTGAAACGCAATAGAAAAACTCTGTATCACTAAAGTATTAATTTTAAACGCAAATTAATAGACAACATTAATTTTTACAAGATTATTTATCGATTAATTACCTTTTCATATATGTATGTAATTCTAGTTACTAACTTGTTATATTAAGACAGGTTGTGAATCTTGGGGATACTTGAACTGAAAAAAAAGAAAATATATGCAAGGCGTCGAGGTTTTATTAAATAATTATTTTTTGAAGCGAGTGCGACCGCGAAAAAAAAGTGTGTCAATGCGATAACCTCATTCGCTTCTTGTTGTTGCTCAAAACAATTGCGAGAGAACATACTTGCGTACATCGGCATCATAAGCTCGTGTCCTTTCCTTCCTCTTCGCTAAGTCCAGCCCTGCAACGCGATTTCACACTTCCTCACTTAATTTATTAGCCAAGTACGAATATGTATAACCCACATGTTTAGATAAATCTGTATTCTTTCTGAAAAATGGGAAGTATTGTGACGATTTTAATTCTCAGTAGTGAAGACATGTGATAAAAATAATGTCACTTCATATTTTAAATAAAGCTCTTACTCAGCAAACACATACATAATATATTTGTAAATAATATGTAAAAATATATACTGAATATTTATGTAAATACATTATATAATATACATGTATATTTATTGTAATATAATTTATATAAATTTTATTACATGATATATAAGTATATACAGAGTGTCCCAAAAGTTTGGAAACGGTTGAATATCTCGAGAACACCTCATCGGATCAAGATGGTATAAAATACGTCTTTCTTTATTTTTAATGCTCTATTTAGGCATGCTGTGCGATAGCCACCCACACCCCTCTGTGGGTTGGTTCGAGGGGTTAGTTTAGAAAACTTAAATGGAAACTCCTATTTTTTAATTGTTTTATCACTCCCTCCCCAATCCCGTTCGGTGGTGGAAAGGGTAGTTTTGAATTTTTCTGCGAAAAAAAATATTTTGCTTGCACTGTTACATTTTGTATCAAAAACGGTTTATGAATTTTTCAAATTTTTCATCAATACGGAGATAACATTTATTCTTAAACCTGTTTAGTTTGGGTTAGTTGCTATGGAAAAGAAACAATTCCATTTGCTGTCAGTTACCTTTGTGACAATCTTGGGATAGTGAAAATAAATTTATTGATTCATATTTTACTTCCAAAATGGTTTACACACTAGCCGAAAGAGTGGAAATTATTCTAATTTATGGTGCCCAAAATCAATGTGCTCGGCAAACTGCCGTCACATTTAACGCCAGACATCCGGACAAGATAACTTCGCATAGGTATGTTTTGGACCTTGTTACTAAATTTACTCAAACTGGATCTGTTGCAAATAAAAAAACGTAATCATCGTAGAGTTTTAAATGAAGCCGCTCAAATTGAAGTTTTGGGTCATTTTGGCATAAATCCTAATACTTCATTACGCAAAATTGGTGTTACTAAATTACATAAATTTCATCCATTCAAAATGCAAATATTGCAAGAGTTAACCGAGGGTGATTTCGATAGGCGAGTTGAGTTTTGTGAACAAATGACTGCAGAGATTAATGATAATACCATTCATGTAAAGAATATCTGCTTCACTGATGAATGCACATTTTATCTAAATGGATTTGTTAATAAGCATAACTGCAGGTATTGGAGCAATGAAAATCCTCATGGATTTGTAGAAGGGCATACTCAGTACCCCCAAAAAATTAATGTATGGGCAGGCATTTTAGGAAACAAAGTGATTGGGCCATTGTTTATTAATGGGAATTTAAATGGAAGCATTTATTTAGATATGTTGGAAAATACCATCAATCCGCTTATCACTGAAACCATTGAAAACCAAATCGGAGACGATGGAAACCCTATACTTGATAAGGCTGAAATATATTTCCAGCAAGACGGCGCTCCTCCTCACTATGTTCTTCCGGTTCGGCAATGGCTAGACGACGAATTTTCAGATAAATGGATTGGGCGAAGAGGGCCTATAGAATGGCCTGCTAGATCTCCTGACTTGTCGCCATTAGGCTTTTTTCTATGGGGCAATTTAAAATCTATTGTGTTCACTCCCCAACCTGAAAGTTTAGATGAACTTCGTCAACGCATCACCGAAAGCTGCCATGATCTCCCACAACATGTTTTTGAAAATGTCCGGCATTGTTTGGCCAATAACGGGCAACATTTTGAACACTTAATAAAATAAAAAGTGATATTTTCGTGTGTTTTTTTTTCTATCTGAACAAATTAAGATAAATAAAGATTTTTTTAATTTTTCCGTAAACAAATCGACCGATTTTAAAAATTCAAACGTCAAAATAAAGCACTTTGAAAAACCTTCCAAACAAGCTATTACTTGATACCCCTTGTCATTTAAAAATTTTAAGGGGATGGCCCCGGGGGGCAGAGGGTAAAAGGGGATGAAGTCGTTTTTGGTTAAAAAGTTGTCCCCCTTGGGAAATCTTTGGACGTATCTCGGCGTTTTTTTCTTTTAATCAGTGGTTTTCACCCTGTATATATATATATATATATATATATATATATATATATATATATATGTATATATATATATGTATATATATATATATATATATATATATATATACAGGGTGTCCCATTAGTGCGGTCTCGGAAGATATCTCAGTTCTCGTTAAAGATAGAAAAAAAATGATTTCACCAAATTTGCTTGATTTTAGGAGCTGCATAACCTAAAATTATTTTCAAATATACAGGGTGTCCCATTATTCCATACTTAATACCAACTTTGTTATTTTAAATGGAACACCCTATATATTATTTTTTTTATTTGATCCGCCTTTAAATAACCTACACAAAGATATATCATTATTGGCACTTTAGGTTATTTGTTACTTCAGAAAAAAATATTATTTGAAAATTTTGGCAGTTTTAGTACTTTACTTAAAAATTCACTGTGTCCTTATTTTTTAAGATATCAGTCTGTAATTTTACACACATATGCAGTAAAGAATGCTCTATCCATTGACTATAACACATTATAATATTACTTATAAAACCTAATAAAAAACTACCTTCTAATATTTAATATTTAAAATGTACATAACTTCATTTTCTTAAATGGGACACCCTATATTTCTTTACTTTATCAGATCTGCAATGAAAAATGCTTTATTTTTTGTATAACATACCCTATATCTATTTTTATTAGTTTTTGAGATATTAACATTTTCCTGTCATATATGGGAAATTAGGCCACAATCAGCATTTAATTAATCTCTAATGGACGTCTAACTTTAATGGTATTTAGATATTTCAGTTTTACTTCAAATCATTTATTTATGACATAATATAATTACATTTATAATATCAAAGTAAACAATATAACGACAATGGAAACAAGTAAACCGCATTAATATTAACAGATTAGCATATATTGAATTTGATAATTATATTAAGTGTTCGATATGGCCTCCATTTTGGTTTTGGCACACTTGAAGCCTCCGTATGAAGCTTTGACTGACACTTACTAAGTTGTCTACAGTAATGGCACGCATAACATTACTAATTCTATTTTTCATATCCTCTTGTGTTGTTGCAGGTATTTTATAAACTTCTTCCTTCACAACACCCCATAAAAAAAGTCCAGTTTTGTTAAATCGGGTGACCTCGCTGGCCATGGAATTGGTCCTCCTCTTCCAATCCATTTGTTAGGAAAAGTTTGGTCTAAATATTGTTTAACTTGTCGACTATAGTGTGGTGGTGCGCCATCTAATTGTAACCATGCATTTTGTAACGTTCTTAACGGCAATTCATCCAACCAGGTTTCGAACTGATTTTGAAGAAAATTTAAAAACGTATCACCAGTAACATTTCCATTAAAGAAATACGGACCAATAATCCTATTCCCAATAATTCCAGCCCAAACATTAAGAGACCATTTATGTTGATGGTCTATACAAACAATATGGTTCGGGTTATGGTCATCGTAATAATGATAATTATGTCTATTAACGAAACCATTTCTATGGAATATCGCTTCGTCGGTAAACAAAATATTGTTAAAAAAGTTCGGTTCAACTTGATGTTTTTGTAACGCCCAATTACAAAAATCCAATCTTTTTAAAAAATCATTCTCACCTAATTCCTGCACCAACTGAACGTGATAGGGATGAAATTTGAATCTCTTTGTTATTTTGTTTATTGTTGATTTGGGAATATCAAGTTGTTTTTCTAACTGGCGGGAAGAAATTTGAGGGTTCTCAACAATGGACTGAATTACCAAATGTTCATTCTCTTCTTTCGTTGTCCTTTTCTTTCTCTTTAATTTTAGAGGGTACATGATACTTCCTGTGCTTTCAAATCGGTTCTTCAATCTCACAAACGCTGCTGCATTAGGATGCCGTTCCGCATTTGGATACTTTAGTGCATATATTCGACTTGCAAGAAAACAATTTTCTTCACTTGCACCCAAAACGTATGTCATTTTTATTAATTCTTCTTTTGAAAAATTCATTATTGCGTTATCAAATATTCAATAATATTAATAATAGTGTTAACAGCACTTTATTTATCGGTATGTCAAATAAATACGTTTGTTTACTTTATCAATTGTTTTTCATGGCCTCCTTTATTGCATTCATGATATATTAAAAAATGACAAAATTTGTTTATATTGTTTACTTTGATATTATAAATGTAATTATAATATGTCATAAATAAATAAAGTAAAGTAAAACTGAAATATCTAAATACCATTAAAGTTAGACAACCTTTAAAGACTAATTTAATGCTGATTGTGACCTAATTTCCCATATTTGACAGAAAAATGTTAATATCTCCAAAACTAATGAAAATAGATATAGGGTATGTTATACAAGAAATAAAGCATTTTTTATTGCAGATTTGATAAAATAAAAAAATATAGGATGTCCCATTTAAAAAAATGAAGTAATGTACATTTTAAATATTAAATATTCGAGGGTAGTTTTTTACTAGGTTTTATAAGTAATATTATAGTCAATGGATAGAGCATTCTTTACTGCATATGTGTGTAAAATTTCAGACTGGTATCTTAAAAAATACGAACACAGTGAATTTTTAAGTAAAGTACTAAAACTGCCAAAATTTTCAAAAAATATTTTTTTTTAAGTAACGAATTACCTAATGTGCCGATAATGATATATCTTTGTGTAGGTTATTTAAAGGCGGATCAAATAAAAAAATAATATATAGGGTGTTCCATTTAAAATAACAAAGTTGGTATTAAGTATGGAATAATGGGACACCCTGTATATTTGAAAATAATTTTAGGTTATGCAGCTCTTAAAATCAAGCAAATTTCGTGAAAACATTTTTTTTCTATCTTTAACGAGAGCTGAGATATCTTCCGAGACCGCACTAATGGGACACCCTGTATATATAATACACCGTATGTAAATATATCATATATAATATACATGTATATTTACTGTAATATAACTTATATAAATTTTATTACATGATATATAAGTATACAGAGAGTTTTATGTAACACCGAACATTTTCATAAGATTACTTTTCTTTGAAGTATCCATATGCATATGTTGCAAATGTTCCGATGCTCGTTTATTATAAGAATCTAATTGAAGCTTTAAGCGAGTGTTTTCCACTCCCAAGCAAAGCATGAAGTAAAATTTCGAGTTTAGAAAAGCCTGAAAATTTGGTTTCATAAGCTAATTTTTAGGCTTTTCTAAACTTGAAATTTTACTTTATGCGCCACCGGTACAAATCACTGATTCAATGTAAAGTTTCGCGGTGTGTTTTAAACTTCGTAATATGTCAGTGTTTTATACTGGTGGCGCATGAAGTAAAATTTCGAGTTTAGAAAGGCTGAACATTTGGTTTGGCCGCTCCGCGCTTCGCGCTACGCGACCAAACCAAATTTTCAGGCTTTTCTAAACTCGAAATTTTACTTCATGCTTAGCCTGGGAGTGGAAAACACTCGCTTAAAGCTTCAAATTATATTCTTTTAATAAACCAAGCATCGAAAAATGTGCAACGTATGCATATGGATATTTTAAAGAAAAATGCTCGTCATTAAAATGTTCGGTCCTACATAAAACTCTCTGTATATATAATACACCGTATTATTTAAGTATTGCTATAGGGATTTACATGGAAAAAATTTTACCCCATGTTAACTTTAGTTGTTGTCCAAATTCGATTTTTTTGTTGTTTTTATTAATAAATCAAACACATTTCTACAAAATGTTGTTAGAGGGACATAAACATGTTAGAATTCTTTATTTTAGGATTCAAGTTTGGCAAAACATATACTTACATTATGACATTTTCGACAAGTTGATTTTGTAGCCTAATTATTTGTATCGTATGTTCAATAAAATAAAACCTCTAGAGTGCTATAGAATATATTGTAGGTTGACATCTCTGAAATTATACATTATAATTATTATGTCTGACTTTTTATATGACAATTCCTAAAGCGTGTAGCCAACATAAATTTTAAAAAAGATAAAATCATAGCACTGTAGAGGTTTTGTTTTATTGAACTTATGATATTATTAATACAACGAATTGTTCTTTTAAGTATACATATCCTAATAATTATAGCGTTTGATAAATTTGTTTTTTTTTTATCATTTAACCTTCTAACGAGTGTTTCTACTCCCAGACTAAGCATGAAGTAAAATTTCGAGTTTAGAAAAGCCTGAGCGTTTGAATTTGGAGGCGTTGCGTCCAAATCCAAACTCAGGCTTTTCTAAACTCGAAATTTTTCTTTATGAGCCACACGTATAAAACACTGATTATTTTAAGTTCGAAAGTAAAGAAATACTTCTTAAGCGGTATATTTTGACATTTACTTGAAATCAGTGATTTCAGGCTGGCGCGTGAAGTAAAATGTCGAGTTTAGAAAAGCCTAAATTTGGATTTAGACGTCCAAATCCAAATAGTTGAGGCTTTTCTAAACTCGAAATTTTACTTCATGCTTCGTCTGGGAGTGGAAACACTTGTTCGAAACTCTAACGCTTTTATAAAATCAACAAATGCCTATAAACTTACAAATGTGTATATGTGTACTCAAAGAAATAATTCCTTTTTGGGATCAGAAGGACATGAATAGTTAGAATGTTAGAATTCTTTATTTTTCAAGTTTAGCAAAAAAAACATTTATGATTTTGTGGCTTAATTGTTTGTATTACTATTTCATCTTTGAAAGCTAAAATTAATAAATCTAACATGTTTATGTCCTTCTAGCATTACATATTTCGTAGAAAAAATGTTCATTAATCAATAAAACTAAAAAATTGTTTCAAATTTGTACGACAATAAGAGTTAACATGGGGTACATTTTGTACCATATAAATCTCTATGGCCATACTTAAATAAAACGCAGTGTATATTTTATTTTCAACAAGAGCTGTAACAAGAGTTCTGCCAAGAACACACTAATGGAAGACTCTGTATAAATTTGATGATGAGTGCTGACTAATTTTCTTTAGAATAAAATTAAAATATGCAATATTATTGTTCATAAATAATTTATTATAAATAATATGCATGTTTTGTAATCACACCGCAATTTCAATACTGTTTAATACTATACATTTTCACAAAAATGCAATGATTTTTGAGATTTATTTAATTACGTGCAAATAATAACCTTTTAGTAAGTTAGTTAACCTTAATACATGATTTGGATTTGGCAAGACGCTATAAAATCAAATGAAAAGTAAAACTCGACTTTAGACAAAATTATTAATTCTATTCGTCAATTTAATTTGATCTTTACGTAACTCAATCAATCAATTTAATTATTAATTCTGTTTACATGAAACCTGTATTTTCTTATAATGTAAAAACATATATTCGTTCCACTTTTATTTCGATTGTACAGCAGACTGTGTAACGTGGTATCAGCAACATATTTGATAACCACGGGCAGCAGCTTTATCATTATACCCAATGTAGAAAAAAAAGTTTTCCGTAAATTGGTGAATATACATTAAGATAACGTGACACGTAAATCAAACGAACGAATCGGTTTCTTACAAAAAATAAATATCTGGAAAATCGTGACCAATATTCACCAATTTATAGGAAGAGATAACATCGTAAAGATACAAAACTGTAACTGCTTTATTGTTAATTTATTCTAATGGTAGGCCATTACATCTTACAGATTTTTTTGTTGATTTTTGGTTGAAATTCCTTTTTTATCAAATGAAAATCACACATGTCGGTTTTCTATCAATATTTTTCACTATTTGTCAAATGACTTTCCCTTTTTATCAAATTATATTCCTGTTTTATTCAAATAATTAAAAAATGTACAAGTACGATAAAAACACGGAATTTTTCTTTCCAGTGTTTCGAACGAGTGTTTCCACTCTATGATTAAGCATGAACTAAAATTTCGAGTTTAGAAAAGCCTGAAAATTTGGTTTGGTAACCTAAGCAGTATATTTTGAACATCATTTGAAATCAGTGTTTTATTCACGTGGCGCATGAAGTAAAATTTCGAGTTTAGATAAGCCTGAAAATTTTGTTTGGTCGCTTCGCTACGCGACCAAACCAAATTTGTAGGCTTTTCTAAACTTGAAATTTTACTTCATGCTTAATCTGGGATAGGAAACACTCGTTTAAGCTTCAAATTGAATGCTTTTATAAAAACAAAGAATGTCTGAAATTTCAGATAGAAAAATCGGGATTAGATACTTGAAAGAAAAATTCTCTGTATTATAAAAATATATGATTAAAAATGTAAATGATTTTAACAAACCAAGTAAACCCTTTACTTTTTTCTTAGTAGTTAAAATTAATTTTATTAAAATTTAACGATTATATATTTTATCGTACATTTATTTTGAAACAATTTTTTCTAAATAAAAAATATCTATTTTTAGATATTTGTACTTTGGCTTAATTAAAGGGATTCGATTTTGGTTTTTCGAACTTTAAATCTAAATTTATTCATTTCTCAGTGATATCTGTGAATTTAAATATAACCTGTAGTTTAACTAAGTTGTTGTCTGTTTTTATAGAAGATACAATTTACTACACTTTGAAAATCTATGTTTATTTTACTGGACTTTAGCGCGACTATAATTTTGTTCGCTGTCTCTCGATTTTGCTTTTTTCATCGTTGGAACAAGAGTTAATCACTCTTGAAGTCTCTGTGAATTTCTTATTTTATAATTATATAGGCTCTGAGTAGAGCTGAGTAGGATTCGAATCCTTTTACAGGATTTAAAAGTATTCGAATACTTCAGTGAAAAGGGATTCGTGATCCGGATTCGTATTTTTCTTTAAAGGATTCGAATCCAAATGTTGGTGATCCGAATCCTCATAAAAGGATACCTACAAAAGGATTCGAATCCTATAATGGGATTCGAATCATGAAAAATAATTCGAAATTATTTTGAGGATTTGCATCAAAATTTGTTTTTTGTGTTTTTAAACTTAACACTGAATCATTGTTTTATTTATGTTTATTTATATTTACGGTTTATTTAAATTTTGAGTTTTGAATAGAGTGAACATTTGAGATTTGGGATGCTTCATTAAACCAGTGCTGTCCAACCTCCAACACAGGAGGAAAATTTGAGTTTCAGGGGGGGGCAATTAAAAATTTAAAAAAATGCTTTTATTCCACGAAGTCTGTAAATTTTTATCATTAGAATTAAATTGAATTTAGCTGAAAATGGCAGAATAACCATAGAAGATATTTGAAAATGCTTTGCTGTTTTTAAAAACCATTCGTTTTAAACAAAATCTGGCAAATTTACAATTATTTAACAGGCTCAAACGTTGACATCATTTTAATAATAACACTGTCTCTTTAAAAAATATATTAACTTTGGTTTAAAATCACCGAAAGTTTTGCTAAAATACTTGAAGAGATTCAAAGAACACATATATCAAGTCAAAAATAAAAACATTGATAAATCCGCTTTAGCTGACCATAATTTTAAAACAGGACATTATTTTTCAACAGACAATATCACATTACTAAAACAATCATCACATTTTCGATTAAATATGTTAGAAGCCATAGAAATGCACAAACATAAAGATAAATTATTACATTTTGATTTAAGTCCTTTGGAAACAAAGGGTTTTCGAAAGGACTTAAATCAAAATTTAATAATTTATCTTTATGTTTGTGCATTTCTATGGCTTCTAACATATTTAATTTAAAGTTTAGAAAAGCTTAGAGTTTAGAAAAGCCTAATTTGGCTCGGTCGCTCCGCTTCGCTACGCGCCCAAGCCAAATTTTCAGGCTTTTCTAAACTCGAAATTTTACTTCATGCTTAGTCTGGCAGTGGATACACTCGTTCTTAACTTCATATTGCACGTTTTTATATAAAATCGACGAATGCCTGAACATTGACAGCGTATACATTACATTGTTGAGGCACTAGTTTTTTGAAAATCCATTATCACTTTAATATAATAATAAACTATTTATGATTTTTAACTTTTTATTAAATTCACGTATACATTATGTGTATTTAAAGAAAAAATTCACAGTATGTAATTCATAGAAATCACAAAAAGAAGTGTAGAATTTTAATTAAAATTAACTTTTAGAGTTAAAATTGCTTGGCCGTTAATGGGTTATGTTTTGGGCGAACGATGCTGTCCTCCTGGTTCTGAAGACTCGTTCGAAGTATCGTGTATTGTTAATTAACAACAACAGAGTTTAGTTTAACTCGTCAGAATTAACAATCTTTTATTTTAATGACAAATTGAATTCTTTATGACATATATAAAAAAATAATTCTATCCAAAAACAATTACACAAACTAGATCAAAAAAAATATTACAAATGACCCAAACAGGTTAAAATAGTTTTAAATATACTATGTGTCCCGTTTCAAGGCGCATTGTATGTTTCATGTAAAGATTTCCAATGTAATTGGAATTTGAGTTTGTATCGCTTATTGAACGAAAACGATTACAATAAAATTAAAATCATTTCTTTACCTACTAGCAGTATTTTCGAGGTATTATTTTTGAGTTCTCCTCAGTTTCATTTGAAATATGGCTAGAAAATAGTGAACTATTATACGAAAATAAAATCGTCAAAACAGTAGTTGCTACGAAAAGTCAGTGTTTGGCATCAAATTTATTAAAACACAAAGCAATAATTCAATTCAACATGAGTGTTTATTCTGCAAAAAATAAAAATCAGATCCCAAAATGGACACAGTATATATTTTAATCACGATGCGTATTCTATTAAATGAACCATACTTTTAATAAATATTAACAGTTTCAGAAATTTGTGGTTTTTGCACTGACTACTTTAATTATCCGTTTACTTTGAACGATTGTTACATGATCAACTTGTACTTTTCCGATTGAAATTTTATAATCGCTTATTGTGTGCCATTTGACCAACACCGACAACACTCAGCAGGCACTATAATCCGTCGTGCGGCTGCATGGGGATAATTTGAAAAAGAATAAGCAGAAATATTTTTCGATATTCTCAATACTTCCCGAGATACACGAAATGTTATATAGAGAAAGTACAAATTATATAAAAATCATGAAACTTTATAATTGAGAATATTATCAAAAACTGCGAAACAAACAAACTTGTTAAATCAAGTAATTAGTCACATTAATAACATTATAAATTTTACATTTTAATAATTGTTAACGACCTCATGGCTATCTTTTTTTCTAGGGAAACATACGTTTTAGGGTCCCAGGAATCAGAAACAAGTGTCATCCCTAATATTTGAAATAATTGGCTCAAATATTGAAATATGTTGAAAAGTCTCGTTAAGTGATGATAATCAAAAACAATTAGAAAACAACAAGATGTCTTTTAATAGAATAAATATAATAGATTTTCTATGAGAAGTGTAATTGCAAAAATTATTGAATACTCTATTTCCAGTTTATGTTTTGTATGTCATGTTAATTATTTCAATGGTTTGATTCTTCGTCAGATTAAATTTACAAAAGGTACCGATGGGATTATGTTACAGACTAAATAGGTAAGTAAAAATAATTCAAAATGATTTAAGAAAACCCGATCAAAAAGTGTCTAACTAAAATATCGGTTAGTGAAAAACATGATAAGAAATTACCGAATTGGATTCTGCGGATACGGATTAAATGTGTCAACAGTAAATAATCTTTTTAAATCCCAAAATATTTATGGTTTTTAGAAGGTTGCGGATTATCTGTAAGTTGCAGTGGTATTGTTCTGGTCGCGCAATACTTGAGGGTATAGTATACACCATAATAAAAACGTGGTCGAAAAAATGCCTACAAATAGGTAAAAACAGCTAGATTACTTCGAAGAAGAAGTTACTTAATTAATGAATATTGTCCAAAAAGAAAATAGTCAAGGAAAAGAATTAATTCGATATTCATACACGTTATTCAGAGTGTAAATGGATGAAAGGGAACGTAGCATTTTTAATGTTAATTTCTCAAAATTATAATATTATCTTTCCTAATTATTTCATGGAAATTATGATATTCATTTGGTTAAAGTAAAAATATACACACCGAGCTTTGCTATTTATTGCATTTTTAAAAACCGGAGTGTCATGAAATTAAACAAGCAAATGATGAGGTGTTGATTTGTTGGCTTTTTATTTAAAATATATTCTGTTGATTTTGTGTTATACAAAATATTCTGTATAATTATTACTGAATAAAAAAAAAAACGAAAAAACTGCTTCTAAAATATCGTTAATAAATAAGAAAACAGTTATATGTATATTTAAGATAGTTTTTTAATGTTTGTTAGTTTTTTGTATACATGAATGTTTATATGAATCTATATTTCTATGTTTTTAGTTTTGTGTATTCGTAAATAATTTATCTATTTTATTGAAATAATTTCTGTTTCTTTATTATCAATTCCAATTAAAATACCCATCAAACATTTTTCAAGTTGATTTTTTCATTGTAAAAAGATTTTTCTATTTATCTAACTTTTAAATGAAAAATGTTTAATAACATAAATATATTAAAAATCTATTAATTTTTTAACACGTTTTTATTAAAAATATATATGATAACTAAAAATGTTGGAAATATATTTTACATTTTTTCATTCTAATATGACTTTGTATATTTATACAAATTATGAATATTTGAACAAAAAATCGATTAATCTAATAATTTTAATAATTTTTTTATTAAAAATATATTAAATAACTAAAAACGTTGAAAATATATTTTAGAATTGTAAATTTCATTGTAAATTTGTTTTTATAAAATATATTCCCGAATTTCATAATTTGGAACACGCTTGAATTCTCAAAATAAAAGAAATATTTTCGAATAGACTTTTTGTGGTGATAATAAATTTTATTATTCGTCTACCACAGTTCATATACAGGAAGTTTTCTTTTAAAGTATACATATTTCAAATTCGCCTTATTTTCTTTAAATCTGTAGATATTCGTTGTGTTCTTAAAAGAGTTCAATTTGATGCTTTAAACGAGTGTTTTTCTCTCCCAGACTAAGCATGAAGTAAAATTTCGAGTTTAGAAAAGCCCCGTGAAAATTTGTCGATGGTCGCGCAGCGACTCGAGACAATTTTTCCGGGCTTTTCTAAACTCGAAATTTTACTTCATGCGCCACGCGTATAAATCACTAAAATATTGTGAAATTTAAGTATATTTGAACCTCACGTAAAATCAGTGTTTTTTGCGCGGGGCGCATGAAGTAAAATTTCGAGTTTAGAAAAGCCCAGAAAAATGTACAGTGTACTCGTATATTAAGTTATTTATACTTAAAAAACTCTCTGTATAACTAATCAATAGTATAAATTACTTGCCAAATTTGGTACATACCAAAGTTTTAATTGAATTTATGAAGAAAAAATAACAATCAAGATAAAAATAATATCAAATGAATTCTTTAATGTAAACTCATTGAATTTAATTTTTTGATTTGTAGTTAAATTTTAGGTTTATTTAGGAGCTTTTTAAATATATCTGATTCCCAAAGTCCATAATTTCGAACACGCTGGAAATCTGAAAATAAAAGAAATGTTTCGGAATAGTTTATTTTTTCTGAAGGTCATCAAATTTATCATCGTACAAGTGGTGTAGACGGGATCAAATTACACGACGAAATAAGAGCGAGCGCGTTGTGTGTGTGTGTGTGTGTGTGTGTGTGTGTGTGTGTGTGTGTAGACGCAACCGGGGCAGTTTTCTCTAGAATACTTCTACGTTTACTCTATTCATAAGTAGATGGACCCACTTCCCGACCACAGTCTCTCCTTTTCTATCCTCGAAAACTCGGAATCCAGTTCTCCCATAAGCATTGTCTACCCTTGGTATAGCTTTGCTTATGACGCTTTTATATTATTTCTCCTTTCATTTTTAATTTGTATTTGTTAGTTGGTTTGAAGAGAATTTGACCTAAACGTTACATATACTGTAATAGAGCGTTGTAACAAATTAAATTAAATAAGATTTTAAATATTTTATTGTATGATTCAATATCCGGAGGTGTATTTGCACGGGAAGTAGTTGTTTCAATGGATATTTATCGTCTTAAGTTGTCTTATTAATTAAGACATTGTTTGCATTTTCACGAATAACATTTTCGTAATTTTATATAATAGTGTTTTTTAATAGTAAAAGGGCATAATTATGACTTTCATTTTCTTAGTTTAATATTTTTCATTGATTAAAAATCAAATTAAATTTTAATACTTAATGAAATTTATAAAATAAGTATAAATTTATATAAATTCTAATGTCCTTGGTGGGGGTGGTTCAAGTGATCCCCTCCTTGGCTACACTCATGGTTATAATATGATTAACCTTCTACGTTCAGGAAATAATTGATATTCAAATAAACTAAAAAGTGGTATCTAAATTTAAAATCGTGTAAGTATTATAGAAAAAAAGTAGAATTAAAGGAACAAAAATTACGCGAAGCAATCGGATGGCTAACACGGAATGCAAATTAATTTTTGCGATAACTGACGATAATGAAAGTATAAATATTTATGTTCAGCTTTTGTATAAATGTATAAGTGCGGATAGGAACAGTTTTGTTTATACATATACGTGTGCGATGGTGTGTGTATGTGTGGTTAGAAGCAGTTGACATTTTGCATTTTATCCTTGTGTCGTAGTCGGCAGTAAAGATAAGATAGGCATTTCTGATATCTAACAAGGATTTTATGTCGATTTTTTATTGCCACTCCAATTATTACGTTGCACTAAACACGTGTAAAACAGTGACTTATAATAATATTTTCCACACTTCTATAATTACACGGAAAATTTGTAATTACTGTTAATGGTTTAGTTTATTATGATTTTCGTAGAATGGAAACGCTTATTCAAATAAACATTTACGTGGTTTACTGTTATATTTAAATGATAGAATTACAACGAATTATACAATAACTGCCTTAGTAGCAAGAACATAAGAAAGATTACATATTTAATTTCATAATTGCAACCAAATCAAATACAAACCACCAGGATTGTTGTGTTTAAAACACTTTGTTTTAAAACAGTGTTTTAAACATGTTTGAAAATAGCCGTCGTGTTTTAAACGGTTTTGTTTTAAACATGTTTTAAATCTTAAATTTGTTTAAAACATGTTTCAAACGTAAAATTTGTTTAAAAGTGTTTTTATTATATTAAATTTGCTAAATTATATTTGATACTACTTTATTAAGATGTTTTGTTAACATTTTTAAATTTTAACAAAATTCTTGAATATATTTCAAATTACATTATTAAACTTAACATTTTATTACAATAAAATATCACAACTGTGTGTGCATAAATGTGATTTTTAAATACAGGGAATTTTTCTTTCAGGTATACGTATGCATACACTGTAAATTTTACGACAACATTCGTTGCTTTTTTAAAAGATTTCAATTTGAATCTTTAAGCGAGAGTCTTCCACTCCCAGACTAAGCATGAAGTAAAATTTCGAGTTTAGAAAAGCTTAAAAATTTGGATTGGCCGCGTAGCGAAGCGGAGCGGCCAATCCAAATTAGGCTTTTCTAAACTCGAAATTTTACTTCATGCGCCACACGTATAAAACACTGAAATATCGTAAAGTTTAAAATATACGGCTTTAGCAATCTAATATCTAGATGTGAATAAAACGTGAGTCAAATTCTGCGCTGAACAAATTGTTTAAAACAGTGATTATAGGCAACCCAATATCGTATAGGTTGCCTATAATTGTTGTTGTATATGTGTGTTTTTTGAACTACACAGTAAATCAGTGTTTTTAAGCGTGGCGCACGAAGTAAAATTTCGAGTTTAGAAAAGCCTAATTTGGATTGGCCGCTCCGCTTCGCTACGCGGCCAATCCAAATTCTTAGGCTTTTCTAAACTCGAAATTTTACTTCATGCTTAGTCTGGGAGTGGAAAACACTCGTTAAAATCCCAAATTAACCGTTTTGAAACAACGAATTCCCGCAAATTAAAAAAAAACGCTGTAATTATCGGGATACTCAAAAGAAAAATGCCCTGTATGTTTTAAACACGTTTTTAGCGTGTTTTAAATATGTTTTAAATACGTTTTAAACATGTTTTTAATTGTTAATATTTTAGACGCTGTTTCGATTAAAAAAACACGTTTTGTTAAAAAGAACTGTCTGTTTTAATTAAAATGAAGAAAACGAGTTTTTTTAACAACCCTGCGAACTACTGGTACAATAATTGATTGAGTTGGCAGAACTTTGTATGTCCAATTTAGAATTTTTATACCTATATTTATACTTAAAAATGTGTCAACAAAATGTGTTAATTGTGTTTTCTAAATAACACATTTTATCTAGGTAAATTTAAGGAAAACTTATATTTTTAAGTTGTTTTTCGTATGATCTTTACTATGTATCAAATGAAATTCTTATTTTATCAAATGAAAATCCTACATGTCAGTATTATATCAACATATTTCACTATTTTTCAAATGACATTGCCCTTTCATCAAATGATTTTTCCATTGTATTTCTGCTACTTTATAGACCATTCATAAGCCTAATAGAAGAATTATTTAGCCCATTGAAGAAATGTACCAAAAGATTAAGTCCTAATAAAAAAAGATGTGCTATGTACAAACTCGAAATTTTACTTGAAAGAGGTTATTTTGAAGTTAGCGAGTGTTTTTTACTCCCAGATTAAGCATGATCTGAGAGTGGAAAACACTCGTTAAGTTCAAAATAAACTCTTTAAAAACACAATGAAAATCTGAAGGTTCACAGCATATATGCTGAAATTGTAATATTTATACTTAAAAGAAAAACTCCCCGTATGTATACAAAAAAGCATAGCCAATAAAGGTTACTGTGATAATGATAGTTTAACTGAGTTAAAAAATAATTTTTATTAAAGGAGCCGAGTTTTTTCCCTTATACATGTTGAGGAATAAAATGAGCAACTAATTAGAAACACCTAAGGAACAAAAACAAACACGAATATAGACATGATCATCGACAAATTTGGTAAGGTATTTAATGAATCCAGTCACAACGCGCATGTAATTGCTCAACTTCCTGTTATGACAATCAAACATATCAATGTCACAATTCTCAATTATGTTATTAAATATTAACACACACAAAAACAGTCGTAACAATTTCACATCAACATATTTGAATAATCTAAAAAGAATACATATCTGATCGTGTGTGAACTTTTACAATGATATAATTTAAACTTAATATTTTTCACTTGTAGATAGCTATTAATCTTACTATTCTACAACTGTTATGCCCATTTGCACCCAGGTCGATTAACCTAATCTGTGATTAGTACTTTTTATAAACACAGAAATTTTATTTATAAATTGTTTACGCAATCGCATATTGATTAAACAGACTAATTTAGCATACCTTACAAGTTTACAACATTCTTATATTTTAGAATTTTGACTTAATTAGAGGTTTAATCAACGATTAGTAGATGATTCAAATTAATCAGTCGGGGTGCAAATGAGCCTTACGGCCGGTTTCATAATCAAGTTAAAGCTACTTTAAATATTTAAAGTCGACTTTAATGTTAAATTCCGTTTCATAATGCAAATTTAAAGTAAAAGTCGACTTTAAAATTAAAGTCGGCTTCTTGACACTTTAAATAGATAAAGCCGGATTTAAAGCTAACCTTAAAATGTTCTCAAATGTTAAAACGTATGAATCGCATGTTCAATAGAGCTGCAAAGCCAGGATCATGAATTTTCTAGAAGGAGAAGAAAAATAAAACGCATTTTGGATAGTAATTCATCAAGCGATTAAATGAGAATGAGAGCAATTTTTTTTAAATATTCAAAGACACGGATTTTGACAAAATTCCGACTATCAAAAGCAAAGTAATAATGTTGTTGTACCAAATTAAAGATAAGATAGATATCACTTAAATCGAACAGATTAGTTCATATTTATTAATTATATTCAGCAAATTCAGGAAATAGATAATTGAACAATAATTAAGATATGACCTGGGGTAGAATTTTTACCTTTTCTCTTATTGAAAATTTATTTGTTTATTATTGCACCCAGTTATGATCTTTCCACTTTTAACGAGGCAAATTAAAAGTATATAAATACCGACTTTATTTTTCACTCATTCCATTTTTGTGTAGCTGTTCATTTCACACACAACACTTTTTCCAAGTAAGTTTATTTTAAATTTATTTCTATTTTTTTTAAACGTCATAAGCAAAGCTATACTGAAGAGAGATAAATTTCGAAACGCGTCTATAGATGGCCTAAGACATTAGTTTTAATCCAAGTCCTTTTACTTCTAATTTTTTGTTATTTCTCCTTTCATTTTAAATTTGTATTTGTTAGTTGGTTTGAAGAGAATTTGACCTAAACGTTACATATACTCGTTTTAAGTTGTCATAATAATTAAGACATTGTTTGCATTTTCACGAATAACATTTTCGTAATTTTATATATTATGTTTAAAGTGTGCAAACTATAAGAAGCGTAGGCTTATTTTCTCGAATTCAAATTGTTTTGAATTTGAATTTATCTTGTTTAAATTAAAAGTAATTTCTTTCCTTTTCTAAAATGAATTCCTCTATTATTTTTAATTATTTGTAGTTAAGACATTTGCAAAACACTGAAATATTGTGAAATTAAAAATACACTCTTAAATCAGTATTGAAAAAATACTGCTAAAGTAAAATTAAAATTTAATTGCTAAACAATAATATTTAAAATTATACAATATATCAGTGTTTTGTACGCGTGGCGCATGAGGTAAAATTTCGAGTTTAGAAAAGCCTGAAAATTTGGTTTGGTCGCTCCGCGCTTCGCGCTTCGCAACCAAACCAAATTTTCAGGCATTTCAAAACTCGAAATTTTACTTCATGCTTAATCTGGGAGTGGACAACACTCGTTTAAAGCTTTAAACTACATTCATTTTAAGAAATCAACGAATATCTGTAGATTTACAGCATATACGCAGTAGTTGAGATATGTACACTTAAAAGAAGAACTCCCTATATAAAATACATAGGAAGTTAGAAACTATTATTTAAGTTATTTAAAATAGTAGCAGATAAGTTGATTTGAACAAACGTACTTATTTTTAACTTCGAAAAACGGCATACGTTTTATTTGAATAATATTTAAACATAAACAGTATTTTAAGATATATTGACAAAAAATAAGAGATACACACTAAATCTAAAAGAAGCTCTGAAGATTAACAGGGCCATAAATAAGGGGAAAAATATCGTAAACGACAACGAGGAGATTTGGAATTCCCCGATTTCGTCTTAACTTATTACCTGAAACAAAAAAATTTGTATATATGTTGTACCCAATATGCGAAAACGGCCATTGGACGAAATAAATGCACACTTCGGGAATTGAGCATTTCTGTTTGCCCAATCCCCGAATTGAGTAATTTTAAAATGCACAATCCTAGAAAAGGTCAGTTTGAAGATACACTAGCGCGAAAGGCATTAATTTTGGTGAATAATTGAGTTGGCACCACTGTTATCTGATAGTTGTAAGAGTTTTGCTTCAGATGCATAACTTACTAACTGAAATGGAGATTTCATTTCTTGAAAAACTTGGTGAACATTTAAAAAAATCGAAAAACAGTGTCCTATTTACAAGCGAGCAGAATAATAAGGTAATGGAAGAAACTAGCAATGCTCCTAAGAAAAGACAACTCGGTGTCTCTATTAATTCATTGGAATACAGACCGTTAAAAAGGTATCATGTTTTGAAAACTGGTACAGAGGAAAAGTTGATTAAACGTTTTGAGGATGGAAGTGACGTTGAGAGTATTCGCTATTTTGCAACCGACGAAGAGATATTTTCAATAATTAATAAAGGTCATAAGACACGGGCCAAAATGCATGAAAAAACGAGATAAAGAAAAGGTATACTAATATAACGAGAGTTGTTATTGAAATGTACCTAAAATTGTGCAGACAGTGTCAATTAAAAAAGAAAATCCACAGAAAAGGTTTGGTTGTAAAGCCTATCATATTTGGAATGATGAATTCTCGGGGCAAGGTAGATCTCATAGACATGCAAACAGAACCCGATGGCGATTACCGATTTATTCAAATTATCAAGACCACTTAACCAAATTCATGTTTTTGAAATCATTAAAAAAATAAAAGCGGCAGCGAAGTGGCTCGAGTTCTACTAGAAATATTCTGCGTTATTGGAGCTCCATATTTAATACACAGTGATAATGGCAAAGAGTTTTACAACAGAATAATAATAGATTTGACTAAGAGGTTTGATAATGTAAAAACTGTACACGGTAAACCAAGATATTCGAAAAGTCAAGGAAGTGTCGAGAAGGCTAATCAAGATGTGAGGGATATGTTGAAGGCTTGGATGGTTAAAAATAAAACTTCATCTTAGGCAGATGGACTCTGTTTATTTCAACTGAAGAAAAATAGATCATATCTCAGAGGAATCGAGTGTAGTCCATATGAGGCCATGTTTGGGGTGTCTTTGAAGAACGGATTAAGAGATTGCAACCTTTTCTGGAATGTGTAGAACATCTTAATACTGAAAAGGATTTAAAAAAATTAGTTTAGACACTGCAAACGACAAATAGAGACAACGATGTTGATGAACCAGGGCCTTCAACGATGAATACAGTACAATCCTCCGGTAATTTTAAGGAATTATTAGGTGAGTTTTAATACAATAACTCTTAAACCATGAATATTTACAGGTAAAGATACTATGCAAGAAGATAATAATGAAAATGTTGCAATATCACGAGATCTCATAAATAAAAGACAATTTGGGATTTTGAGTCATTAAAGGGGTATTACCATTTTGTTTCTTGCAACTTGTTGACAGATTCATGAACTATAAAAAACGAGTTTTAATTCTTTTCAATCGTCCGGCTTGACCTCTAAATCTGGCCTCAAATAAGAATGTATCCGACGTGTTTTTCTGTTTTTCCTCATGGCCGGAAAGATTTTTTCGATTCTGTGATTTGAAACGTAAAATGAAGTAGTAGTCAATAATCTGTATTAAATCATCTGGAGTTTGAACCACCGACAATAAAAAATCTCGATAAATAACAAAATGGAGGCCATTCGAAAAAAGTGGTCGCTTTTTGCTCGACTTTTTCTGACTTTAAGGCTCTATGAAAAATATCAAATATTAATATATTTGAATGACGGTGGTTCAAACTCCAGAGGAAAATGTGGAGAACAGAAAACTAAAAGCCCTAGTGGGTTTTGACATAAGTTTTAACTATTTTCGGAGATTTTTGGCTTTAGTCAGCTATGCCAGCTCCGTACAGCAGGCCCTCTTCTTCCCCTAAAAACTGGATTTGAATGATTTGCTCCTGCTAGCGTTGTTAGATGGCCTTCTGAGCTGCTGGAGTCGGGTAAAATTCGTCCCACGTCTCGCACCCCGCGTTGGTCCGCAGTGTCTCCATCGTCGATTCCCAGTGTCTCCATAGTCTTAAAAATTGCCGAGTATCTGTCGTTGAAGATGCTGGTAGCTATGAAGGACGCGATAGCGACGGTTTCTGCACCACAGTTGAGGTGCTTCGAAGTCAGCTTCCAACCACAAGCATTCAAACTTTCGTTTGAGTTCTGCGTATTTTCACCCAGCCACCTACTCAGCATTGTTTACTTCAACAAGCAAGCTAACAAGCTAACTAACGAATTCGCTTATTGTAAAACGGTTTTGTGGAATGAATCTAGATACTATGTTTGCTTCAACAAGCAAAAAACTAACTAACAAATTCGTGTATTGTAAAACGGCTTTGGGACATTAAACTAGATACTATCAAGTATCAATATGCAAAAAAAATAAAATCAATTTTTTAAAACTTCCGAATGGTAATACCCCCTTAAGACGCCGCGAAAAGTGCCTAGAAGCCAGAAGCAGAAGAAATGCTCAAGGGTTCAAATAAAAAAATTAAACCATTAAGTGAAGTGGACAATGTTTTGGTAAAAATACCAAATGTTGATACGGGGCGGACCTGTCCTAGAAATGTCCTCGGTGTAGTGGTTAATGAGACCGCTTCCTTGGTATGCTATGCTAGAAATAAACTCAATTATGCCGACTCAAAATTTCTAGAAACATCTGATGTTGGAGAAATGGTTCTCTCCCTTAGAACAATGTCAATGCTGAATCTAGCTCGCTTTTTGTAAAGTGCAACTGTATTGCAAGGTGCAACTGTTTTGCAAAGTGCAACTGTATTGCACATTGTGTAAATAAAAGATGCAATTGTGTCAGAAAAAATGTTGAATGCAACTCAAAATGCCACTCTTCCAAAAGTTGCAAAAACAAATAAAATTTGAGCGGTCATTGTATGTTCCAATAAAATTAAAAACGTGTTTGATTAAATGATTACCTTTTTGACCATTATTCGTTTAAATACACATTGTAATGTAGCGATTTCTAAATTGAGAGTCTTGAATTGCAGTCCACTGGTATGTTTCTATAAATACATTTTTTTAGTAAATTGATTACCTTTTTCGGTTATTGCAAAATTGAAATACACATTCCAAGAAACAGTCATACCAACCGTATTTTTAAGACATTATGATTTATTTACATATCGGGGTTTGAGCAATTCAAAATGCTCAATCCGCGAATTACGCATTTATTTCGCCCAATGGCCGCTTTTGCATATTGGGTACAACATACAGAGAGTTTTATGTAACACCGAACATTTTCATAACGAGAAGTTTTCTTTTAAGTATCCATCTGCATTTGTTGTACATTTTTCGATGCTTGGTTTATTAAAAGAATTTAGTTTGAAGCTTTAAGCGAGTGTTTCCCACTTTTCTAAACTCGAAATTTTACTTCATGCGCCACCGGTACAAAACACTAATTCAATGTAAAGTTTAGCGGTGTGTTTTAAACTTCGTAATATGTCAGTGTTTTGTACCGGTGGCGCATGAAGTAAAATTTCGAGTTTAGAAAAGCCTGAAAATTTGGTTTGGCCGCTCCGCGCTTCGCGCTACGCGACCAAACCAAATTTTCAGGCTTTTCTAAACTCGAAATTTTACTTCATGCTTAGCCTGGGAGTGGAAAACACTTGCTTAAAGCTTCAAATTGAATTCTTTTAATAAACTGAGCATCGGAAAATATGCAACGTAGGCATATAGATACTTCAAAAAATAATTCTCATTATGAAAATGTTCGGTGTTACATAAAACTCTCTGTATATACCTAAACAATATTTTTTTCTGTACATTCCTTTAAACGTTTTAATTTGTGAAACAATACCAAGTGTTTTTAATTTAAATAACTTATGTATAAATATGTTAAGGCCTTTTCACTTAATTTACACACCTAACAAAAATATTAAATATCTTCGTAATCGCAAAAAATTGTACAAAATAACAAGGTTTATCGTAAATAAGACATTTTGAAGATCATTAGAAAATCGCTAGTGATTTATAACGATGTATGACACAAAGCATTTAATTGCTTTTTTTATGAGATGTTTATATTTACTTTTTTTATAAATTGGATAACCTATTATGTTTTTATACAAATAATATTTGTTTGTTTACACAAATAATATATGATATTGCAGCTACACTTTTGCATGAAAAGGCACCAAAGAGAAAATAATATACAGCTTTGATCAAACGATGCAATTTTGAAATAATTAATAATAAAATTAATCAATAAAAAATTGTTAAAATTTTTAGCTTTTGAAATTATTTAATATAGTAAGCTCACAACTTCAACAATATAAATATTCATAATCGCATGACGAATTATTTGCTCTATAAATATCCCGACAAAACAAATTTAAAGTTAATTATTTTCAAACAAAATATCTGGCTGTTATGAATGCAAACTGGATTTATTAGAATAATAATAACGGTGTACGGTTCGGTTTATTTAGTTTAGAGGTAGACCTTTCTAGCGTGCACCTGTTTGATACGTTGGAGTAATTATTATAAATGCTTTCTATGTAGTAACCCAATTTTACTCTTGGCCAAGAATTCACCAAGAGGACGTGCATTCGAAGCAAACATTTTCTCTTCAATCTCGCCTCCTCGCGATATTTATGTTATTGCTTAATATATGCAAATTGGGTGAATTACAAGAAAGTCGGGTCACGAGAGAAAGAAAATGACGGAAACGAGATTTTAATTTAATGGAATATAATTGTTTTTTTTTTGTTGTTGTCGTTATAAATAAACTCATAAAATATATAAATATATACAGAGAGTTTTATGTAACACCGAACATTTTCATAACGAGAATTTTTCTTTGAAGTATCCATATGCATACGTTGCACCTTTTTCGATGCTCGGTTTATTAAAAGAATTCAATTTGAAGCTTTAAGCGAGTGTTTTCCACTCCCAGGCTAAGCATGAAGTAAAATTTCGCAAAGCGCGGAGCGGCCAAACCAAATTTTCAGGCTTTTCTAAACTCGAAATTTTACTTCATGCGCCACAAAACACTGATTTAATGTAAAGTTTATCGGTGTTTTAAACTCCGGTACAGAACACTGACATATTAGTGTTCTGTAGCGGTGGCGCATGAAGTAAAATTTCGAGTTTAGAAAAGCCTGAAAATTTGGTTTGGCCGCTCCGCGCTTCTCGCTACGCGACCAAACCAAATTTTCAGGCTTTTCTAAACTCGAAATTTTACTTCATGCTTAGCCTGGGAGTGGAAAACACTCGATTAAAGCTTCAAATTTAATTCGTTTAATAAACCGAGCATCGAAAAATGTGCAACGTATGCTTATGGATACGTAAAAGAAAAATACTCGTTATGAAAATGTTCGGTGTTACATAAAACTCTCTGTATATATTTACTTTATAACTTGATAAATTATTTTTTATTTTTTTTTAAACTCTTTTTAAATGTAAAGAACCCCAAGACTCGATCAGGCAATGATCGATCAATTAAAGTATCGATCAGATAAATCAAAAGATTGCTGATGAAAATAATCGATTTATTTTAATAATCGTTTATTTTATAATATAAATGTCGACTGATCGCAGCTGAAAAGCACAAAAAGGTCTCCCATATAATATGCGAGAGGGTGAAAATCAAATTCACCATCAATTAAAAGTGAAGAAGTAAAACAGGTCTCGCATATAATATGCGAGTGGGTAAAAATCAAATTCACCATCAAGTAAAAGTGAAGAGCAATAGGGTCTCACAACACATTTTTAAATTATGCTATCTTTAAAGAATCGCCATTAATTTGTTACAATATACTAAATTTGATTAATACTTAGTATATCCACTACTCGCATCACTACAAGAGATCGGTCCGATTAAAGCAATCGAGCCAATCAAAAATTGAGCTGATCAGAAAAATCAAGCCTGTCGAAAAGATCGATCCGATCGAGTGGATAGATCAGTTGCACGGATCGAGTAGTCAATTATTTTTGATCGATCTTGCCCATCAATAATTTTTATAACAACCTTGCTGCTAACAGAAAAATGACCTTTCTTTTCATCCCTAAATACATCATCATTACTTATATCTGCAATGATTTAAAACGCATGATTTAAATTAATGACATGTTTAATGTCGAGGGAAGAGAACTTCCTGCCCTCTTGGGTACGCCCATGGTTCTGACAGAAATTCAATCTATTTAACTGGCAACACTGATTTTTCTATAGGTAGAGCGGGTGTAGTTAAAATAAACTTGAGGATGGAACTTTTGGAATTCGGACGGTTGCAAAATGCTCATTTTGTTGTTGTTGATGCACAACCCATTAGTATTTCTATTATCAACTGACTGACCACATAGATACGCGCCTGAATGTTGATCTATTTTTATAATAGTTATGCATAAAGATAATGTAAATATTTGTACAACACGTGTTCTCAATTAAAAACTAACGTAAAAAGAAGCAATTTATCAGCGGCATTTGGTGATAAATCAAGGTTCCACATATGAAGTGCATAGCACATTCTGCATGTTGAGCGTATGCAAAGTTGACTTGATCGCACGATACGGAACGGTAATATCAGCCAACAGTAATAGCAAAACAGCAAAATACCGGTTACAGATAGTAAAGCAGTAGACAGAATGGAATGGAATGGAATAGAAAGAGCAAAAGCGTGCGTGGTATTCGGCATTCAGCAGTTCAGCAGTCAGCAGGACGAAGTGAGCACAGGCAGGCAGGCGTAGCGTGGAGGTGTCCTAATCTAATCTCCGACTGCGTTGCGTCAAATTCTGGGGAATTATCGATTCAGCCTCTTCACTATACCATACACACTAACTCACAACCTCTTTGTTATCCCCCGTCACATTATACTTTACCCCTTATTATCGTCATCCCTTCCTGTACACACACACCACCCCCCTGCAAAAACAGAGAAGAGGGTTATCTCCCGGTTTGTCGCATTCATTTATTAAATACTCCAACGCTACGGAAACTCCTTCTCTCTTCCCTTACATACATATTAATGCTCCGTGTGCGGTTACCCTTCTCTTTTCCATCCAACAACCCTTCTAATAGTGCGTAAAATATCAATATGTGGACCTAGAAAAAATCACACACACACACACATGACAAACGACGGTTGCGTCATGTCCTCTCGAATCAATTCGAAAGCGTATTGCAACGTTGCATTTCCCCGTTTCACGTTCACGTCATCGCCTTCAATTGTTTCGTTTAGGGTGACACAAATTCGATGGCGTCTACAATCACATGCAATAAAACACGAATCTGTTGCAAACAACTTGGTTTCCTTAGAGATGCAAGCAATTTATATATTTCTGTCTTGAAGTTCATTTTGTCACAGTTAGATTTTTATTATATTAAAGGGCAGAGCTGGGACGAATCCTCGTAAAAAGAATTCGAATAACGAATCCGAATCACCTAATGATATGAATCACGAATACTCGAATACAGGATTTGTAAGAGATAAATATGATTCGAATCAAAGATTTTTTTCGAATCACGAATACAAATCCTTCAAGAATAAATTTGATTTTATTATTTTTTGCAACCATTAACATTTTAATATTGGTAGCAGTTGTTTTAAGGAAAATATTAAAAACCTAATTATTTATTATTAACGATGATCAGTCGTTGATAACAGACTAAATATCCGACTTCGTGGTACTCTGGTTGAAGATTTAATTGTTTGTTTTTGAACTTTACTTTAAATCAGTGTTTTGTACGCGTGGCGCATGAAGTAAAATTTCGAGTTTAGAAAAGCCCAAATTTTCTACGCGGGCCTTTTCTAAACTCGAAATGTTACTTCATGCTTAGTCTGGAAGTGGACAACACTCGTTCTTAGAAATTTCTAATTGATGAATCACTCTAGATTACTAAGTTTATTACTCAAAGGCCCGTTTTACAACGGCTATAGCTTCGGAGACCGAAGGACTACAGGGAATTGAAGTTTTTTTCAAAAAAAAAACAACGAATATCTAAAGGTTCACAGCGTGGATATAAAAGAAAAATGTTATATACAGAGAGTTTTATGTGACACCGAACATTTTCATAACGAGAATTTTTTTTAAGTATCCATATGCATACGTTGCACATTTTTCGATGCTCGGTTTATTAAAAGAATTTAATTTGAGGCTTTAAGCGAGAGTTTTCCACTCCCAAGCTAAGCATGAAGTAAAATTTCGAGTTTAGAAAAGCCTGAAAATTTGGTTTGGTCGCGTAGCGCGAAGCGCGGAGCGGACAAACCAAATTTTCATGCTTTTCTAAACTCGAAATTTTACTTCATGCGCCACCGGTACCAAACACTGACAAATTAGGAAGTTTAAAACACACCGCTAAACTTTACATTGAATCAGTGTTTTGTACCGGTGGCGCATGAAGTAAAATTTCGAGTTTAGAAAAGCCTGAAAATTTGGTTTGGCCGCTCCGCGCTTCGCGCTACGCGACCAAACCAAATTTTCAGGCTTTTCTAAACTCGAAATTTTACTTCATGCTTAGCCTGGGAGTGGAAAACACTCGCTTAAAGCTTCAAATTGAATTCTCTTAATTAATCGAGCATTAGCAAATGTGCAACGTATGCATATGGATACTTCTAAAAAATATTCTCGTTATGAATATGTTCGGTGTTACATAAAACTCTTTGTATATGATTTTTAATAAATGTCAATAGTTTTGATATGTTTCATAATTTCTGTGTATGTTGTTACTTTTCGCGAATTATTCAAACGTTTTTTCTTAGTGCTTTAGGCAATTTGAATGAAATTCAATGACTATTCTCTGACTTTCCCAGTTTTAATGGTATTTAGTGAATTATTTTTACGTTATTTTAAGGCATTCGTCGAATTTATAAAAGAGTTCAATTTGAAGTTTTGAACAGTGATTGCAATCCCAGATTAAGCATGAACAAAGTTTAACAGGAATGAGAAACATTTGTTCAAAAAGCTCAAGTATAGTATTTTTAATACCCATTTGGAATAACCCCATCCTTATTTATCAATTATTATTCAGATGAGACAAAAAATTACCAACAAAAACGAACGTCGATTACTAACAAATTTTACGTCAAAAGTTTGATGTCTGTTAATGTCATCAAAAAAACGCAAAAATATACTACTGAAATGCGATATTCCGATAAATCCAAAAAGCTAATACCTAATGTAGTAAGTTATTCAAAATGAATTAGGATCTCGATTTGAGGCAATTCAAAAAGCCTCCGAACTCATAAAAGTTCCACAAAGCACATTATACAACCTATAAGATGAAAACAGATCAACGGATTTCGAGTTTAGAAGGAATATCTCTGCAAACGTTTCCCTGGGCAAAACTTGAATTCCGAAGAATACTCTACATTTTTTTAAGGGAAGTGATTTACAAAATGTATGCTCAAAAGAAACATATTACTTTAGAAACTATTCACTGACAATTTATGGAAGAATTATCAGAAATTGTGTTCTCGAAAAGTTCTATACAGGGTGAGTCGGGAGGAGCGCACCAAATTCTAGGAGTGTATTATACACGTGAAAATAATGTAAAAAAACTCATTTGTTCTTATCCGATTTTCATTTGTTTTCAAGTTATGGCGTAATTAAAAATGTTCATCTAGCTTTCCACTTCTATCTGAATTTTAACATTATCAAAGTATGCCATGTTCGAGGCTTATAAACATTTGATAATTCTGACGTTTTGATGAACTGTCAGTGTACGGTGAACAGTAACTGAACGTTTAAGTTCGAATTAATGTGATTGTTAGTGTTGCAAAATGCCACATACTTATTCAAATTTAGAATATGCAAATATGGTGTTTGTATATGGTTTCTGTAATGGAAATGCTATAGCTGCTGTTGAAGAATATCGTGAACGTTTTCCACACCAAAGACATCCGGATAAAAACATATTTATTAGAGTTTTCAACAAATTGTGCGAGACTGGTAAGCTTCCCAGTGCTAACATAACATATGAGCGCGCTGCTCGACAAGGTTTTGTAGAAGTAGAAAATATTCTGCATCTAGTAGAAGAAGATGCAACTACTAGCTCACGGAGAATTGCCACTCAATTGGCAATTCCACAAAAAAGAGTGATGAACACGCTACACGAGCAAGGCTTATATCCTTATCACGTTCAGAGAGTACAGCACCTACAACCAGGGGATTACGCTAACCGTACGGAATTTTGTCGGTGGATAAATAATAATCATCGTAATGTATCGAGTATACTCTTTACGGATGAAGCTACATTTACCCGTGATAGCATTAACAACACTCGTAACTCTCATGTATGGTCTGATGAAAATCCCCACGCAACAGTCGAAAGCAATTTTCAACATCGGTTTTCTGTAAACGTGTGGTGTGGTATGGTTGACAGTTATTTAATCGGCCCTTTCATTTTGGAGAATCGTCTCACAGGAGGCAACTACCTCAATTTTTTACAAAATGAATTACAAGGCCTGCTAGAAGATGTTCCTATAAATATTAGAATGCAGATGTACTATCAGCACGATGGAGCTCCTGCACATGTCGCTCGTCAAGTCAAGCAACATTTGGACGAACGTTTTCCAGGGCGTTGGATTGGTCGTGGAGGTCCTATTAATTGGCCTGCAAGATCTCCAGACCTCACACCACTAGATTTTTGTTTATTGGGCTAGATGAAAAATGAAGTCTACAAAATAAAAGTGGACACACGGGAATCACTAATTAGACGAATTGAGAATACTGCAGCCCATATAAAAGAAGAAAGAAATGAATCAATTGGGAGAGCAACAAACGCTCTTCGTAGACGAAGCAGAAAATGTTTAGAAGTCAATGGCGGTATTTTTGAACATTTGTTGAAAGAACGCTATGATTAAGAAATTTTTTTTGTATAATAACTTGTTTATTTGTTAATATGCTATAACTTGAAAACAAATAAAAATCGGATATTTTTACACATTATACACGTGAAAATAATGTAAAAAAACTCATTTGTTCTTATCCGATTTTTATTTGTTTTCAAGTTATAGCATATTAACAAATAAACAAGTTATTATACAAAAAAAAATTCTTAATCATAGCGTTCTAGAGGAAACTCCTAGAGTTTGGTGCGCTCCTCCCGACTCACCCTGTATATTTGGGAATTAAGGAAACGGGCTTTAGCTTCAAAAAGCAGGACGGAAGAAAAAATTTATTGGAAATGCCTGGAATCAGGTTGAAGAGAATTTTATTCCCCCTAAATAAAGAGAACGTTTGTATAATGTTTTGTGGAACTTTTAGTTGTATTACAATAACATAACAGCATAACGTGCATATAAATTATTATATTCCATATTATGTGATTAATTAATATGTGTGATCCTACGCCGCCACTGGTTAATTTGAATATCAAGTTACTCCACCAATGCCCTAAGAATAATTGTTTAGATGTGGGCTATTTGACATGACAAGTTCCTAACCTAATTTTGTGTGTGTGTTCAAGAAGCCGCATACGTTAAGTCACTAAAACAACTGCTACTTCTAAATAGGTATTAAAAATACTATATTTAACATGTGGGAAAGTACTATGATAGACATATCAATTTTTTTTTCATTCTGACAGTTACGATACACATTTTAGCACTTGTAACATATTTTACGGTAACGAGTGTCTTCCACTCCCAGACTAAGCATGAAGTAAAATTTCGAGTTTAGAAAAGCCCCGCGTAGAAAATTTGTGTCGGGTCACGCAGCGACCCGAGACAAATTTTCACGGGGCTTTTCTAAACTCGAAATTTTACTTCATGCGCCTCGCGTATAAAACACTGATTTAAAGTGAAGATAAAAATGCACTGAAAACAACAACCTTACTTCGATTTTTTTTAAATTAACTTTTATCTTTCATATCCACGCTGTGAACCTTCAGATATTCCTTTTCTTTAAACTTCAATTCCCTGTAGTCCTTCAGTCTCCAAAGACTACAATTGATCCTTCGAGCTGTAGCCTTTGTAAAACGATCCTTTGAGTAATAAATTTAGTAATCTAGAGTGATCTATCAATTTGAAACTTCTAAGAACGAGTGTTGTCCACTCCCAGAGTAAGCATGACGTAAAATTTCGAGTTTAGAAAAGTCCTGCGTAGAAAATTTGTTGAGGGCTTTTTTAAACTCGCTTCATGGGCCACGCGTATTAAACACTGGTTTAACGAGAAATTTAAAAACATACAAAGCAAATTATTTATGTTAATCCTCACAATTAATTTGGATTATTTTTAACGATTCGAATCCTTTTGTAAGTATTCGAATCCTGTTATAAATATTGGAATCCTTTTATAAAGATTCGAATTACCCGCATTTGGACTCGAATACGAATCCTCTTAAAAAAATGTAACGAATCCGAATCACGAATCCAGTTTAACTAAAGTATTCGAATGCCTCTATTGAATCCTCTAAAAGGATGCGAATCCAGGATTTGAATCCTGAATGATGCGAATCCTGCCCAGCTCTGTTAAAGAGATAAAAAGATTAAGGGATTGTGTAACTCAGTGGCGTAGCCAAGTGGGATTTAGGAGAATTGTTACCGTTAAAATTAAACCATACATAATTCTTCAACTTCAGATTTGTTTTGGTATTTGTTATATATATTTAGGGCCAGTTGCACCAAACAAGTAAAACTGGTTCAATTCTGAACTTTAGTTCAAAGTGACATTAGAACAATAGGAACTGTTATCTTGAACTCAAGTTCATCTTAAACTTGTGTTCAGCGTTTTTGATGCAACTGGGCCTTAGAAGATTATGTTAAAAAATAACATATACATATAATTTAACATTTTGCTTACAGAATCAGGGGCATTGTTACACTTTGTGCTCTATTGCACACGCTTTTTTATATATATGGTTTGCCCGGAAAATAATAATAATGATTTTATTGTACTCAGCCAAAGGGTCTGAAAGTGGAATCCTCGTATGTAATCCGTGAAGTATTTGCTACATGGTTTGACCCAGCTTTATAACCTTTGGACTCTATCCCTAGTCTCGATTTTGTGCAACTGGTTTTTTCCCCGAATTTAAAGATTGATAACAAAAATATTTGATCCCATGGGCTTAGCCAGAATTTTCATCAAGGTAGGGGTACGAAACAATTACAAACTTAAAAGCTGAACGTCAATTGTTTTTACGTGAAATTACACAAAATGATGAATACTATATATACAGAGAGTTTTATGTAACACCGAACATTTTCATAACGAGATATTTTTTTTAAGTATCCATATGCATACGTTGCACATTTTTCGATGCTCGGTTTAATAAAAGAATTTAATTTGAAGCTATAAGCGAGTGTTTTCCACTCCCAGGCTAAGCATGAAGTAAAATTTCGAGTTTAGAAAAGCCTGAAAATTTGGTTTGGTCGCGTAGCGCGAAGCGCGGAGCGGCCAAACCAAATTTTCAGGCTTTTCTAAACTCGAAATTTTACTTCATGCGCCACCGGTACAAAGCACTGACATATTACGAAGTTTAAAACACACCGCTAAACTTTACATTGAATCAGTGTTTTGTAGCGGTGGCGCATGAAGTAAAATTTCGAGTTTAGAAAAGCCTGAAAATTTGGTTTGGCCGCTCCGCGCTTCGCGCTACGCGACCAAACCAAATTTTCAGGCTTTTCTAAACTCGAAATTTTACTTCATGCTTAGCCTGGGAGTGGAAAACACTCGCTTAAAGCTTCAAATTGAATTATTTTAATAAACCGAGCATCAGAAAATGTGCAACGTATGTATATGGATACTTCAAAGAAAAATTCTCCTTATCCAAATGTTCGGTGTTACATAGAACTCTCTATATATATCGTCGGGTGAGAACTGTATTATTCTATGTCCACTTTTTTCAAAAATGATATTTTTATGCCGTAATATTTTATGTCCAATGGTGCGTCTATTCCTCGTTAGTGATGACGACATAATATCAGTTTTAGGTGTTTTCTGATGTTCCATTTTATTCCATGTCCATTCCAAACAGTTAATTATTAAAACTGTAATATTCTATGTCCCTCGACCAATCACAGAGATATGGACATAGAATAAGTATACTACTACTTGTGAACGTAGCTTGTTTTGGTTAATTACGCTGCATTTCAAAGAGTATTTAGTGCTGTATTAATTGATAGTGCAAGGTTTACTACCTTAAATCATCATTGATTCGGATGTTGAACCATTTGAAGGTTCGGGATCGGAGTTTATACCATCAGATACAGCCGATAGGTATTTTTATTCAACATGGTTTAAGGTTATGTCGCTACAGCTGCGAATTTAAATTTTCAGTAGTGAAGAAGAAGATGATCCAAAAGGTTCTAAAAGTACCAAGAGTACCTCAAACGAGTAAGTTGCTAATTAATAATATTTTTTAAGTTTTATTTTAATTAATTATTGCCTTGAAACTGCAGTGCTAGAAATGCAGAAGAGGTGAATAAATCCGAGAGAACAAGAAAAAGGAAAGTGGACCAAAAGATGTGGAAAAAAAATAACCGTAAGGTATTAAGACAAAATGGAAAAGAGTATGTGAATTCTAAAGGGAATGTTGTGGCCCAAAAGATGCCTGTTATTTCTTGTGGTCAATGTAGATTTAAATGTTCGGAAAACTTTTCCAAAAATGATGAAAATGCTATTCACACAGAATTTTGGCAAAATTCTGATAATAATAAATCATTCTTTTATGACAAAACCACTCTTAGATCCATCGTTCAACGAATGCGTAATCGTGGTGAACGCCAAAAAACTAAATCATATTCTTATAAATATATTTTATTCAAAGGCATCAATAAAATAAGAGTATGCAAAAAATTTTATCTTGGAGTATTAGCTGTGAGTCAGATTAGAATTTCATATTTTCATAAAAATAAAAAACAAGGTATAACTGGAACTCCTCAAGGTGATCGGAGAAAAAGTACTTCAAAATTAAATGACGGAACTAGAGAACAAATTAGAAATCACATAAATTTATTCCCTCGAATTTCATCACACTACTGCAGAAAAAATACTGTTAAGGAGTACTTTGAAAGGTCTCTAAATATTACAAAGATGTACGAACTATATTTGGAGTATTGCAACAACAATCAAATTAATCCAGCAAAAAAGAAACATATTCAATTACGAATTCAACATCGAATTTCATAAGCCCAAAAAGGATTTGTGCCCAATTTGTACAGAGTATCACACTCATAAGTCTGGAAATACTTTAAGCACAGAACTTGAGAATAAATATGAAACACACACAGTAGCAAAAAATTCCGCTAGAAGGGAAATAAAAGAAGATATAGAAAAATGCAAGAAAGATAAAGAGACTGTTTTATTATGTTTTGACATGCAAAGCGTTTTAACAGTACCACAAACAAATGTATCTACATCTTATTATAAAAATTTTGCTGAGTGTCAGGTCGCGAAAACCTTACAAAGTGGTTTAACTTCGACCAGATAATTTTGTGGATTTCAAACAACTAGCGATTTTAATGGTTATCAAGTTACCTTACAAGAAAACTGTAAACATAATTTATAGAAATGGTGTGAACAGTATATTGTTTAGTAATTCGTACAATCAACAGAATGACATTGTTTCAATATTAAAAAATAACAAAAATCTTTTTTTGGAAAATATACCTGACCCAAGTATTTTACCGGAACCACCCTCAATTCCGGCAGACAGAAAGCAACACATCAAGGATCTATTTGGAAACTTTTCAAAAGAAGATTTGGATTTCTGGAAGGCATTATTCAGGGAGAATCAGTTGTTGGTGGAAAAATAAACAATTTGTTTCCAATATTTTTTTATTATGTTATGTTGCTTTGTAAGTTACTTGGAATTGTTCGAAAAACCTTTCTATTAAAAAATAACTATTATTGCATTGTCCTTATACGCTTAACACCAAAAATATTATCTTGCCATTAACACCTCGCAAGTTAGAGCCATATTATTCCATGTCCATTTTGTTTTTGTTTTTTTTGTGTTCGAAATTATTAGTAGTCCTACATTTTGCAAAATATTTACTTCATCATGATGTCTTTAAAAAGTGATTATATAACGCGTTATATATAAATAACAGTTCGCAAATTATAGCAATTTTAAACTTAAAATGCCTCCGCTGCAAAATTTAACAAAATGGTCATGGAACACTACAGTTCTCACCCGACGATATATATATAATCTAGTACCCGTTTACCATAATGGTGTTGGGTTCATATTATGAAAAATCAAAATGTGTGTCAAATGTCGTGCTTTAATAAGTTTATCCAAATCAGGTTCGATTGTACGACTTTGACAAAAAAGCGGGAATAAAACTTATTTTATTTCAAATTTTGAATACAGCGAGTTTTTATATTAAGTATACATACAAGGAGTTTTTTGTTTAAGTATATACATACCCTTTTTTAAAAAAGTTCAATTTGAAGCTTTAAACGAGTGTTTTCCACGACCAGGTTAAGCATGAAGAAAAATTTCGAGTGTAAATCCTAAAAATTTGGTTTGGTAGGAAAATACTGAAATATTGTGAACAAGGGAACATCATTTGAAATCAGTGTCTTATACGGGTGGCGCATGAAGTAAAAATTCGAGTTTAAAGAAGCCTGAAAATTTAGACGAAACCATATTTTCAGGCTTTTCTAAACTCGAAATTTTACTTCATGCTTAACCTGGGAGTGCAAAATACACGTTTAAAGATTAAATTGAACTGTTTAAAAAAAAAAAACAACGAATATCTGAAAATATATAGCACATACTTGGGATATGCATACTTAAAAGAAAAACTCCCTGTATGTACATTTCCTGTTAAAGATTAATTTTATCAACATTTAAAATTCTATTATTTCTGTAAGAGTTTTAAAGAAAAATTTCGAGTGTAAAGCCTGAAAATTTTGTTTGGTCGAAAAATACTGAAATATTGTGAACAAGTGAACTTCACTTGAAATCAGTGTTTTATACGGGTGGCGCATAAAGTAAAATTTCGAGTTTAGAAAAGCCTGAAAATTTGGTTTGGTCGCGTAGGGAAGCGGATGGTTTAAATTAAATTACACTTGTATTGTTTCACAATTTTTTCTAGTAGTAAGAGTTCAAATTGTTTCACCAAGTGATAAGTGAGAAAGTCATTCAAGAAGTAAACATTTAATAAATTTTTCAAGCAAATTTCAAGTTACATTAAACTATTTGGTTTAATTTCCTATTTTAGGCTTCATATTAATTGAAGTGTTCAATATTATTCTAACGAATGGTTGCACTCCTTAAAGTAAATTTTTCAGGCTTCCCTAAATTTGAAATATTTGCTTTATGCACCAAAGGTGTTAAATTTATTACTGCTTTGTATTGAAATTCAAAAACGCATACATCCTCTTAAAATAGAATACGAAATCAGAAACTTGATTTGTTATACATTATTTTCAGCTTTAATAGTAAGTAATTATGTCATGTTTATTTAGAAATAATAGATGTTACTTTTGTTAGAAATGTTAAAAAAAAGTTTTTATATGAACACTTTTTTTAGTTATTTTACGACTCAGGCCCTATCTATGAAAAATGTATGTTTTGAGGGTTTGGAATTTGGTAGTTATTAAATTATAACATTTGGACTCATCGTCCTTTGTTTTTCATGTAACGAACGTTTTGTTGTTAAAATTATGGTGATATTTATATGTAATTTATTTAAATATTTTGTATATTAGTAACTCGTAAATAATCTATTTATTTTTTGTTTATGGCTTAAATCTAAACGATATTTTATGGTTCATACATAATAATAATAAATACAACAAATTAGTTAATAGCATAATAAAGATGCAAATAAATGCATTAATTCACAAAAAGAACACTACAGTTACGTTAATAATTTAAATTTTTCCCAAAAATAAACATACTGGAAAAATATAATGAACCAATAACAAAGCAAACAAATTCATTAGCGTCGAAATCGGCTCGAAATTTTACTTGCAAAGTGTCGCGAGGAGCAAGCGCGGAATATCAAATCGGTTATCGTTGTGAAACAAAAATACATTAAATGCCAACCTTGAAAACGATTCGGTACGTTCGCTACGTCAAAGTGTAATGTACAATTGTTATCAATGTTTATTTGTTTTATTGTTATTAAAAAATCACCGGTACATCACCGAGAATAGGATATTCCGCTGAATTTAAAAATTTCCGATACGCATGCAGATTACCAAATAGGGAGTTTGATAAGGATTTAGTTGCGTTCCTGGTATTGTTATCGGTTGAGATAATTTTTGGGCGGAATTGTCAATCGGGATTGCTCAATTTGAGAGGTGTTTCATGTTTGAGGTATTTTGTATTTTTATTTCTGAAAATCGATTATGTGAATGATAATTATGATAAGGATTTCATAGCAAAAATACAGGGAATTTTACTTTTCACTTTTGTTTTAAAAGAGTTCAATTTGAAGCTTTAAACGAGTGAAAACAAGATAAATTCAAATTCAAAACTATTTGAATTCGAGAAAATAAGCTTCCGCTTCTTATAGTTTGCACACTTTAAATATAATATATAAAATTACGAAAATGTTGTTCGTGAAAATGCAAACAATGTCTTAATTAATAAGACAACTTAAGACGATAAATATCCATTAAAACAACTACTTTCCGTGCAAATACACCTCCGGATATTGAAGTATATTTAAAATTTAATCTTATTTAATTTGATTTGTTACAACGCTCTATTAAAGTATATGTAACGTTTAGGTCAAATTCTCTTCAAACCAACTAACAAATATAAATTAAAAATGAAAGGAGAAATAATAAAAAAATTATAAGTGAAAGGACTTAGTTTAAAGCTAATGTCTTAGGCCATCTAAAGACGCGTTTCGAGATTTATCTCTCTTCAGTATAGCTTTGCTTATGACGTTTTAAAAAAATTTAGGAATAAATTTAAAATAACTTACTTGGAAATAGTGTTGTGTGTGGAATGAACAGGTACACAGAAATGGAATGATTGAAAAATATGGTCCGTATAATAAAAAAAAATTAGAAGTGAAAGGACTTAGTTTAAAGCTAATGTCTTAGGCAATCTAAAGACGCGTTTCGAGATTTATCTCTCTTCAGTATAGCTTTGCTTATGACGTTTTTAAAAAAAATAGGAACAAATTTAAAATAACTTACTTGGAAAAAGTGTTGTGTGTGGAATGAACAGGTACACAGAAATGGAATGAATGAAAAATATGGTCGGTATTTATAGGTAAAAAAGGGGATTATGTCTTAAGTTGTCTTATTAATTAAGACATTGTCTTCATTTTCATGAATAACATTTTCGTAATTTTATATATTATATTTAAACGAGTGATTTCTACTCCCAAGTTAAGCATAAGGTAACATTTCAGGCTTTTCTAAACTCGAAATTTTACTTCATGTGCCACACGTACTAAACACTGAAAACACTGAAGTATTTTAAACAAGTAAACTTCACTTAAAATCAATGTCTTAGTTTTCAAGTTTTTCTAAACTCGAAATTTTACTCCATTTGCCACGCATACTAAACACTGAAAACACTGAAATAGTGTAAATAATTAAACTTCACTTAAAATAAGTGTCTTATACGCATGAGGCGCATGAGGTAAAATTTCGAGTTTAGAAAAGCCTTAAAATTTGGTTTGGTCGCTCCGTTTCGCGAAGCGACCTAACCAAATTTTAAGGCTTTTCTAAACTCCAAATTTGACTTTTTGCGTAACCTGGGAGTGAAAAACACTCTTTTAAAGCATCAAAATGAACCCTAAAATTGTGATATTTATACTTAATGAAAATCTCCCTGTATAAACAGTTTAGAGTCCACTAACGATCATTTAGCCAAAATATTGAACCTTTTTATAAAAACAGTGAATGCCCAACGATTTATTAAATTTCAAATACATTTTTAAAAAAATTAAATTTATAATCAAATCACTTGGTATGTTTCACTAATTTTACTTCTTTATTCCGACTAGTTTCGGCTATTAGCAATTTTCAAGGAAATTCCTTGAAAATGGCTAATAGCCGAAACTAGTCGGAATAAAGAAGTAAAATTAGTGAAACATACCAAGTGATTTTATTTTAAATTTAATTTTTTTAAATATTTAATCATGTTTCATCAAGTGATTAATGAGAAACAAGTTGAAAATATTTCAAATACATTGTTTTCAGGGGTGGATTTGTAGGCCCATATAAAATTAAGAAAAAAAAATTCCCTGTATGCTTTGTTTTTCTTTTTTTTGTATATTTAGTGGAAGGGCTCTTAATTTCGCAAATACTGTTCTATCGCCAAAACGCGGTGCTTAACAGACCAAGTAAGCATGGCTTAGTTAATGCCCCGGTACCAAGACACAATGAAACTGTCAGGGACCTGTCACCCTGTACCTTTCGAATGTACTACTTATTCCAAAACCGTCAGATCCAAACGGGCCACCCTGTACACATAATATATTCGTATATTGCAGTGGTTTTCAACCAGTTTGTGAATTAAAGTCACTAAAACAGAATTAATCTATTTTTATTTAAGTATAATTCAAACGAGTGCTTCACTCCTTGATTAAGCATGAAGTAACATTTTGAGTTTAGAAAAGCCTAAAAATTTGGTTTGGTTGCTCCGCAAAGCAAAATGGTGATATAGATCCGCACAAAATTCATAATTATTCTATCAGATATTAAAAAAATGGCAACTCCAAATTTATTGTTTTATTTAATATTTGACATGTTATCAAGTTTGATACTTACATTCAAGATCTACAGTATGTAAAATAATAATGCAATAGAAAGCACAATAGATCAAATTAAAAATTAAACAACAATTAATCAACGCGTATTTTTAAAAAAAATGTGACTGTAAAGAGAATTAAGAGATCTACAAAAGTTGCCAAATAAAAACACGAATTTCATTTTAAAAAAATCCGATGACGTCACACGTCAAACATTAAAGGTCACAATATTTTACAGCACACAGAAAACGTCGCATTAATGAACAAAAATCGACCTCTTTCAGCGTTTTTAAGAAAACCGGTTAAGTTCGTTTTTATTTTTAATATACCATACTTTACTCGCACCCTGTATATATTTTTTTATAAAAATGTGCTATTTTTTATGGGTTCATCGACTGTCTGGGTGGATTGGGCATGCCTAAAGTACCACTTCAGATCATTTAAGAAAGTCTGAAACATAAACAAATCACACGTGCAAGCGTGAGAAACAAACCCATGGAATGAAATCATACTAAAAGTACATTGAGGGTGCATTTGTTTTTTTTTTGTAGCTGGCCATGCAATGAATTACACTACCGTTTCATGGGTTACTTTTGAAAGAAACAAAATGTAGGTTAACTCTTAACCAACAACAGATTGATAAACTGTAAAATAATTGCTGCATTATTTTGACCTTACATATGTAAAGTTATTTAAATAAAAAAAACTTGGTATTGTTTCACAAATTAAAACTTTACTCCTATATATTCTAATATGTTTCACCAAGTGCCAGATGAGAAATTAATTCAAGAAAAAATGACCTTACATGTATAATTATTGATTAATTCAAATTTCAAATATTCTAACGCTTCACTTAAATCTAAATATACTTAAAATCTATGAACATATATCAAAACCTTACAAAATGTAGATAATAGACGTCAGTGCTGGATTAAGTTGAGACAAAGGCTTATAAATACAGCAGAGTATCCGTATTTCGCCAGAATGTATGATGATTTCGGTTATTTAAAGCGATAGAGATTCGGTTTATACGGAATATTGTCACAATTTAATCGACTTTCTATATTTCCAAATAACCCAGATCCTCATGCAGTACAATGGGACTAATGAGGTCTAAGTGCAGTGCAGAAATGCGCACTCCTCAAAGAACCAGAACCAGAACCTCATGCATTTCCACGAAATATGGACATCCTGTATATATCCACATACAGAGAGTTTTATGTAACACTGAACATGTTCATCCAATATAATTTGACACCTTTATTTTTTAAGATATGTGTAAATTGGGTTGCCTATATGACCATTACAAATTGTATCCCATCAATCGCAATTAATGCCCTAACTCGTACACACAGCGAGTTTTTCTTTCAAGTAAACATGTCCCAATTACATTGTATATGTCGTAAATATTTAGATACTCGTTGTTAAAAAAATCAATTTAAAACTCTAAATGTGTGTGTTCCACTCCCAGACTAAGCATGAAGTAAAATTTCGAGTTTAGAAAAGCCTGAAAATTTGGTTTGGTCGCGTAGCGCGAAGCGCGGAGCGGCCAAACCAAATTTTCAGGCTTTTCTAAACTCGAAATTTTACTTCATGCGCCACCGGTACAAAACACTGACATATTACGCTAAACTGTTACGCTAAACTGTACATTGCAACAGTGTTTTGTACCGGTGGTGCATGAAGTAAAATTTCGAGTTTAGAAAAGCCTGAAAATTTGGTTTGGCCGCTCCGCGCTTCGCGCTACGCGACCAAACCAAATTTTCAGGCTTTTATAAACTCGAAATTTTACTTCATGCTTAGCCTGGGAGTGGAAAACACTCGTTTAAAGCTTCAAATTAAATTCTTTTAAAAACAGAGCGTCGGCAAATGTACAACGCATGCTTATGTATGCTCGTTATGAAAATGTTCGGTGTTACATAAAACTCTCGGCAGTTTATGTGGTAAGTAATGATAATTATGCTAGAACAAATATTATATTATATAGTATTAAATCGATTTAGAATTCTTGCAAATATATCCTGTGGCCATTATGTAGTAAATCTATTAAACTGTGTGAATTATTGAATTATTTAGTGTTAGAAAATGCATTAGACATATTTTAACACTAAATGTAAATAAGTGATTGATTCAATGTTAGAATTTCAAGTAAACTTGAGGCAAAGTTGCGTATTTTAGGGCCCAATAATAATCTAAAAACAAATGTGTAATATATTTTTTCGTTTTCGAGATATTGTCAAAAAACTGATTTTTGATATTTCGTTTTTGCTTTTTTGTTCAAAAACTATTGAATCTAGACATTTACTACTTTGACATTACATAAGTACTTTTTAACAAGAAATTTAGTAACAAATTTCATTTTAAGAGAACTATAACTTTCACCCTGGAACCATAGCCAACTTTTGTTTTTCTTACGGGCGCTATTTTGGATTTTCATTTTTAACCGACTCTCTAGCTCTCTAGTTCTTATAATAATATTGAGAATGAATCTGTGGACACCCTGTATAGATTATTGAATTACAATTTCAAAACAAAAAATGCACCTGAATTAAGAAAACAGTTCTCTTCCTAAATTTTAAATAATATTTCTACAATATTTAAGAAAACGAATCGAGATATTTTATTCTGTATTGTGGAGACTTCTACTTCGTTATACATGTTAATTACACAATGAAGCACTTTTAACTTTGTTTTTATAACACGTTTTATTTAATGTGACTGCAGTTTCGACAAATTTAGCTTGTCATTATCAAACATGTTTGATAATGACAAGCTAAATTTGTCGAAACTGCAGTCACATTAAATAAAACGTGTTATACAAACAAAGTTAAAAGTGTTTCATTGCGAGATATTTTAAGTTTTATGAACTTAGTGAACTTTGTGCTGATTGAAATTATTCCTTGATTTTTTCTACAATTTTTGAAATTAAATAAAACTTTAATGTTGTTCCCAAAATTTTATTTGTCACACGATTTTTGTAAAAGAAGTTGAGATGTATATTTTTGTTTTTACAATTTATTTTAAGAGAAAATGCACCTTAAGGGGGATTTACGGGTGCTCAAAAATGAACGTTTTTTATTGTTGCTTCGAAAATATTGAAATTTTGTGGGTATATACTATTTCAGATTACAAAATCTTTCTAAGATTTAATTTTTCGAAATTCGTTAATCATTTTTAGCTACAACATTTTCTTTTTAGAGAAAAATATTATATCAAAAAAGCATCCGACAAATTGTTTCAATTTGATTTGTGTATACAAATACGTTTTCAGAAATAAACTATTACAATTAATAAGCTAGTAAAATTTTCTTGGCTTTTCTAAACTCGAAATTTTACTTCATTCGCCACGCGTATAAAACACTGATTTCAAGTAAGATTTAAATACACATAAATTTCACAATATTTTAGTGTTTTATACGCGTGGTGCATAAAGCAAAATTTCGAGTTTAGAAAAGCCCAGAAAATTTGTCTCGGGTCGCTGCGCGACCCTCGACAAATTTTCACGGGGCTTTTCTAAACTCGAAATTTTACTTCATACTTAGTCTGGGATTGGAAAACACTCGTTTAAAGCTTCAAATCGAACTCTTTTGAAAAAAACAACGAACATCTAAAAATTTAAAGAAAATAAGCTGAATTTGGAATACGTATGTCAATAAAAGAAAAGATTTATATTTAAAAATAATTGGAACACTTGTATAAAAACTATCAATGTTATTGTATATTCTAAGGATTAATTTAGGTTACGTACGAGATTTCAATTCTGAAGAAATATAAAATCGAAATCTTGTACGTAACCTAAAGTTATCCTTAGATTAGCTTTTCAAAACTTTCAATTTTACTTCATGCGTCACTCGTATAAAACACTGATTTATAATAAAGTTTAAAATATATACTACATACATCTGAGCGATTAATATTTACTGAGATTTGTTTCAACTTTTTAAATTATGGTCGTTGTTCAAAATTTTCAAAATTTTCATTACATTTAAAAATGACACTTTTTATGACTTTCACGATTTAGACCATTTTTCGTGATTTTTCAAGTTATTAGTCAATTTTTATATCCTTAACGCATTTCGATTTCCTTTAATTCTCAAAATTCTGTCGTTTTTCGTAAATCTTCGTTAATTTTATAAAATCTTGATGGTTTTCTTGAAATTCAAAGATTTCGTTAATTTTGCAAAATTATTATAATAATCTCGACACTTTTCATGACTATTCAAGATTTCCGTTGATTTCCAAACTGTTGACTCCTTCCGTAAATTTCCAAGATTAAAGTTAAGTTTACTTTGCAATCATAATCCAGTTTCAATGACACAGTTGAAAAATGAAAGCGTATTTTCTTTAAACTAATGATTCGATTTTGTAAATTAACTAAATATAATATTATTACCATTATTGCTTTCTTGAAAATTCACAAAAAAAATCAATATTTTCAAAGTTAACGAACATTTATATAATCCACGAACTCTATAATTGCTCGGCCATTAATGGGTTAATCGTGGCCACAAAGAAATAGCATTTTTTAGCTAAAATGAATCACTGAACATGAAAAATCGCCTTTTCTTACAAAATCAATGAATAATCTATGTCAATTATTTAGGATAGAAAATATCAAAAAAATAGTTACTGTAAGATTTATTAAATGATAATTCATTTTACATATTCTTTTGATAAATAAAGAAAATTTAACATAAAGAAAAATTGAGTTTGTCAATAGGTTGCAGAATATTTACAAAATATAATATCGAATTAAAATTAATATCGTCTTTCTGAAAAAAAATAGTCTTATTAAGACAAGTCTCCAAATATTCATTGAAAAAACTACTTCTATTCATCGTATAATTCAATATCTGTCGGGGTATTAGCTCGAGAAGTAGTTATTTCAATGAATATTTTCAGACTTGTCTCAATGAGACTAGATTTTTGCAGAAAGTCGCTATTAATTTTAATTCGTTTATAAACTTCTAATAAATATTCCATTTTTTGGTTTAATATCTCTAACGAATATTTACATTTCCTAACAACAGGTTGGACTGATTAAATTATGTAATAATTTCATAGTCATTAATTTTAACTGGATTTCAACACGTGTGGTCACCATTAACATTATTAATACGGATTGTACCGAGCCAGGGCTAATTATTAAAATAGATTCATGTCATTGATAAAACTTCTTGGTTAAACTAACGCAAGCTTAATAGAATTATATTATTTCTTGTAATGTCTTTATTTTTTAAATCATTACTCAACTTAAATTATTATATGTATATATTTTAATATATACAGTCATTTTGGTTTTGTAGTATATACAGAGAGTTTTATGTAACACCGAACATTTTCATAACGAGAATTTTTATTGGAAGTATCCATATGCATACGTTGCACATTCTTCGACGCTTGGTTTATTCAAGGAATTTAATTTGAAGCTTTAAGCGAGTGTTTTCCACTCCCAGGCTAAGCATGAAGTAAAATTTCGAGTTAAGAAAAGCCTGAAAATTTGGTTTGGTCGCGTAGCGCGAAGCGCGGAGCGGCCAAACCAAATTTTCAGGCTTTTCTAAACTAGAAATTTTACTTCATGCTTAGCCAGGGAGTGGAAAACACTCGCTTAAAGCTTCAAATTGGATTCTTTTAATAAGCCGAGCATCGGAAAATATGCAACGTATGAATATGGATACTTCAAAGAAAAATTCTCGTTATAAAAATGTTTGGTGTTACATAAAACTCTCTGTATGTGCATATCTTGATGCATATGCTGTAAAATTTCAAGCATTCTATGTTTTCTTCTAACGCGTGTTTCCCATCTTGATTAAATGTAAAGTAAAAATTCGAGTTTATAAAAGCCTGAAAATTTGATTGGAAACATTAGATGTACAGGGTGGTCCATTTTGGAGGTGCCGCATATGAAAAGCTTTTTTATTTAAAGAGATATTGACAAACCTTTTCGCGAGCCAGGGTCACTTTTTTGTGTTTTAATCAATGGTGAAAAGAAAATTGATCTATCTTGAACCGTTTTTGCTCTATAACCTCTATTGTTTTTAAAGTTAAAATCTAAACTGTAATAATGTTCTTAAGGCAACCCATTAAAATGACGTACCTGTTTCATTTCACGGACGTTTCGTATTTGCTTTCCTGTATCAAAATTACATTTTTCTAATGGGCGTATATGGAGATATGCATATCATTGCATTTTAACCTCGATCTCAAAGATGTGCCATACTTTTGTTAAAAATAAGTCATTGGCAAAGTTACCATGACAACCGGTAAACAATTTCGTTACTAGGTGATGCTTGCAATTTGTCTGTATCAAAATTACATTTTTCTTATGGGCGCATATATAGATATGCATATCATTGCAAGCCTTTTTAACCCTAATCTCACAGATGTGCCACATGCATCCTATTATTAAAAATAAGTCATTGGCAAAGTTACCATGACAACCGGTAAACTATTTCGTTACTAGGTGATGCTTGCAATTTATTTAAATAATATGACTACTATCGATGTAGTAAATTTTGTCTTGTGAATAAGCATTCTTGGTTGACGTAAACTGTTATTTTGCTTGTCGTATAGAACAAAACATTGGTTTTTCACAAAGGTACAGTGGCACATCCTTGAAATGGGCATCAACAATGCTGTTTAATGAATGCACATCATCTCAATATTCACCCATAAGAAAAAAGTGAATTTGGTGTAGGAAAACGAAAACCAAACGTCCTTGAAATAAAACACTTACGTCATTCTAATGGGCGTAAAAAGTTGTCATAAGGAAGTTTTTACAGTTTGGTTATAACTTTTAAAACAAATAAGTTACTGTAACTTCATAAAAATTACATTTTATCAACTTCTGCTTATAGAGCGGAAACGGTTAGAGATAGATCAATTTTCTTTTCGCCATTGAATTAAATACGGAAAAGTGACCCTGTCTAGCAATAACGGTTTTTCAATATCTCTTTAAATATAAAAGTTTTCCATATGTGGTACCTCCAAAATGCACCACCATGTATACATAAAATCTAGATGATATAATAACCAGGTTTGGTATTTAACACTCGTTATAAAAATTGTCTTTGCCGAAATATTTTTATATGTAGACATCTCATAAGCGCACATACGTTATGAGTTTGTAAACAATTGAAAAATATAATTTAATCTTACAGAATTCCTTTTTTGATCGACAGACCTGCAAAGCTAAGACTATTAATTATGCAAGCATAAGAAGAATTTTAGTTTTGAATAATTGAAATCTACAGTAGTAAGTTGCATTCTTTAAAGTTTTATCAAACATTATTCTTTTTTGTCGGCTAAAAAAATACTCTTATAAATCTTTTTTTTAATATCTCAATAAGATCCGACACATAATTAATATTTAATTTATGCGTTTATAAAAAAAGAGTAGTTAATTATATTTCATCACTCCATTAAGTTTTATTTGAAATTCCTAAGCAGGCTTTTACATTTGTTGGGTTAACGGAGCAAAACTGCTGGAATATTAACGAAAATGATGTCATTGCCAAGATAGTCCCACATTAATATCTACATAAAACAAAACAAATCGTAAAGCTACTGTCTATAAAACAATAAATTATTTTTTTAAATTTTAAGTAGCTTAACAAATTAGCCAAGCAGGTTCTTTGGCCCATTGACGATAATTTACGACTATCAACAATTATAATAATAAAAAATATATCAGTATTTGAAATCTATCTCTTCATTTTAAATGATATTAAACAGGCATTTTAGAATATCAGTAACACGTTGTAAGCTGTGTTTAGAAACCACGAAAATTTCAACAAGATTAGATTAATAGATCGAGATACCATCGACAAATAGCACTGAAATTGTAACCAGCGTCATTTTCAAATCATGAAAATACTACAGTACTGAAACTCTAACTAGAGTTGGTCTCCAACAGAGCTGGGACGAATCCTCGTAAAAAGGATTCGAATCACGAATCCGAATCACCTAATATGATTCGAATCACGAATACTCGAACAAAGGATTCGTAAGAGATAAACATGATTCGAATCAAAGATTCGAATCCTGTTTTTTCGAATCACGAATACAAATCCTTTGAGAATAAATTCGATTTTATTATTTTTTTGCAGCCATTAATATATAAATTTCGTTACTAGTTGTTTTAACAAAAATATTCAAATCCCACTTATTTATTATTAACACTGAACATCGTTGATAACAGACTAAATATCTGATTCTCTGTTACTCTGATTAAAGATGCATTTGTGTGTTTCTGAACTTCACTTCAAATCAGTGTTTTGTACGCGGGCGCATCAAGTAAAATTTCGAGTTTAGAAAAGCCCGAAAATTTGTCTCGGGTCGCTGCGCGACCCTCGACAAATTTTCACGGGGCTTTTCTAAACTCGTAATTTTACTTCATGCTTAGCCTGGGAGTGGAAAACACTCATTTAAAGCTTCAAATTGAACTTAAAAAAAACAAGGAATATCTAAAGATTTACAAAAAATAGGCTAAATTTGGAATACGTATACTTAAAAGAAAAACTCCCTGTATCTGTTTGCTCCGAAGAAATATGAATAATTATAAAACATAATGAAGATAACAATTCATTCTCAAAAAACACTAGTTAATTAATATTATATACAATTGACGTTTGTTAAACAATGGCGACGACAAAGAAAAAACATGTATTTTTAATCTTTTAGTAGAAATGCGTTTTATGTTAAAAGAAGTAAACCATCCATCTTTCAGCCAGTAGCACAAGTTCTTTCTGCTAGCAGCAATCGTCATTTTAGTAGTAGATGAAACAACTACTATTTTGTTCCTTCTACTATTACTAGGACTTTCTGCAACTAGTTGTAACACAGGCTCCGTCTGCTGGTGGCAAGACACGATAAGCCAGAACCATCTGAACTAGACGCTCTGTTAATAGCAGTAGTTCTTTCTGCTAGTAGAAATAGTGTTTTTTGCTATAAAAAAACGACTGCTAGGTCTTTCTGCTACTAGTAGTAGTACAGGCTCCATCTGCCGGTGGCAAGATTTGAAGCTAGAACCATCTGAACTAGAAGTTCTGTCTGCCAATAGCGATAGTTGTTTCTGCTAGTAGAAATAGCGTGTTCTGCTAAAGCGTAAACGTTTCTATCAGTGGTAATAGTTATTTCAGCTAGAAGTACAATTTCTTTGTGCTACTAGCGTTCGTCCTATCAGTAGTAGAAAGAACAACTATTTTGTTCCTTCTTTCTACTACTAGTACGGACGAAACCTGTACTACAGATTCCGTCTGCTGATGGCAAGACATCTGAAGCTAGAACTATCTGAACTAGAAGCTCCGTTAATAGCGGTAGTTCTTCCTGCTGTAGTAATTTTTTTAGCTAGTAGCAGTTGTTCTCAAGACCGTAGCCGGGGGGGGGGGGAGGGGGGATGTGGGGGTTCAAACCCTTCCTGAAATTTTCAAAATGATAAATTTTTGTATGTAAAAGCGAGACTGTAAGAGCAAAAACAATAATCCCTCCACGCAATTTTTATAACCCCCTTCGATTTTCTTTTCTGGCTGCGGCCTTGGTTGTTTTTTCAGCTTAATAGTAGTTTTCTACTCTACTACCACTAGTTTTTTCTGCAACTAGTAGTAGTAGTAGTACAGGCTCCGTCTACGGAACTAGAAGCTCTGTCTGCTAATAGCGGCAGTTCTTTCTGCTAGTGGACAAATCTTTTCTTACTGAAAAAAAATAAACGTTACAGTTTGTAGTAGTGGTTCTTTCGGCTAATAGTACTTAGTAGTACTAGTACAGGCCTAGTCTGCTGGTAGCAAGATATCTGAAGCTACAACCATCTGAACTAGAAGTTCTGGCTGGTAATAGTGCTAGTTGTTTCTGCTAGTTGAAATAGTGTTTCCAGCAAAACAGCCTATTCTGTAAATCTTTAGATATTCCTTGTTTTTTATTAAGTTCAATTCGAAGCTTTAAACGTGTGTTTTCCAGTCCCAGACTAAGCATGAAGTAAAATTTCGAGTTTAGAAAAGCCCCGTGAAAATTTGTCGAGGGTCGCGCAGCGACCCGAGACAAATTTTCTGGGCTTTTCTAAACTCGAAATTTTACTTCATGCGCCACGCGTATAAAACACTAATTTAACGAGAAATTTAAAAACACACAAAAGGCATTTTTCATGTTAATCCTCACAATTAATTCGAATTATTTTTGACGATTCAAATCTTTTTGTAAGTATTCGAATCCTTTTCTAAATATTCGAATCCTTTTATAAGGATTCGAATCCTTTTATAATGATTCGAATCCTTTTATAAGGATTCGAATCTTTTTATAAGGATTCGAATCACCCACATTTGGATTCGAATACGAATCCTCTTAAAAATACGTAACGAATCCGGATCACGAATCCAGTTGAACTAAAGTATTCGAATGCCTCTTTTGAATCCTCTAAAAGGATTCGAATCCAGGATTCGAATCCTGAATGATTCGAATCCTGCCCAGCTCTGGTCTCCAACCGTCATTATATTTTTGTCATAACTATTTTAACCTTAAACCTAATTAATCCAATCTACCCATTAGTACCGATACTGTAATCAGCGCTAGGCCAGAAGCTTCAGCATATCTCTATCCTAATAAATATGCTATGATCTATACTTGAACCTTCAATATGCTTTTACCTCAACTAAACGAATCTAGAAAACTAGTAAAAAAACTGCCACACGTATATTGTTCACGCCGTGGGCGTTTCTTAGTTAACCTAACAAAGTATTAGTAAGGATCCTCTAATCATCATAATAGTTGTACTGAATTGAGCTAACAAAATGTTGGAAACTTTAGTTTATCCTAAGTAATATAATATAACTTATACTCAAACCATCTTGATATCTATACCAATACTAATCGCATTGCATTAATATATCTTTATCTTAACTAATCTAATTAGCCTATGATCCAACGCATATCTTTGTGTTAGTTAATCTGAAGTAACGTATACTCGAACCTTTAATATGTCTTTACCCTAACTAATAGTGAAAAACCAAACCAAATTTTCAGAGTTTTCTAAACTCTGATTTTAAGTAAGTTCAAAATGTTCCTATTTGGCAGTATATTTTTAATATTACAGTGTTTAGAAAAGCCTGAAAACTTGGCGTGGTCGTTCTACTTCGCTACGCGACTAAACAAAATGTTTAAGCTTTTTACTTCATGATTAATCAAGAAGTGGAAACACTCTTTCGAAACTTCAAATTGAACGCTTTAAAAAAGCAACAAATGCCTGCGCATATTTCGGAAATTTACAGCGCATATTTCGGAATATGAAAAATTCCTTGTATGTATAGATAATTTTAATGGGCACCCAAATTAGATACATTTTTTTTAAATGATCAGCAGATTAGTCCTGTTTTTATGTTTTTAAATCCCAAATATTTAATAACAACTTTTTTCATGCAGTATCAAGCTAGAAAATTGAATTATTTTCGGAATTTTTTTCTTGGTCCATTTCTACAAAAATATATTATTACTAAAAGTAAATAAACTAGAATACGTCTAAAATATTTATCTATTCACTTATACTGGGAACGGGGCTACAGCCCCGCAGCCCTTATGGACGAGCCGCCACCGAAGTGAATATAAATTATTTGTAGTTAGGTAGACATTTTATAAAGCGTATATGTTCACTTTAATATTATTACACCTTTATTGTTTAAGTTGGGCACCTACAGCAAATTTTATGTAAATAATGATCAATGCGACTAAGATTTTGCAGAGAGTCGATATTAATTGTAATTCGTTTTTATATTTTCTAAATATTCTGCAAACTATTGGCAAACTCAATGTTTCTTTATGTTAAATAAAGATTATTTTAATTTTCTAGTATCTAAATCATTTTTTAATTGTGTATTTAAATATTGATAATGACAACATCTAAAGGGTTACTCTATTCATATGAGATCAGCTTACACAATAATAGCGTAAAAATGTTTGTAAATTAATATTTTTCTAATAAACCCTCAATTTGCAGATTTATCAATGATTATATATTAATGTGGCGTTAATTTAACGAAATCTGTGGAAGCCATAAAAGCCGTTCATAGTTCAGCGGCTCTCTCAACTTCGAAAACAATCGAACGGTGCCTTTTGTTTGGACAACCCCTCACTCTAACGGTCGCAGCCAATTGCACAAATTGTGCACATGCTGCATGCTTTATGTTGATTATTATTTGTACAATGTGGACTTGTATATTATTTCATTCCTGGGTTTGTTTTAATGAACATCTGGCTGAAATACACTCGCCAAAATAGTGCAATACTAATTTGGGGGTAAATGCTTATTGATTTAAATTACATCATAAAAAAAATATAGTCATTTTAATTACATAAACGTTAAATATTGTGCGTACAGGGATCGTTCGATTTACAAATTTAAACGATTAACAATATATTGAATTTATAATATTTTCGCTATAAATAATGATTAAAAAAACGAATGCCTGTTTACACCCAAGTCAATTAAGTTAATCAGTGATTAGTACTTTCTAAAAACACAGCAATTTTGTGCATAAATTATTTACAAAATGGCACAATGATAAAAGAGGCATGTGTATGAGATTTTGCAAATTTAAAACATTTTTATATTCTAGAATTATTCTAGAGTAATGACTTAATCAATGATTAGTGGTTGATTAATGTTAATCAATCGGGGGGCAAATAAGCCTACCTGCCTGCCGGAATAATATTTAGTACCTATAAGTTTTAGACTCGCGTATTAACTCTTAAACATGGGCGGGCCACAACAAATCATATATTTAAAAATTACTTAATTTTTTTTAATGATTTTAATGTGTGATTTTAAAATGTGCTTGAATGTTCTTCTCAAGTGTTCAAATGTTCACCATTAATAATAATAATAATAATAATAATAATTAATTTCTCAACAAGCATAGCCTAATTACAGAGAAATATATATAAACTAAATATAGGTTTACAGTGTAAGTGTAAGTGTAAGTTAATTAATAAATTCAGAAAATACATTCGGTAACATCACACATAAACTGTTCTATACAGGGTGAAAAAATTGACAAAACATTGAATTTCGTGATAATTTCGCAACATTTTATATAATGGGGAAACATGTAGTGATTAGTACGGGGCGTCGTATAATTAAGGGTTTGTTTTTAACGTCATATCAAACATCAAATCAAGCTGAGTTGTCTATGAAACATAAATATAAGTACATTATATATTTTAAACATCACACTAAATCAGTGGTTAGCAAGCGCTTCGCGTCGCGATCAATCAAATTTTCGGGCTTTTCAAAATTCGAAATATTAATTTCATGTATAATCATACATTGTTAAACACATGCTCAAAATAATCTAAACACCACAATAAGAAAATTGAATGCCATAAATTATGAACACCAATCTACCTACTTTTCATAATATTCAATCATAGTGTGATATATTTGACGTTTCATGTGAAAACAATTGACATTTCCTAAGCTTTTCAATAAGTATGAAATATGTTTTGACTTGTACCTCTTCGTGGACAAAATCCTGGCTACAGCCATGGTATTAAATATAGGTAATAGTTTGGATAAAAGTATCAGTTCCTTATATAGGGAATTTTTCTTTTAGGTATACATATGCATCCGCTGTACATTTTTAAATATTCTTTGTTTTTGAAAAGAGGTCAAATTAAAGATATAAACGAGTATTTTCCACTCCCAGATTAAGCATGAAGTAAAGTACCTATTCGTCGTTTTTAAAAAGAGGTCAGATTGAAGCTATAAACGAGTGTTTTCTACTCCCAGATTAAGCATGAAGTAAAATTTCGAGTTTAGAAAAGCCTGAAAATTTGTTTTGGTCGCGTAGCGCGAAGCGCGGAACAGCCAAACCAATTTTTTCACGGGGCTTTTCTAAACTCGAAATTTTACTTCATGCTTAGTCTGGGAGTGGAAAACACTGTTTAAAGCTTCAAATTGAACTCTCTTAAAAATCAACGAATGTCAGAAAATTAACAGCTAAAATAATTAAGAAAAAGTAATGTGATATTATAAAAATAATGACATTTTTCTTTTTCATATCGAGAACATTTACTTTAATCAAGTGACTACGATATCTTTTACCATTTTGACATCCGCAGTTGTTGTTTCAATTCTATGGCATGTCATTATTTTTATAAAATCACATTACTTTTTCTTAATTATTTTAACTTAGAGAAACATAAAGTGTTAGGTGTGAACATTAATAAATTTAGAATATTTCCCTCTACAAAAAAGTGAAATACATTTTGTCTCTAAAATGAATAAGGAAGCCAATATTTGAACACTTTAAAATTATCGTGCGATATCCTTTGTTGAGTCTGCTAAGTCAACACCCGGTATACAAAATTACATTACATTAGAAAATTATATATGGAGTATACATGCTCCAAAATATTGTATACGCTTTCAGTTTTCAGATACCAATCCGTCGTTTTTAAAAAGAGGTCTGATTGAAGCTATAAGCGAGTGTTCTCCACTCCCAGATTAAGCATGAAGTAAAATTTCGAGTTTAGAAAAGCCTGAAAATTTGGTTTGGTCGCGTAGCGCGAAGCGCGGAGCGGCCAAACCAAATTTTCAGGCTTTTCTAAACTCGAAATTTTACTTCATGCGCCACGCGTGTAAAACGCTGATTTGAAGTGAAGTTCATCTGCTACTACTAGAGTTGTATGCTGAAGATGTATATTTTGAACTTCACAATAAATCAGTGTTTATACGGGTGGCGCATGAAGTAAATTTTCGAGTTTAGAAAAGCCTGAAAATTTGTTTTGGTCGCGTAGCGCGAAGCGCGGAACAGCCAAACCAAATTTTCAGGCTTTTCTAAACTCGAAATTTTACTTCATGCGCCACCCGTATAAACACTGATTTATTGTGAAGATCAAAATATACATCTTCAGCATACAACTCTAGTAGTAGCAGATGAACTTCACTTTAAATCAGCGTTTTACACGCGTGGCGCATGAAGTAAAATTTCGAGTTTAGAAAAGCCTGAAATTTTGGTTTGGCCGCTCCGCGCTTCGCGCTACGCGACCAAACCAAATTTTCAGGCTTTTCTAAACTCGAAATTTTACTTCATGCTTAATCTGGGAGTGGAAAACCCTCGCTTATAGCTTCAATCAGACCTCTCTTTAAAAACGACGAATTGGTATCTGAAAACTGAAAGCGTATACAATATTTTGGAGCTTGTATACTCCATATATAATTTTCTAATGTAATGTATTTTTGTATACCGGGTGTTGACTTAGCGGACTCAACAAAGGATATCGCACGTTAATTTTAAAGTGTTCAAATATTGGCTTCCTTATTCATTTTAGAGACAAAATGTATTTCACTTTTTTGTAGAGGGAAATATTCTAAATTTATTAATGTTCACACTTAACACTTTATGTTTCTTTAAGTTAAAATAAATAAGAAAAAGTAATGTGATTTTATAAAAATAACAATTGATAGAACAATTGCGGATATTCCCTGTTTTTTTTTTTAAGTTTAATTTAAACCTTTAAACAAGTGTTTACCACTCCTAGACTAAGCATGAAGTAAAATTTCGAGTTTCGAAAAGCCCCGTAAAAATTTGTCGAGGGTGGCGCAGCGACCCGAGACAAATTTTCTGGGCTTTTCTAAACTCGAAATTTTACTTCATGCGCCACGCGTATAAAACACTATAATATTGTCAAATTTATGTATATTCGAACTTAACTTAAAATCTGTGTTTTATACGCGTGGCGCAAGAAGTAAAATTTTGAGTTTAGAAAAGCCCAGAAAATTTGTCTCAGGTCGCTGAAAAAAGCAATTTATAAAACAATTGCGGATATTCCCTGTTATTTTAAGCTCAATTTAAAGATTTAAACAAGTGTTTTCCACTCCCAGACTAAGCATGAAGTAAAGTTTCGAGTTTAGAAAAGCCTTTTCTAAACTCGAAATTTTACTTTATGCACCACGCGTATAAAACACTATAATATTGTCAAATTTATCTATATTCGAATTTCACTGAAAATCTGTTTTATACGCGTGGCGCATGAAGTAAAATTTCGAGTTTAGAAAAGCCCAGAAAATTTGTCTCGGATCGCTGCGCGACCCTCGAATTTTCACGGGGCTTTTCTAAACTCGAAATTTTACTTCATGCTTAGTCTGGGAGTGGAAAACACTGTTTAAAGCTTCAAATTGAACTCTCTTAAAAATCAACGAATGTCAGAAAATTAACAGCTAAAATAATTAAGAAAAAGTAATGTGATTTTATAAAAATAACGACATTTTTCTTTTTCATTTCGAGAACATTTACTTTAATCAAGTGACTACGATATCTTTTACCATTTTGACATCCGCAGTTGTTGTTTCAATTCCATGGCATGTCATTATTTTTATAAAATCACATTACTTTTTCTTAATTATTTTAACTTAGAGAAACGTAAAGTGATAAACGTTAAGACGAATGAATTTAGAGTTTGTCCCTGTACAAAAAAGGTAAATACATTTTGTTTCTAAAATAAATAGGGGAGCCAAAATTTGAACATTTCAAAATTTACATGGGATTTCCTATGTTGCGTCCGCCAAGTCAACACCAGGTCTGTCACAAAATCAAGAATATTGATTGCATAATGCAAATTGTATTTTATTAACGATTACAATAAGAGTATAAAATAAGGCGAAATCAAGTTTAGTTCAACAATAATTTACAGCTGGAAAAATTATTTTCAAACTAAACTTGATTTCGCCTTATTTTATACTCGTATTTTAATCATTAATAAAATACAATTTTTATAAAAAAAAAACATACAGGATATGCTGTTTTTTCTCTTAACTGTATATATTTAATATTTTAGGGATAAAAATTTGTATTTTCTATTAACAACAATTAATTACACAAATAATACTTTTAAGAGTCTAATGACTGAAAATAATCTTTCAATTATTTACAGTTAGTAAGTTATAAATTCTGATATTATCCTTTTAATCTCTTTGGCATGATTTCATTGTTTTTGTTGTTGTTGTTGTTAGACTAGTTGTATAAAATATATCGTAATTATTAGTAATGTCTTTTTTTAAGGTTCAATTCAACATATTTCAACTTTTAAATTGTTAGTGTATAATAACATTTCAATATTTCAAACATTAAAAGTGCGATTCTTTTCGCAATCTACAACAAGTTAGTCTTACAAAGACTATATCAAACACTTATTGAAACAACTACTTCCCGGGCTAACACCCCGAAGGACATTGGATTATACAACACGTGTTTGCTGTTACATACAGCAACCTACTGCAAATGTAACAATTTAGGTCAAATTATTCAGGCCACCTATAGACGCGTTTCGAGATTTATCTCTCATCAGTATAGATTTTCCGTTCGGTATAAGCAATTTGACACATTAGATTGGCGGTCACGTTGCCGTTCAAACATAAGTATAAATGAAATTGCCAATTTTTGGTTGCAGAATACTTCAAACAATATTTTATAGTAGCTCGGTATAAACTTGGTAAATCAAATGTTCAAGTAAATTACAATTAATATTACGTACACACTAATGAACAAATCTACATAAGTAGTTTTGAAAGTACAATACACCAAGCTTAAAAGAACATTTTCGCGGTTTATTTCCGAATAAATTATTCTAATATATTTTATAATAGAATGAATGTGAGAAGTAATGAACTCGCACAATCAAACAATTTTGACGGAATACAACATTAAATGGGTGATTTCCATAAAATTTTAAATTCTAATCAGGCAGGAAGTGCAGCTGTAAAATTGATCGTTAGTCGGTGTGAGTCGGACTTTTCAGTTTTTATAACATAAATAGTTTGTCGCGTGCCACTATTATTCATAGTTAATACGATTATGTTTAACCATTATATTTATACATAAATCGTAACACTATTATATACAAACTAATAACAATAAATTATGCCCCAGAGCTTGAATGAATTTATGTAATACATTTCTTTTATTTATACTCGTAAATATACAAAAATAAACTCAAGAGTATTATTTGTGAGGTGTCCTTAAATTTTTTTTAATAGAAAATGCTAATTTTTATTTTTATAATATTAAATATAATACCATACACTTAGCATTCTTAAGACAAAAATCAGCATTTTTGCAACCATTAATTGCAGAATTCTACTTCTCTCTATAATCGCTTGGCCGTTATTGGGCAAGCGATTATAGAGTAATTATAGAGAGAAGTAAAATTCTGCCCTTCTTTATGATTACTTTGATTGACTTATTATATTACATACTGAGATTTTTTTTTAAAACGTATTGTATACGCTGTAAATTTTCAGGCATCCGTCGATATTTTATGAAGCGTTCAATTTAAAGTTTCCAAGAGTGTTTCCACTCCCAGATTAAGCATGAAGTAAAATTTCGAGTTTAGAAAAGCCTGAATATTTGGCTTTTCAGGCTTTTCTAATCTCGAAATTTTACTTCATGAGCCACGCGTGTAAAACACTGAAATCTTGTTCTCTTCGATTTAGTGTCTTTCGAACAGAAATATTTTTTTCAACAGAACACATTTTTTTTTTAAATAAGTAATAATCAAAATATTCAAATAACAAAATATTTACATTATTTTTCACACATTTTCAAGTCAGGTCAATTAACACAATGAAGTAAGTTAATTGTTTAGTAATTTAATAATAAAGAAAATATTAATACTGTTGCTTTATTGCATTAATAGGTTAACATTTTATCGTGAATTTAAATATTGAAAATGACATCATCTAAAAGATTATTCTATTCAAATGAGATCAATTTGCAAAATAATATGGCAACAAATCTGGTAAATTCAAAAAAAAATTTGCAGATTTATTAATGGTTACATCGTATTTTCAATAAAAAAAAACCTCTAAAGTATCATGGAAAATATTGTAAGTTGGCAACTCTGAAATTATATATTACAATTATTATATCTGATGTTTTATATGTCAATTTCTAAAGCGCGTAGCCAACATAAATTAAATAAAAGATTAAATCATAGCACTCTACAGATTTCTTTTTATTTAACATACGATATGCTGGCGTTTATTTACCGAAATCTACATACAACCATTAACATTTTTAACACAGCATAAAACAGTTTTTATTACCAAATATGTTGAAAACCTATTTATTTATTATTAACACTAAACATAGTTGATAAGTGACTTAATATCTGATTGAGTGTTATTCTAATTAAAGATGATGTTTGTGTTTTTGAAATTCCCATTAAATCAGTGTTTCTACGCCTGGCACATAAAGTAAAATTTCGAGTTTAGAAAAGCCTGAAAATTTGGATTTGGACGCTACGCTTCGCTCCGCATCCAAATACAAATTTTCAGGCTCTTCTAAACTCGAAAATATACTTCATGCTTAATTAAGGACTGTAAACCCTCATTTAACAATAAAAATATGTGAAAAGTATTATTTGTGTGTGGTACCTAATTTTTGTTAATAGAAAATGCTATTTATATTTTTAAAATATTAAATGTATTACAGTTCAAAAGATTTTTATATTTTAAATGTCAAGAGTATTATTTGTGTGTGGTGCCTAATTTTTGTTAATAGAAAATACTAATTTATATTTTTAAAATATTAAATGTATTATAGTTCAAAAAATGTTTAGATTGTATATGTACGATTAGTATTGTATGTTCAATAACAAAAACCTTTAGAGTGCCATGAAAAATATTGTAGGTTTACAACTCTGAAATTAGTTATTATAATTGTCATTTCTGACGTTTTATATGTGAATTTCTAAAGCGTGTAGCCAACTTAAATTATAAAAATGATAAAATCATGCCACTCTAGAGTTTTTTTTTTTATTAAACATACGATGTTATAATTAAATAAATTGTAAATTACCCCATTTTAATATGGCTATTGAGGTTATGAATAACAAAAATCTCGTACCTTTAATTAGGGGAACCATGCTGTTAAATTATTAGCTGTGAACTAACAACAGTAATCTACTAATATGTTACGAAAAAATCTTAATATCATTTTTAGAACCGTGTTAAAGTTTTAAGCTAACGTTTATTAATAAGGCTGATTATTTTAGTGTATTTTTATTAATAATTTCTAATGGATCATGATAAACTTGGCGAAGAAAAACACTCGTTTTGTTCCATGATTTTATTTTTAGTTTCCTGACACGTATTTCGGTCTTTACAGATCACTCTCAAAGGTTAAGCTTGATCATAGTAAATCCGTCTTCTTAACTTTATGTTTGATCGCACGTTAGTAAATGTTTAGAGATTATGTGATTTTTTTTTAAATAATGAAGTGCTAAACATATCCAGAAAGTAAGACATAAAAATTATTAGCATAGATACGATTACAGGAATTTCAAATTACATAATTTCAAACCTACAAATAAATATTTAACGTGTTGTCGACTTTGTGCAAATGTAGAATGTTGAAATAAATACATTTTTTTTGTAATTACTAAAATTTCTATGTTGCCATCGTGAGAATACGAAAATGAGAGACAGTGATTCGGATTCAGAGATATGTGGAAACAAGGTCGGTTTTAAAGTGTGCCACGCGAATGCAACTATATATGAAAATATGTAGACTATGTGTACTAATATTGGCGTATTCTTTTTTTTGCGCATTTTCGAGATTTTCTTTTTATAACAGGCCGATACGCAAATTAACATACTTTCCATTTACAACGAAAAATGTTTGTGTAAAGCGTATTTTAACAGACAAATCAGCATTGTTAAGGTATTGTAGAAGTGTCATTACGATTTCCACAGCACCTAATGACTATTAATACTACAGGTTTAGAGGTAATAGTTATTTTATTTATAAACAAAAACAAGCCCTCAAATTGATATATCCCATCATTTTTAAAATTTTTAAAATTAAAATAATAAATATTACTCATTAACATTTAACGGTCCACTTTCGATTGTCATCAGTAAAAGTTTAAATCGTTTGATTTAATTCCTTCCTTCAGAACGAGCAATTAATTCACTTTATAAATGCATCGAAATTCAAAAAAAAATCTAATAAAACCATGACCTTTGGCGTATATTTGTTCGAATGGAGGGATTGCCCCAAGGTACACGTTGTACAAACTGGACGTAGCTTCCCAGACCATATTTCTGAATATCAAAAATGCTTTCAGTTTAAGAAAAGTTCCTCAACCGATAATAATCATTTAATCGAATACCAACATAACCTAAACTCTAAATTTAAAATTTTGCATGAATGTAACAAAAGTCGTCAACTAAATTTGTTATAGAAGAAGTAGAAATTAATAAATATAACAGTAAAGTTAGCCGTAATTTGATAAGTATATATGTCTTTACCTGCAATTTGTAAAATTAGTATTAATCTGTCTGATAAATCACTGTGTGGCAAAACATGTTACAGTGTTCAACAATTTTACTTTAACCCTCGGGTTAGTGGCTGAATAGTTAAACCTATGACAATAAATAATCCCTCCCAACTCTGCTGTTTTATTTCAAATAGTATAATGGAATGCTATCATGTATCCGTCTAGTTCAGTGATGGGGAAACTACGGCCCGCGGGCCAAGTCCGGCCCGCGGAAAGGTTTCATCCGGCCCGTTTAAGAGTACCGTCGTGAGAATGTTTGAACGCGTTCTTACTTCGTAATGTGACGACCCGCATAAAAACTACCTACCTACGATTAAGCATTATTCTTTGGCCCGCTACGATTGTCTGGTTATTACAAATGGCCCGTTTTAAAAAAAGTTTTTGCCCACCGGTTTGAGATTTTTTTTTCTAGAGCCCCCAATTTTTTTTTACATACTATCTGCCGCGAATCTAAAACAGCTATTGCCACGATTATATTTAAACGTGTAATATTATACGCCCCCTAATTTTCTTTGGGTTTTCTACTGGCCCCCTGAGAGTTTCAAACGCCCACAGGGGGGCGTTATCACTCACGTTGAGAACCAATGGTCTAGTCAATTGAATATTTAAAAGTCATTAAGGCCGTAAGATTTTTCTCTGGGTTTTCTACTGCCCTTCTGAAAGTTTCAAACGCCCACATGGGGGGCGTTATCGCACAAGTTGAGAACCAATGGTATAGTCAATTAAATATTTAAAAGTCATTAAGTCCGTAAGAATTTTCTCTGGGTTTTCTACTGCCCACAGCGGGGCGTTATCGCCCACGTTGAGAACCTATCTTCTAGTCAACAAAATATTTAAAAGTCATTAAGTCCGTAAGAATTCAAAGGAGAATAAATACTTTCCCAATTTATTAAGATAAGTTCGCGAACAAAAACATTTTATTTAAAACTAAAAAAAGTTAGAATGTAAACTTGTATGTCTGTTCAGTCAAAACCATTTTAGACGACCCTCATAGGTCTATTAGAAGTAGTTCTTTTACTTGACTTTATTTACTAATTCATTTGTCTAGAAAACCTAATAAAACCTAAATTTTTAAAATAATTAAATACTTATGACTTGATATTTAACTATTTATTAAACTGTTTGTCCTGATCATAATATTTCTATATTAAAAATATAAATTATAAGTAATAGTAAAATATATTTTAGTTCATATATTTTATATCGATTCGTTTGGTGAGTACGAATCTTATCAATGAATGGTATAATAAATATAATAAATTTTCATTGTTCCCCGCAATTTATTATTATGGCAAATAAATTAATCCCGAGCGAGTGATTGCATATTATTTATTTATTTTTCGGGCGGTCCTTCATAAATTGCAGCAAGTAAGTCGACCAGAATATTAATATTTTGTAAATATACAAAGGAACGAGAACTATTTATTGTGTGTTTGTTTTACATTTCAATACTGATCCCCATGTAGTACTGTCTTCAGTTAAGCACATGGTTAATTTAGATGTTCAAAATGTTGGCCGCTGGGGGCCAGACACAACGAAATACTCTGTATTTTATCATACCCATATATTTTTGTTATGACTTTACCTACGCCCTATCTAGTAACCGCATCATACCACACTGTCATCTTGACGCGTATGATTGACATTACCTACACATGGACGTAAAAGCTTTGACAAGTATATTACATGCTGACAGCGGAACAGCTGATTGATACCGCACATTTCTTTGATGTAAATTTATCAAGTAGTAATTTAGTTTTCATCAATGTGATGCCATGTAAAAAATTATTCAATAAATAAGTTGTTCTTTCATGCTCATTGTTTATTTTGTTAGGGCGTAGGTAAAGTATCGTACGTTTCTCGAGTGGTATGGCAATTATATACTCGCGGAATACTGCACTCGCCGCTGCGCGGCTCGTGCGCAACATATCCGCTCATATGTAATATGCTGCATACCACTCTCGTGACGTAATATATTATTCAGTGGCAGCTTTTACATGTAAAATTTAAACATTTTGGAGGGGGGGTTTGAACCCCCCTATTCACGTCTATAGAATATTGCTATAATAACATATTGTGAACTTCACTTGAAATCAGTGTTTTATACGCATGGCGCATGAAGTAAAATTTCGAGTTTAGAAAAGCCTAATTTGGCTCGGTCGCTCCGCTTCGCTACGCGCCCGAGCCAAATTTTTAGGCTTTTCTAAACTCGAAATTTTACTTCATGCTTAGTCTGGGAGTGGAAAACACTTGTTTTTAGCTTCAAATTGAACTTAAAAGAAATAACAACGAATGGTAAAACATTTATGCATATGTATACCCTGTATAAAAGAGTTCAATTTGTATAAACGAGTTCAATTTAAAACTTCTAACTGTATTTCCACTGCTTTATTAAGTATACATTAAAACTTTAGACTTTTCTAAACTCTTCAAATGTTTCTCTGAATTTGGATTTGGACGCTACGCGTCCCAATTTTCAGGTCTTTCTACTATAGAAGAGACATTGAGAAACCTTATATCCGTCAAATGAATATAAGTAAAATAAATCCATGGAGCAAACAAACCGGTTAATAATTGGACATTTTTTAATAACACACTGTCGTTTAAATTTTATCGAATAATTTGAAAAATTATTATCGTAAAGAGTGTCTAAAAAGTAGGTATTTTGAAGTCGTTTCACGATTAACTGAACTTTAACCTGTCGAAACTTCTTTGTTTGAAAACAAAAATAATTAAAACTGTACAATTAAACAAATGAATATGTTGTGATTCTATAGGTATAAATCAAAACTAAAAAAAAAAAATATTTTAGAAATTATTCATTTATTTATAACAAGAAATAAGGTATACAAATCAAGGAAACCTCTCGTGAATCGTACATTAGATGACTAACTTAAATTAGGTTACAAATATTTAAAGTGCAATTCTTTTTGCAATCTACAACTGTAAATGTTAGGAATTGATAACAAGCAAAACATTATTTTTCTTTATCAGAAATATTTCTTTATCAGAAATATGGAAAATGTCAGATTTAAAACTTCCTTCTATTATAAATTATAGGAGGAAGTTTTAAATGTGACAAAGATGTCACATTTTAAAGTTCCCCCTATTATTAATAATAGAAGGAAGTTTTAGATGTGACAAAGATGTAACATTTAAAACTTTCTCCCATTAATAATAATAGAAGAAAGTTTTAAATGTGACAACTTCCATATTCTGATAAAAAAATAATTTCCTACTTGTTATCAATTCCTTATATTTACAGTTCATTTTTGGAAATTGTATAAACTTTTATTTGATTGTATCGATTTTTGTACATTATCTAGATGTTATATTTTTGTTATTATGTTTTAAGAAGTTTTTGGTTTGTTGACCATTTGAATTTTTCTCTGCACATTATACAGATGTCCATGATAAAACTAGATTTCTAGTAAAAATTCTATCATGACAGCCTGTCTCATTGAGTGAATGCTAAAAAGAATAAAGAATAGTGTTAATTTGTAGTATTTTATCGACCTATAATTCATTTAAATATAATAATTAATAAGAACGTTGAACTTCTTTTTTTTCAAGTATCTTCCGACTTTTTTATATAATATTTATCATGTCTTAGTAATATTTCTATCATTTTTTGCAATATATTTAAAAATAGAAAATCAGAAATTTCAAAAAATCATATCTTACTTGCTGATTCATAAGAGTTTTATGTAACACTGAACATTGTCATAACTAGAATTTATCTTACATACATTGCACATTTTCCGATGCTCGGTTTAATAAAATAATCCAATTTGAAGCTTTAAGCGAGTGTTTTCGACTCCCAGGCTAAGCATGAAGTAAAATTTCGAGTTTAGAAAAGCCTGAAAATTTGGTTTGGTCGCGTAGCGCGAAGCGCGGAGCGGCCGAACCAAATTTTCAGGCTTTTCTAAACTCGAAATTTTACTTCATGCGCCACCGGTACAAAACACTGATTCAATGTAAAGTTTAGCGGTGTGTTTTAAACGTAATATGTCAGTGTTTTGTACCGGTGGCGCATGAAGTAAAATTTAAATATGAGAAAGTGTAAAATAACACAATTTATTGTATCTATTGCCATTTATTTCAATATTGGACATAGTGGAAGCTTCGATTTAGCGATTTCTTTCTGTAAGATTTATCAGGACAGTCTCTCATAATTCCCTAGCAATAATCAACCATCATGTGATCATCCTAACGGCCTTGGTACCTTGCTTTTATATTTTGTTAGGTCTTTGTGAAACCTCTTCTATCGTTCTTCACTATAAGAGCCAAGGGTTTCGGGAATTGCTCATATCTTGATTGCTCATATTACATCAGGGCTTTTGGTAACAATCTAACATCCCTTGCATTAGTTCAGGATAATTTTCATATTTGTGATATCCTAAACAATTTTAATGAGTGATTTAATAAAGAAAGCACTTGGTTAACTAGTTTCGACTTTGAGTCATTCTCAAGGACTCCTTGAGAATGACTCAAAGTCGAAACTAGTTGGAATAAAAAACCAAAATATTAGTGAAATTTAACCAAGTGTTTTCTTTATTAAATCATAGTTAAATATGTTTCACCACGTGAAAGATGAGAAACTTGTTCAAGATATAATTTTAATGAGATTGACAAAAGAAATCCAGGGTAATAATTCTAAAAGAATTGCTTAAAGCCTGATTGAGGTCCGTCAAAATTACCACCTTTTACTTTCTCCTTACTTATAGGAGAAAATTTAATAATAAATAATAATAATAATAATATTTATTTCCCTTACAGGCCGAAGCCTTATTACAAAAGAACATACAAAAATAACAATATTAATTATAACATAAAATAACTAAGTAAACTTAAAACTAAATTAAATGATTAAAGTGGGCAAAACGCTAAACAAAATGTAATATGCGCTAGAATTGTAATTCCAGTAAACATTATTTTAATGATGCAATGAAGTCTGATTTCGATGGATTAAATATATATATATATATATATATATATATATATATATATATATATATATATATATATATATATATATATATATAGACAGCATACTGTACCTCATGGTATCTACGTAACATATAAACTAGAGGCGAAAATGAATAATGCGTGGTACGAGGGGTTGAAAAATGAAACGATTGATTATTACGACTGGATAGTCGTGGAACCGCAAAATTAAGTTGATGAAGAAACTCACTATTATCGGTGTTTTAATGAATTAATTTATACAGTTCATATATTTGCACATATCTGTGTCTGTATATTGATAACATATTGAATTCAAGAAGTTGCATTTCATAAGAGATATTATAGTCCGGATACGTATGGTACTTAAAAAATACAAGTACCTGACAAATCATCTTTGAACTTTTTCTAACATATATATGTAATATTTATAACCGGGTATCCAAACACAAGCGCAATAATTAATTTTGCTTACAATAAACGATTCATACAGTTTTTTCAGGCAGCATCAGTACGTTTAAATTCACGACAGTTGCGCATTATAAACCCAAGCAGTTTATATGATTCATTGACGATAGTTTGTACGTGATTGTTGAAAGTTAATTTGGTATCGAAAGTCACACCAAGATCCTTACATTTACTATCCTTCTGTATAGAGGTGCCATTAAGTTGGTATTGGTAATCAACCATGCTTTGCGACCGCCCATAAGACAAGATCCGTTATTTGGACAGATTTATATTTAAACCGTTTCGTGAACACCATGATGACAATGAGTCCAAATTATTTTGTAACACTAAACAATCATTTATTGAATCAATATCAACTCTATACAACTTTACATCATCTGCATCCATCAAAAATTTACAGTCCAAGATACTGGCGACTTCATTTATAAATATTAAAAATAATAAGGTTCTTAAGTTCGACCCTTGAGGGGCACCACTTGGGGCTACAAATGATTTCGACCGACAATTCATATACTCAAAATACAACCAACGGCTAGACAATGATGAACAAATAATAGATATTACATTGGATAGAATATTATATTTACACAAATATGAATATAATTGATTATGAGGCAAACAATCAAGAGCTTTGCTTTTATCTGTATAAATAACATCCACCTGTGAACCACGATCTAGTGCTATAGAAATAAATTGGGTAATACATAATAAGTTTGATTGAGTGATTCGTCTGCGCATAAAACCATGTTGCTGAGGTGATATTGACTGTTCAATGATTCCGCGAATATAATTGCAAAATGTATACCCTTAAATACTTTCGAATAATTGGAAATAATAGCAACCGGTCTATAGTTCTTAATATCTGATTTAGACCCAGATTTAAAAACCGGACATAAACGTGACAATTTATAACTCTCAGGAAATACATGGGTATTCGATATTAAATTAAAAATAAATAGAAGAGGGTTCGCGAGTTGTGATGCACAATCCTTAAGAAAAAACCTGGAACTTGATCAGGGCCCATTGTGATATTTGGTTTAATTTTTATTAGATGTAAAATAATAGTTTCTTCATCAACTTTGAAGTTTCCCATAACATCAGCACTACCATGAAACAATTGCACTTCACTACCATTCGATGGTTGATAAACACTGCCAAATAATTCGGCAAATCCTTCCAGAATCTGAGAGGGCGAATCTAATGTTTTTTCTCCATGTCTCATTACTCCAGGAATCCTAGATTTCTTTCGTTTAATATTGACATAAGACCTACATTTCTTAGGTTCTGAAGATATCATATTCTCGGTGTCAAAGATGAAGTTATTAAATGCCTCAGTAGTTGTGTCCCTTACGCGCTATCTGATATATTTATAATCGCCAATTACAGAAGAATTAGTTGATTTCCTCATTTGTTTATGGAGCCTATTTTTAGATTTTATTAAATTTATAATCTCCGAATTAAACCACGGAGGATACATGTTACCACCATTAGAATTTCTATGAAATTTAGGAATATGTCGCTCAAATATTGAGTACAATATTTCGTAAAATAAATTACAAGCTACATTAACATCATTGGCATCATTGGCAGTAAACCAGGTATATTACCTTTCCTAAAATTAAATCTTGAGACATCTTCATCATGCGGAGAAAAATTAACGTTTAATTTAGTTTCAACCTCAAAAATTAAAGATGGGTGGTATACATATTCATCAACTAAAATTTCATCAGCGTTTTTAACAGCACAACATCCGTCCAAAGGAACCAACAGTAAGTCCAACAATCTATTGTTAATGTTAGTAATTTTATTGCATTGTTGAAGATCTTTGAAAGCCATAAAATTTATTAAAGTATTTACTTTATTGCACACATTAACGCCACCTTGAAGATCCAGATGAATGTAATTTGGAATGTTAAAATCTCCACAAATCAGCAGATTTTCAGAAGAAAAATTTTCGTCTATATAATCAAATAACAAAGTATATACGCATATAAGCGAATACACTATCTTGTCTAAAGTTAATTTAGCCGCAATAATATCAGTATTGTAATTATTAAATGCAAAACTAATGGAAATAGGACGAATATCATATTTATTATTGACTGCAATTAAAGTACCACGCCCCTTATTAAACTTTCCTGGTTATATAAATAAAATATTGGCCATTTTTGTTAATAGCTTTTACGAACTGTCTCATTGGACCTAATTTTATGTGCAATAAAGAAAAAAATATTTCATTTCTATTGGCTAATGATGGATTTATCTGTATTCTCCTTTCCAATGGTCAATTTTCTTCTTTCACGCCAGTTTGTTCTATTTCAGTGCGTTTTTATCTGTGCTATTCCATAAACATAGAAAATATATAAGCTTTACTGTGCCAGTGAAATAGTTGATGATTTTTTTTTCGACGTACCCACTATCCAAAGTATCCGTTAGATATTTTGCAATTACAATTTGGAACCCAAAGTTTGTCAGTGTCTTCAATTTTTAAGTTAAATTAAGTACAAATTTCAGTGATAAACTTCCGACACTTTTTAACTTAGATTTGCCACAAACGTAACAAAATGTATTTAGATCGTTAAAACGGATCGTCTTGATGTCGACATTATTATGTTATTTATTTATTTAAGTTTTAAATCACGCAATAATAAAAATAAACTTTAAACACAACTGTTCACAAGAAAATATAAACAATGCTGGTAACTAGACAACTGTATGTAGTTTTGAAAGTTCTATGTCAGTACCAGGCCTTATGCAATAGAAATATACTTAAATTTCAACAGCACCAATTTTTTTATTTAATTTTGACTTGTATAATCAAATATTAAATTCATAGATATTAAATGATTAGTTTTAAGACTTTCCTAAATAAATAATGCTTAATAGAACATCAAACTCTCATTTAGTAATACATGGTCATTTGTCATATTTAGACAAATTAATGTATTGATTATATTAGTAAAATTACACAACATCCAATAAATAAATAATCAAAAGCAGCTACTTCAAACCAATTAAAGTCGAATTAAAAACATTACGACTCTATTAAACCCGATTTTTATGAAACCACGATCGGTTGTTTTTCACGAGGAGGAAAAACATTTCGAGTCCGACAAGCCAGAAGAATGGTAATTCGCCATCGTTAACCAAATTTTTACGATTCGCTTTATTGTTACGAATCGGACAGACGTGAGCACACCGTCATTGAGGTGATTCAGATTTTTTCGACTGGGTAAACAGGTCAGGATGGGTAAATACCTCGATCCCTGACCAAATTTGCCGGAAAGGTAAACAACGCGCGGGGTGCCGACGAGTAATCACTTCTCCGAAACGTGTGTATTATTGTGCAAATGAGTCGCAGTAAAAAGTTTTTTGTCGTCAAAATCGAAAAGGGAATTGGTTAATCGTGATGTTTGGTTTTATTACGTGTCCTTGAACAAATGATATCAAGATAATTCAGGGTGGTATAGCTGTTAATATTAATATTATCAATAAACACGATGCAACAGATGCATGAAATTTAAATATTCAAAAGCTTTTAAAAACTAACAACATTTGCTTCATGCCATACCGCGCGTGGCGCATAAAGTAAAATTTCGAGTATAGAAAAGCCAAAAAATTTGGTTTGGTCCAGAGTTGTTATGTTTAAAACACTTTGTTTTAAAACAGTATTTTAAACATGTTTAAAAACAGCTGTCGTATTTTAAACGGTTTTGTTTTAAACATGTTTCAAATCTTAAATTTGCTTAGAACATGTTTTAAACATTAAACTTGTTTAAAACGTATTATTAATATATTAAATTTGCAAAATTATATTTTATATTACTTCAATAAGGTTTTCTGTTTACATTTTTAAATTTTAGCCAAATTGTTAAAGATATTTCAAATTACATTATTAAACATAACATTTTATTACAATAAAATATCACAACTGTGTGTGCATAAATGTGATTTTTAAATGCAGGGAATTTTTCTTTCGGGTATACATATGCATACACTGTAAATTTTACGACATTCGTTGTTCTTTTTTTAAGATTTGAATTTGAATCTTCAAACGAGGGTTTTCCACTCCCAGACTAAGCATGAAGTAAAATTTCGAGTTTAGAAAAGCCTGAAAATTTGGATTGGCCGCGTAGCGAAGCGGAGCGGCCAATCCAAATTAGGCTTTTCTAAACTCGAAATTTTACTTCATGCGCCACACGCATGAAACACTGAAATATTGTAAAATTTAAAATATACGGCTTTAGCAACTCTAATATGTAGATGTGAACAAAACGTGAGTTAAATTCTGCGCTAAACAAATTGTTTGAAATAGTGATTATAGGCAACCCAATAACTCTTACGTGTATTAGGTTGCCTATAATCGTTGTTGTATGTGAGTGTTTTAAACTTCACTCTAAATCAGTGTTTTTAAGCGTGGCGCATGAAGTAAAATTTCGAGTTTAGAAAAGCCTAATTTGGATTGGCCGCTCCGCTTCGCTACGCGGCCAATCCAAATTCTTAGGCTTTTCTAAACTCGAAATTTTACTTTATGCTTAGTCTGGGATTGGAAAACACTCATTAAAAGACTCAAAGCCTTGTTGAAACAACGAATTCCAGCAAATTTGAAAAACGCTGTAATTAGCAAGATATGTATACTCAAAAGAACAATGCTCTGTATGTTCTGTTTTAAACATGTTTTAAACACGTTTTAAACATGTTTTTAATTGTAAATGTTTTAAACGCCGTTATAATGAAAAAACAACACGTTTTGTAAAAAAACTGTTTGTTTTAATTAAAATGAAAAAAACGTTTTTTTTAACAACCCTGGTTTTACATAAATAAAACACTGTTTATCACTTTGTTTGTATAACAATTGGTTTATTTGGTGACTATAGTTTCGATACTACACGTATCATTATCAAACCGTTAGTAACCGTTAGACTAACGGTTTGATAATGATACGTGTAGTATCGAAACTATAGTCACCAAATAAACCAATTGTTATACAAACAAAGTGATAAACAGTGTTTTATTTATGTTCAACAATGTATAACGAAGTAGAAGCCTCTATAATCAGTGAACCCTGGTTTTGTCACTCCGCTTCGCGAAGCGACCAAACCAATTCTCAGGCGTTTCTAAACTCGAAATTTTACTTCGTGCTTAACCTGGGAGTGAAAAACACTCGTTTAAAGCTTCAAATTGAATACTTTTATAAAATCGACGAATATCTAAAAATTGACAGCGTATATATTATGTATATTTAAAAGAAAAAATCCTGGTATGTTATATAATAAGTCTTCATAGAAATCATAAAAAGAAGTGCAGAATTTTACCTAAAATCAACTTCTGGAGTTAACTCTATAATTGCTCGGCCGTTAATGGGTTAATGAACACAATTAAAGTTATACCAGTTAAAAGCTTCGCAACGAGATATTTGCTATGCAGAGACTATTAGAGTTAGTTGGTAACCCTGTGGGAACGATATGTAAATAGAGGTATCGAATACCAAGCAAGTCGTGTGAGCCGATGTGAAGTGCAATATAAGGCCAGTAAACAAGCAGCGAGGTGTACCGAGAGTGGGACATTTTAAGAAAATTGAAATTTACGCTGTTAAGCCTCACGAGTTAAACGTTATTAATGCACGATTACCGAGTAAATACAGGTTTCGTTTTTGGCGTGCACGTCATTGAAGGGCGACAGATGGGTCGGATAAGGAGGAACAGATGAACAGCGCCGGAACGGAGAGGAGCAAAAGCGCACGCGGCCACCCAACCACCCAACGACCGACCATCCCCCACAGTCCGTCCAACAGTAAATCAGTAAATGGGAGCGCGGTAACGGGACGAGATAGAGGGAGATGGTAGCTAACGTACGTTTACTGTTTAGCTGATAATTAGCTGAAATAATTGAACGCGCATACACGAGAGCTGGCGAACACCGCCGAGCGTTTCCGACCCTTAATCATTCCGCATTTGCCACTCTGCGCGCTAGTGTACGGAGGAGGTGGTAAAGGGTCGGCCTCTACCGGTTTAATTGTTGGGTATCTTTGAATAAAACTCGTCAATGATTAAATTACACCCGCCTGTATTTCCGCCTTGTTCTACAACGCAGTGGCGTAGACAAATTTTCCTGACTCGTCGCTGATTCCATTTTTTCCCTGGCCCCCTAAATAAATTTTATAACCAAACTCAGTGTTTTGTGCGCGTGGTGCATAAAGCAAAATTTCGAGATGAGAAAAGCCCGAATTTGGATTTGGACGCTGCGCGTCCAAATCCAAATTCTTGGGGCTTTTCTCAACTCGAAATGTTATATTAGGGACTTGAATTGACCGTCAGATGGATTATTTTTGTTTGGTTATAACATTTACAAATCGTAACAGCTGTCGTTTTTTTTTCTGTTTTTACAATTTTTGCAACTTTCACAATGTTCAGTGCGTTTTATTACATTTTAACATATTTAACATTTCATTACTAAAACTTGTTGAAAATACAGGAAAGTGATAACATGACAAAAAGAAAAAAATAGTAATTGTGAAAAAGCAAACAATCAAAAAATGTCAAAATTGAATTTGACTTCAATATTCCGGCACCAGATACCCACAGACGCGTTTTGGACTTCAAGGTCCTCTTCAGTGTGGTCCCGACCCAGTGCTGAGGAATACTGAACATTTCTGACTATTTCAAACCAATATGTGAAAACTATTAATAGAATCGATAGCTAACGCCATCTAATGCTCCATAGTGGCATCGTCAATGACACGAATGCACAAAGTTTAGCTCGTTCGTGAACGAAACAGTGACCTGTGTTTCGTTCACGAGCGAGCTAAACTTTGTTTCTAAAACCAGAAAACAAGTATCAAAATTGAATTTATGTTCAGTATTCCGGCACCAGATACCCACAGACGCGTTTCGGACTTCAAGGTCCTCTTCAGTGTGGTCCCGACCCAATGCTGAGGAATACTGAACATTTTTGACTATTTTAAGTAAATATGTAAAAACTATAATGGAATCGATAGCTAACGCCATCTAATGCTCCATAGTGGCATCGTCAATGACAAAAAATGTATTAAAGCACATATTAGATTATTTTTTTATTAAATTATGTTTAGTAGCTTTTTCAAGTTTGTATCATTTTTTTTTAAATGTTTGTCATAAATTTCCACAATTCTAACAGTTTTTCAGAATTTCGTAGATTTTCGTTAATTGTTTAAATTTTGATACTTTTCCTGAATTTTCGTTAGTTTTTTTTTAATCTTGGAAGTTTTCGTTAAATTTAAATATGTTAATCCTTTCTCAATTTTCAAAATTTGTATTAATTTTTACGGTTTTTCGTAAATGTAAGTTTGCAGCCAAATTTTAAAATATCCGCCCTTTTCCTAAATTTTCAAGATTTTAATTTTAAAAATTGTGGCAGTTTTTCAAAATGTTCTAGATTTTAGAAATTTTTACAATTTAGGAAATTTTCGTGAATTACCTAGACTTTCGTTAATTTTTATAATTTCGATACTTTGCGCGGAATTCCAAAATGTTTACATACAGAATGAAATTGACGTGAAATTAAAAAAATTATACTCCTGTCGTGATTATTTCAATTATATATAAAAATCTTGTTGCTTTGCATGAATTTTCTAGAATGTTTGTTAATTTTTAGAAATTTTACGTTTTTTTTGGTAAAATTATAAAATCTCCAAGATTTTCGTTGATTTTAAAAATATTCACACTTCTTCACTTTAGACTTTTAAAATCTTGACAGTTTTCGTCAACTACCTAAATTTTCTTTACATTTTTAAGATTCCAGTTAATTTTTAAAATCTGCAAGTTTCTCGTAATAATCTTTAATTTAAAAAAATCATGGTTTTAATAAATTTTCCAGATTACTCTTAATTTTAAAAATATTAATACATTTTTAGAATTTCCTCACTTTTTATGAATTTTCGTCAATTTTTTATTTTTTTTTTTTTTAGTTTTTGTTAATTACATGTTTTTGGGCAATTTTTAAAATTATGACGATTCCTTAACTTTTCGGATGATAATTTTCACATAGATTTTTAAAATGTTGACACTCATCGTAAATATCCAGGATTATTATCGAATTTTATAAAAATTGTTGATTTCAATATTTTACTCAATCAAAACAAAATTATACAATTTTTTTCATTATTAAAAAATTTCATAACATTACTTAATTCATTTTTAAAATTTGTACGTTTTTCGTAAAATTCTTTAATTAAAAAAAAAAAATATGGTTTTCCTAAATTTTCCAGATTACTCTTAATTTTAAAAATATTAATACATTTTTTGAATTTCCTCACTTTTCATGAATTTTCGTAAATTTGGTTTATTTTTTTCAATCTTTGAGAATTTACATGTTCTTGGCAAATTTTTAAAATCTTGACAGTTTTCTTAAATTTTTCCGATGATAATTTTCACATCGATTTTTAAATTGTTGACACTCATCGTAAATATCGAGGATTATTATCGAATTTTATAAAAAATGTTGATTTCAATATTTTATTCAATCAAAATAAAATTATGCTATTTTTTTATTTTTAACAAATTTTATAACTTTACTTAATTCATTTTTAAAATCTGTGCGTTTTTCGTAAAATTCTTTAATTAAATTTCCCAGATTACTTTTAATTTTAAAAATATTAATACATTTTATGAACTTTTCATGAATTTTCGTCAATTTATTTAGTTTTCTCAATTTTATAAATTTCCATGTTCTTGGCCAATTTTTAAAATCTTGACGGTTTTCTCAAATTTTTCAGATGATAATTTTCCCATCGATTTGTAAAATGTTGACACTCTTCGTAATTATCCAAAATTATTATCGAATTTTATTAAAACTGTTTCTTCATTTTCAACAAACCACCCTCCACCCTCCCCGAAATTTTCAAAATTTTAAATTGTCATTGTTATGACTCACTAACATAATCTTAGCTAGGTTAGGCTATCAGTTATATTCACTGTTTGTTTTATTAGTAACTATCAGCCACTCAAATCAAATTAATTTACTTAAATACTTAAATAAAATTGACATTTTTGTAATACCAAATTAATTAGCACCAGGGTTGTTAAAAACGATTTTTTTTTTCATTTTAATTAAAACAAACAGTTTTTTTTTATAAAACGTGTTTTTTTTCATTGAAACAGCGTTTAAACACTAACAATTAAAAACATATTTAAAACGTGTTTAAAATAGAATACACAGGGCATTTTTCTTTTGAGTATACATAGCCTGATAATTACAGCGTTTTTTGAATTTGCGGGAATTCCTTGTTTCAAAGCGGTTAATTTGAGGTGTTTAACGAGTGTTTTCCACTCCCAGACTGAGCATGAAGTAAAATTTCGAGTTTAGAAAAGCCTAAGAATTTGGATTGGCCGCGTAGCGAAGCGAAGCGGCCAATCCAAATTAGGCTTATCTAAACTCGCAATTTTACTTCATGCGCCATGCTTAAAAACTCTGATTTACAGTGAAGTCAAAAAATACACTCATACAACAACGATTATAGGCAACCTAATATACGTTAGAGTTATTGGATTGCCTATAATCACTGTTTTAAACAATTTGTTCAGCGCAGAATTTGACTCATGTTTTATTCACATCTACATATTAGATTGCTTAAGCCGTATATTTTATACTTTACGATATTTCAGTGTTTAATATGTGTGGCGCATGAAGTAAAATTTCGAGTTTAGAAAAGCCTAATTTGGATTGGCCACTCTGCTTCGCTACGCGGCCAATCCAAATGTTCAGGCTTTTCTAGACTCAAAATTTTACTTCATGCTTAGTCTGGGAGTGGAAAACCCTCTTTTAAAGATTCAAATTGAAAGCTTTAAAAAAACAACGAACGTCGTAAAATTTATAGTGTATGCAGATGTATACCGGAAAGAAAAATTCGCTGTATTTAAAAATCACATTTATGCACACGCGGTTGTGATATTTTATTGTAATAAAATGTTATGATTAATAATGTAATTCGAAAAATCTTTAAGAATTTAGCTAAAATTTAAAACGAAAGCAAACAATTTTAATGAAGTAGTATAAAATATAATTTAGCAAATTTTAGAGAATAAAAAACGTTTAAAACATGTTTTAAACAAATTTAAGATTTGAAACCTGTTTAAAATATGTTTTAAACAAATTTAAGATTTAAAACATGTTTAAAATATGTTTTAAACAAATTTAAGATTTAAAACACGTTTAAAACAAAACCGTTTAAAACACGTCGGCTGTTTTTAAACATATTTAAAACACTGTTTTAAAACAAAGTGTTTTAAACATAACAACCCTGGTTAGCATACACATGTCATGTGAAAATATTTTGCTATTTTGTGTGATGGTTTTAGTATGACTTGAACTTAAAAACTAGGTCTCTCAATATTTGTATTAATCAATTACACTACACCCCTTTGCTTCTAGGTGATTCAACTGTTTTTATTTAATAGCCACCTAACTCTAGCGCAGCAATTTTATAGTGATAACGATAGTACCCACTGAACTCGGAAACATTTTAAATATTGCACGAATATTGAACATGATACTAAAATAAAGCATTGTATTAAAATTACTACAACAGAGTTTTGGCAACGTTACAAACATTGTATAAACGTTTTCCGTGCAATATTGATTTATATACATTACCGAAATGTTAAACATGATACTAAAATTCAACATTGTTTTATAACTTTAAAAATATTGCGACAAAGTAACACAACGTTATATAATCATTACAATTTGACTTTTATGCAACATTATATTGTAAACATTGGATATATATTGTAAATGGTAACATTGCATTTTTAACATTGTATAATTGTTAAAACTGCTGCTGTAATGCAGTATCGTGGTTTACACATTTCATGAACATTGAACATACAGAGAGTTGTTCATTCAAGTATGCATGTCCCAATTATATGCTGTAATTCTTCAGATATTCGTTGTTTTTTCTATAAAGAGTTCAACTGAAAGCTTTAAACGAGTGTTTTCCACTAACAGACTAAGCATGAAGTAAAATTTCGAGTTTAGAAAAGCCCCGTGAAAACTTGTCGAGGGTCGCGCAGCGACCCGAGACAAATTTTCTGGGCTTTTCTAAACTCGAAATTTTACTTCATGCGCCACGCGTATAAGCCGCTGATTTCAATTTAAGTTCATGCACATGTAAACAATATTTTAATGTTTTCAGAGTTTAAGGGTACTAGGTACTTAGGTTCCGCGCTACTGTCTTCCTTAGACCCTGGGTCTCCAAACTATCTTCTTCGCGGGCCACAAATACAATTCTACATAATAAAGTCGGCCAAGATCCGATTAATTTTATAAAATTATGAAAAATTTAAGGAACAATTGTTACAATATTTCAAAATATGACATTTACAAAAAAAATTACAAACAATCGCGGGCCGGATTCATGCAAGTCGCGGGCCGTAGTTTGGAGACCACTGCCTTAGACTATACAATACTTTTTGTAATACAGTTTTTGTTATTGTTTTATTGTTACCAATATATATATATATATATATATATATATATATATATATATATATATATATATATATATATATATATTTGTATATTAATATTTATGTATATTTGTATATTAAATGGGTCGAAACCCCAGAAATAAATTTGGCATTGAGATTACGAGAGAAACTTTCCTTTAACGTTCACTTAATTGGTGCACATCGGGTTATATACAATACGGATTCTATGCATTCATCGTATACAACTTAACATATATAAACACATTCGTATGTTGGGTTGCATACAAATTAAAGTAATCGCTCGTGCTGCATAGGCGTTGCTTTGTCAATGGTACAACAAAATTTTTCTTTGAACGATAGCATGCAACGTTACTGCAGGCGGACATTCAGCGATTATTCAACGTTTTTCAACATTCATGCAACTTAAAACGCAAGGTTTCGTGTTGCGCAGTAACATTCATGCAACGTGTTATGTAACGTTGCTTTGCTCAGTGGGTACTCTCAATACTCAAGAAAGTGATGAAAACTACTACTATTTCTCACGTAGTTTCAGAGATATTTCGTAACTTTAATGCCAAGTGAACTATAAAGCTTTCCGTCTTCGCTAAAAAAAAACACCCTGTATATTTGAAAGACTTGAGTTTTTTATTTATTAATTAACATAAACGCGTACTATCAAAAATTTAATTAAATTTACGGTTCCTAGTGTCATTATCTATAATAAACTTTTATTTAACTTTCTTAAAAGCAAAGAACATATTCACACGTCTTGGTTGTTAATGTTCTAATGTACTTAAAAGATAGATGAGTAACTCTTATCTAAACGCTCTAAATATTTAATATTATTGCATAACTTCATTGTTTTCTTTACAGTTTTACATGGCATTGAGGGTCTCAAATGTGCTGGTGCCACAAAATACTGATTTATTAGAAATAGGGTGAACGAGGGAAGAGCAGTGGAAAGGGTGTGCGAGAATAAGTTAGTGTTATTGATTTATCGAGACCATGCAAGGTACTCCTTCCTTTCCTTCGAGCTGAAAATCTGATTTCAATTCCATCAAGGTGTTAATAATGGGGATCGGTAATTCGATTCTGATTTTGCGGATAATTGAAAAATAATTCGATTGCGCGCATTATCAATGCAGTCAAGTTATACTATATTTAATAACAGGGGCGAAAAACTATAAAATAAAAACTAATAATCAGGACTATTCCGTACGCAAAATGTTAAATTTAATGTATGTTAGGACACATCGAAAATTGGATAATGTCAAACATAACCAAATTTATATCTATCTTGTGGTGAAGGCGGTTACTTTGTGAAACATTGTAAATATTTAAATAATTAACACTGATTACTTTTTTGTATTCACTTTTTATTTTAAACTGTGACTAGTTTCGGCTCAACAGCGAGCCATTATCAAACTAACTACTTAAACTAGCATTAGGATCTTATATATACTTAAAATTATTTATCAGGTAAAAAAGTGTCGAAAAGAGGAGTATACATAAGTTCCGTCTAGTCATTTATTAGTGGGATTTCCGGATACAGTTTTGCTTTGTGAATCTCTAATGACTCCAGAAGGTTCATTTTACGGCCCTTTTCCACACAATGCAAGACTGAAAGTACATCTTTACCAAAAGTATGTCCTTCTTCCATGAGGTGGTTAGAAAACGTGGATTTATCTTGTTTAATGTTTATACGTTCTAAGATGTTCTTTCAGCCTAACATTGAAATTTCTTCGAGATTGTCCTATATATACCCCTTTACAAGACTGACATGTTAACTGATATATCCAGGATTTATTGTCAATGTTGGTTTTCGTCTTTGGATTGAAAATGTCATATTTAAGTTTTGAATATGGCTTCAACGCGACTTTTATATTTTCTTTTTTTTTAAATATTTTTAATTTTTAGGCTTAAAATGCCAAAAAAGGTCAGTATTTTTGTTCACTCTGATTAGTGTTGATGTTTGAATACATGTATTTTTTAATTTGTTTAAGTTTATGTTTTTCTATTAAAGTATTTCTATTAGTCCTTTCTGTATCCATTATTGTTCGCAATGTTCTTAATTATTTCTATTTCTTTTTTAAAAGCGTTTTTTGTTAGAGGTATATTTAATGCTTTATGAATCATTTAATTGAATGCCGCTAATTTGTGTTTCATAGGATGTCTAGATGATTGAGGAATTATCGTGTCTGTAAATAAATTTTTTAGACCTAAAAATATCAAGAGAACTCAAAACTAGAATTCCAAATTTATAGAAAACCAACATTTACAGACACGATAATTCCTCGATCATCTAGACATCCTATGAAACACAAATTAGCGGCATTCAATTCAATGATTCATAAAGCACTAAATGTACCCCTAACAAAAAACGCTGTTAAAAATGAAATGGAAATAATAATTACCTGATAAATAATTTTAAGTATATATATAAGATCCTAATGTTAGTTTAAGTAGTTAGTTTGATAATGGCTCCTGTTGAGCCGAAACTAGTCACAGTTTAAAATAAAAAGTGAATATAAGAAAGTAATCAGTGTTAATTATTTAAATACAAATTTATATCATTTAAGTCAGGTTTTTAAAGAAATACCTAACTGTATTCACACTGGATTTGTATTCGTATTCGACAGATTCGTATTTGTATTCATCAAAAATTTACTGTAAAATTCACAGTAAATTTTTGATGAATACAAATACAAATTTGTCGAATACAATACGATCAAATACATAAACAAGTAAGCGAAAATTCGTCAAATTGAATACGAACATCGCTTACGTCTGCAGATCCGTACAATGTGTTTTTAAAATACATTGTTAGTTGAGAATTTAAAGAAAAGGTACACTATCGTGCGTCTGTTATATTTCCTCTGTGCTGGTTAATCATTCAGGTTCTATATTTAGACAAGATGAGGGACATCTGGAAATTGTTGTCACCTACACGTGTTTGCCTAAAGATCTGAAGATTCTGTGATGCCCATTTCAGGTAATTTTTCTCCTCATTATCATTCAAGCGGAGCGGTCGGGGGGATTTCCGAAAAGGCGCCGTTGTCGGTGGTCACGTATTTCAAATTCCCAAACGCCGGGGTTTTTATAGTTGTTGGTATACCTTCGTAAATACCAGATCAATTGTACTTTATTGGGGTTATTACAGGGTGGTATACCAGTCAAAACAGCAAAAGGTTGTAAATATTAAAGTTGGGGAAATTTGAGGAATTAGTGTTTAATTTTTAAAGTGGGTGCAAAAAATAAACCCACACATTTATAAGAAATTATTTAGATTCAGAATATTGTACTACTTACCAGAGCTGGGCAGGATTCGAATCATTCAGGATTCGAATCCTTTTAGAGGATTCAAAAGAGGCATTCGAATACTTTAGTTAAACTGGATTCGTGATCCGGATTCGTTACATTTTTTTTAAGAGGATTCGTATTCGAATCCAAATGCGGGTGATTCGATTCCTCATAAAAGGATTCGAATCCTCATGAAAGGATTCGAATCCTCGTAAAAAGATTCGAATCCTCATGAAAGGATTCGAATCCTCATAAAAGGATTCGAATCCTCATAAAAGGATTCGAATCCTCATAAAAGGATTCGAATATTTATAAAAGGATTCAAATACTTACAATAGGATTTGAATACTTACAAAAGGATTCGAATCGTCAAAAATAATTCGAATTAATGGTAAGGATTAACATGAAAAATTTGTTTTGTATGTTTTTAAATTTCTCGGTTAATCAGTGTTTTATACGCGTGGCGCATTAAGTAAAATTTCGAGTTTAGAAAAGCCCCGTGAAAATTTGTCTCGGGTCGCGGGGCTTTTCTAAACTCGAAATTTTACTTCATGCTTAATCTGGGAGTGGACGACACTCGTTCGAAAGTGATAAAATCAAGTAAATTGATGATTTTTGTCAAATTTGACATTTTGATAACTTTCGATGATTTTTGCCAGCTTTGAGATTTTTAATTGTTTTTTGGTAATTTCGCCAAATATGACATTTTAATGAATTTTGATGATTTCTGCAACTTTGACAATTTGATAAATTTCAATGGTTTCCGTCAAATATGACATTTATAATTGTGTTTTAAATAATTCCGTCAAATATGATATTTTTAATATTCATCGTTTTCAATCGTATTCTGACAATTTTTGCACAAATTGATATTTTTGACGTTAGCAATCATATCATATTTTGACAATTTTCACACGGATTGACATTTATGACGTTTCGAATTATATTTTGACCATTTTCATATGAATTGACATTCCCAATCAAATGTTTACACTTAACATGTCGATTTATAGCATTTTTATAAGATTTTCAACAAATCCATATTTTCATAAAATTACCATCATTTTGAGATTTTCGTCAATTCTTAAAATTTTCATCAGATTTTGCAATATTTCGAAATTTTCCTCAATTTATCGAATGTTGATGAAATGTTCAATATTTCCAGATTTTTAATTAATTTATGTAAATGTTTATCAGATTTTCAACATATCTTGATTTTAGATATTTTGTCATTTTTATCGATTTATAAAATGTTGATGAAATTTTCGATATTTCGAGATTTTCTCCTCAAATTATATAAAATGTTTATATGTAAGATTTTCAATATTTTTATTCAGATTTGTAACGATTTTCAAAAATTATTAAATCATTATTTGAACACAAAAATTTGAGATTTTTTTTTATTCAAGACATATTTAATCATTTTTGACATTGAGTGACATTTTTGATATTTTTTACCTTTTGAGATGACATTTTTGACAATAGATTATACTCTTGATATTAGACTACGCTTCTTGACAATAGATGACATTTTTCACATTAGATGTTATTTTTGATAAACAATGAAATATTATTATACTTTTTTACCATTTCTGATGTTGACATTAAATGGCGTATTTAACATTAGATAGCAGTTCTGATATTTTATATTTTTTTTACTTTTTTGACAATAGACGACAATTTGGACATTTGATATTTTTGATATTACATATTTACTTGTTTTACATTAGATGACAATTTTATATTATTAGATAACTTTTTTGACATTATTACTGATTTTGACAGAAATTTTCGTTTTTGTAAGAACGTTTTTGTCAAACTGTCACGTACTGACATAAAATGATAATTTTCAACGTAAATCGACTTTACCAACACGCCGAATTTATGAAGTTTTTGATATTTTTTTATATTTACGAGATGACATTTTGGTCATTTGGATGTTTCTGACAATTTTAAATAATTTTGACATATTTTGATAGCTTTTAAAACTGAAAACAGTTTTAATATGTTTTTAAATTTTTAACTTCACTTGCATTCAGTGTTTAATACGCGTGGCGCATGAAGTAAAATTTCGAGTTTAGAAAAGCCGCGTCAAATTTACGAACGAGTGTCTTCCACTCCCAGACTAAGCATGAAGTAAAATTTCGAGTTTAGAAAAGCCCCGCGTAGAAAATTTGTCGAGGGTCGCGCAGCGACCCGAGACAAATTTTCACGGGGCTTTTCTAAACTCGAAATTTTACTTCATGCGCCACACGTACAAACCACTGATTTAAAGTGTAGTTCAAAAAAAGACAAATACATCTTTAATCAGAGTAACACAGATATTTAGTCTGTTATCAACGATGTTCAGTGTTAATAATAAATAATTAGGTTTTGAATATTTTTGTTAAAACAACTGATAACGATATTTATATGTTAATGGTTGTAAAAAAATAATAAAATCAAATTTATTCTTAAACGATTTGTATTCGTGATTCGAAAAAACAGGATTTGAATCTTTGATTCGAATCATATTTATCTTTTACGAATCCTTTATTCGAGTATTCGTGATTCGAATCATATTAGGTGATTCGGATTCGTGATTCGAATCCTTTTCAGAGGATTCGTCCCAGCTCTGCTACTTACTCCACGGTAATTACTGGAAAAAGAAATTAACGACTATTTTGTACGTATTGGTGTAGAGAAAACTGAATTCAGTCGGTTCCACAATAATAGAATTATTAATGCAAACTACAATAATTCCCATTACTCATTCCTACATACAACATACATACAACATACAACTTTTAGCGACCCCATCAAAACATTCACACTATTTTTGCCATCTACTTTTCTTGACATAATTTTGACAATGTCTTTTAAGTAAAAATCTAAAGTACATACTTGTATGTACTAACTTTTATAAATGTAATACTTTGCAATATTTCTATTAAAATATGCAATTTACATTAAAAATAGTTTGCTTAATAATACGTGAATTGTAAATATTTTCTTTAATCGTGTTGGTTTTGTTGTCAAAGCCCACTTCGCTAAAACAAAAAAAATAATTTTGTACAACAAATTTCCGTTCTTTCAAATGTTATTCTTAGGCATTCTTCAGAAAGACTGTGTGGATGTTTTAATCGGGTCCTCAACTTTTATTTCAACAATAAAATATGTCGTTGACCTAAAATAAACCGAACCAACTACAAATGCAACGAAAAAACGGCTATTTACAGTTACTTGTACCCATACACATATTATCTATAGCATTTTAATAAGAGCAGATGTGTCAAACAAAATACAGACAAGGGAGGCCACATGCGGATATATCGGGAAAAAAGCGCCCGAAAAACAGGGGTGTTGGCACCGTGGCTGGCAGCAAGGGCGTCGCAAAGGTGCGTATCCACATACTAGTTTTATTATCGACTATACTGGTCCTGGTTTGGTGAATATATTTAAATATAAGGACAAACAAGTAAATAAGTCGACACTCAGAAACACGCTTTCTGACAGTTATTCCTTATTCATGGCGACTTTGCACCCTATCAAGGGAACTGAAAAAAATTCGTTACACTTAGTTCCGGAAATATTAGCGGTCACGGGTGATTTTTAACAAGGGGATGTCGTAAGGTATAAGTAGGTAATAAGTGGCAGTTAAAAGTGTGTGCTAACCATAGAAGTTAATCTACTTAGAGATAAATAAATTTGTCAGTTTGTTTTTATAGTTGCTTTCTCACATATATCATTTTTGTTTCTGCCTGTATTACCATATTTAAAAATAAAACGACATTTTAAAAGTAAGGTACGATTCACAAGAGGTGTCCCATGGTTTCCTGGATTTGTAGTGCTTTCTGCACCAATACATGTAATTCGAAAATAGTTTGATATCATCAGATTACGTGTGTGAAAAGAGACAGAAAACTTCATAATATCAAGAATATGAATTTGTGTTCAGCATTAATTCATTCACCGGACAACTATATACGGACAACGGACAACTATATACGCGTTTCAGGCTTCAACGCCATCATAAGTATAACCAATGGGCATTAGATGGCGTATACGCTGTCGAAACATATGTTAACTTCATAATATGTCTGCTATGGATTTTAGATAGAAGTTGCGAAAACGTATGTTCAGGCATGCAGCTTTAAAATTTTAAGGTTAAACGTCACGTTTTGACAATGTCTTTGTAAAACTAAATCTGCAAAAACTCACCCACAAATCATTTTATTTGATGTGCACAATCGTTTTAAATCTAAGTTTAAGTGGTATAATAATAATAATAATAATAATAATAATAATCATTCACATTTACAAATTTATACAAAATATACGGAGTGTCTGCGATAAGGGGCGAACATAGGAATTTAACATGTAAAATTAAATGTGTAATTATTAGCTCTTCTATCGATTTCAGAGAAAAATCGCAAAGAAATATTTTTTAGAGTATTAAAAACTGTATTAAATGTTTCGATTTAATTTACGTTTGTACCAGAATCCATATTATCGAAATGCTACCAAAGAAATTTAAATGATGAAAAATAATTAATGCATGCTTATCGTTTGGGATAAATCATAATAATAACAAGTAATTAGTGGAAGAAAGATAATTTATTCATTATCAAGATAATTTATAGTGGTGTCAGATTACAAATAGTTCGTGATTTATTTTTGTTTAAATTTGTATTTTACTGTATCTACGCCCAATGGGAAATGTTAGAGGAAGTACTCAAAAAGTTCTCCAATCTGGTGTAAACAATAGCCCAATCTGTTATAAAATGCCTGCCTTACATTAGTCAACTGCCTATTTGTAATTAATCTGCAATCTACAAAAATTGCTTTCCACAAAGACTCAATATTTGGATGGCGTTTTTTATAAATTTTGTTTTCAGGTGACCCCATAAAAAGAAATCGCATGGTGTTAAATCAGGAGATCTTGGTGGCCATTTGATAGTGCCACCGCGACCAATCCAACAATTAGGAAAATTAGCATTTAAAGGTTCCCTCACATTTAAACCATAATAGGCCGGACATCCATCATACTGAAACTATATCTCCTGATTTTCACGTGCAACTTCTAATGCAGGGCCAACCTGGTCTATTAAAAGGTCTACATAAGAATTAGAATTTAAATTTCCATAAATTTTAAATGGCCCAATAATATACTCAATGACATTAGAAGCGTAACACCCAGAAGGAGTTATTATTTTAACTTGATTTTTTGCCAGTATGGTAGTCTTACATCAAGAATAAAATGATTACATTTTCAAGAAATTTAATTAAATAACAATCTAAAAAAATTAATAATGTGTTTGGCGACCCCTTTGCTGTATACACTCCTGTAGACATCTGGGAATCGACAAAATGAGATGGTCGATGTCTTCTTGAGGCATCATGTTCCAAGCAACTTGAATTTCATCGATCAACTGTGCTAGAGTCTGTGGAGGATGGTGCAAAGAGAATATTCTTCTTCCCATGATATCCCACACATGTTCAATGGGATTTAAATCCGGCGAACGGGGCGGCCACGCCAAAACATTTACACCAGCTTCATTAAGAAAGTTCATAGTTCGACGAGCAATATGGGGACGTGCGTTATCTTGTTGAAAAAGTACGTCTGGGCGGCCATCTAATTAAGGCAACAAAGTCGGTCGTATGACGTCTTCAACATAACGCGCAGTTGTCATACTGCCTCGAATGAATACAAGAGGTGATCGACTACCATAAGCAATAGCCCCCAAAACCATTACTCCAGCAGTCCTGTGTACATGCCTCTCAATAGCAAACCTAAGATCAGGTCGTTCTCCACGGTAGCGTCGCACCCTTCTACGGCCATCATGCGTGCCTAGACAAAATCGTGATTCATCGCTGAATACGACATCGTGCCATTCTGCCTCCCAATGCTGCCGTTCTCTGCACCAGTCCAACCTTTGGCGACAGTGTCTCGCTGTTAAAGGAAGCACTAATCTTGGACGGTACGAAAGAAGCCCAAAGGATTGAATGCGGCGATAAAAGGTTCGCATACTAACGGGCCTACCTTCTTCTCCAATCCATTGATCACCGATTTGACGCGTAGTAGCGAAACGGTCTCGCAGGGCTATTTGTCTTAAGCGCCGATCTTGACGTTCTGTGGTACGCCTTGGTTGACCAATTGGTCTTCTTCTTGCTCCTCTACCTTCTTCTGTCCATACCTGATACACACGTATTACAGTTGCTGCAGTGGAATCAATACGGCGGGCAATTTCGCGATAGGACACACCGACATCTCGATAAGCAACAACTCGACCCCGGTCAAAATCGCTCAAATGGTGATATTGTGGACGTCTTCGGACTCGAGGCATTTTATTTAAGCTTAACACACTCAACGGAAACACGAAAACTAAAAACATCTGTACTAAACAGCTCATATAAATAGTTTTATCAAAAAAGAAAAAGTGAAATATTTTTTTTTCACAATAAATATAAAAGGCACAAGGTTGAAATTGTTATCAATGTATGCTTTAAATATAGTCACTCTGTTGCTAAAATATGAATTCAAAAAAATCATTCCTTCTTGGTGTTACGCTTCTAATGTCATTGATTATATTATTCTTAAAAATACTAGCCCAAATATTTATTTTTTGCGGGAACTGGGCTCTAGTTTGTAAACGTATCCGTGGATTTTCATGGGTCCAGTATCGCGTGTTCTGTGTGTTGGGCTCGTTATTAAGAGTGAACGTGCGTTCATCGGTAAAACAGATATACTGCAAAAAGTTTCGGTCTGTGTTTGATCGATGCTGCACTATTTCACAGAATACACGCCTGCTTTCTTCATCCACTAGTAGTATCTTCTGATGACATTGATGTTTGTAGGGATGATATCCATGCTTCTTCAGAATCTTATGTACAGAGAACGTTGCACGTTGCACTCACAAGCAATACATTGAAATTGGACTATTAAAATACCTTTTGAATCATCTGCCGCTACACTTGCTGTATTTTTAAACTTTTTCACAAACCTGGTAATTGTTGATACAGACGGAATTAATCGATTGTTACATTTAACCGAAAATAAGTCATGAACTCTGCATAAACTGACGCCACTGTAAAATGTTTTTATAATGAATACCCTCTCTTCATTGGAATAACTCAGATTTTTATTCATAACAATTATAATGCGTGAATTGGTATCTGACTAGCAAAATTATTTTCACTATACATGACATTTGTCAAACTCATGGCAAGGGTTTTTGCTTAAATGGTACATTGTTCAATTGTTTTTATTATTTTTTATTATTTTTGTAGTGGATTCTGGTACAAACGTAACTTAAATGGATAAATTTAATACAGTTTTTAATACTCTACAAAATATTCCTTTACGATTTTTCTCTAAAGTTAATAGGGGAGCTAATAATTACACATATTTAATTTTACATGTTAAATTCCTATGTTTGCCCCTTATCCCAGACACTCGGTATAATTGTAATGTAAAACGTCACATAGATGAGTTAAGAAATACTTAACACAAAACAAAGTATATAGCTAGAAAAAGCAAAAAAATACACTAATTTTTTTTATCTAAGAATTCAGATAATGAGTATGGCTCCAAGTTGCATAATAAATCAAAGAGGCAATGCTTTAACTTATGGTATTCCGTAATTTCTCTTATGTAGCAAGGTAAGTGATTGTATATTTTTATACATATATAAAAACAACCCTACTCAAACTTTGTAAGTCTATGTTTAAGCAAATTATATTGATGTCCTCTTCGGTTAGGATACTTTAGCAGAAACTTGATGCATTCAACAACATACAAACCGTATACTGTTAGTATGCCTAAGCTCTTAAATATTCCTCTACATGATATTGTTAAATTTATTTTACTAAGTATTCTAATTGCTTTCTTTTGGTATGTGAACACTTTGATCATATCTTTTGAACTTCCCCATAAGATTAGTCCATATCGTAAATGTGATTGTATGTTTGCAAAATAGAACAGTTTCTATGTTCGTATTGCGCAATTAAACGCGAAGCCCGAAGCAGGCTCTGCTTACCTTCTTACACACAGGGGGGGCAAACGATAGTATTTCATCCAAATATATACCTAGACATTTTGCATTATTAGTAAATTGGTATTGATTGTTGTTTAGTCTGATGTAATTCGGGGTAGTTAATTATATACAGGAGGTCTTGGATTTATTAAAAATTAAATTATTTTTTTCAAACTAGGGCTTCATAACACTCATACAGGTGTTACCAGTATCAATAATATTGACATATGTTTTACCTTCAATTAATACATTGGTGTCATCAGCATAATTAACAATACTACTACCACATGGATCAATATTACCTAAATTGTTAATAAAAATGATAAATAATAGAGGCCCCAGTACGCTTCCTTGAGGGATACCATTTATTGTAGTTATTGGATCAGATAAAGCATCTTTACCGGTAAAGGGATGCTTGATCTTCGTATAATGAATGCGATTTATAAGATACGACGTTGATTGGGGTTCATTTTTCTCCTAAAATTTTTCTCCCGGCAAATTTTCCCCTTATATTTTCCCCCGAATTAATATTCCCCCAAATTAATATTCCCTTAATATAATTTTCCCCCAAATGAATAATAACGCAACAATCAAATTAATTAAGTTATATTACAAAATTTATAAAGTTTTATTACAACCAATATTTCGTAAATAATCTAAAAGTTTGTCTTCCTCCCTGTAATCATCATATTTCGCGACTATGTTTTTGATTCGACGTTCAATCCTTCTCTGGTCATGCGATTTGGCTCTTCTAATGGGCTGTCCTAGCGAGAGTTGTCGCATCATGGTCATGACAAGTGTTTGTACTCCATGATTAAGCATGATGTAAAATTTCGAGTTTAAAAATGTCTGAAAATTTGGATTTGTCGGTGCAAGCGAAGCGAAGCCCGGCTAATCCAAATTTTTAGGCTTTTCTAAACTCGAAATTTTACATCATGCACTAGACGTAGAAAACACTGATTTAAAGTTAAAAATTTAGAGATTGTAATATTTATATTTGAGTATTCGAATATTTGAATTATTTATATTTATACAAAATATCATATTTTTAAAATATTAATAAAAATAAAAACAAAATAGTTCTACTTAGCTCAAACATATTCTACGCAACTGATATTTAAGCTATAACTTTTCAACTTCAAATTGAGACTAATTAACATCAAATTCTGATAAAACAATTTCCCATTGGAACTTAAAACATTGCTGTCAATTAAAACACAATCGAATTGGGAATACGCAATTTAACATTTTTAGTTTCTTGTTATTTAGTCTGGGGAGTTTTATGTGAAACACCCTTTATATTCCTTAAATATTAAAAAAAAATCCTTTGAGTTTGGCTTATATAACATTTGCTACAATCATTGCACGCAATTGAATGCATTTCTGAGTCTAAGTTTCATCTTCTTATGAAAATAATAGCCGGGGGAAAATTTGAAGGGAAAATTAATACCGCGGGGAAAAATAACCTAGGGGAAACATTGTAGGGGAAAAATGACCCCCAACGTACGATGTTGATAACAAATGAGGGATTCCTCTCATTCCATATTGCCATAATTTAGATAATAATATTCCATGATCAATAGTATCAAATGCCTTTAACAAGCCGAGTAAAATTCCACATGACAGATTGTTTACTTCCATATTGTTAAGGATTGTGTTCGTGAATTCATATATCGTTGTTTCCGTACTTTTCCCATTCAGAAAATCATGTTGGTGTTTGGATAGTAGTTCAAATTTTTAAAAAATAGTCTATTAATCTATTATACATGATTTTTTCCAATATTTTTGAAAATGAATTAATTATGCTAATAGGTCTATAATTTTATATTATGTTTGAGTAGCCTTTTTTGTAAATTGGTGATATAATTGATATTTTCAGTTTGTCCGGATACATGCCTGTTTGGAAAATTGTATTGAAAATGTCAGATAAAGGAGCTGGAATTAGTAAGTTGATACATTTTTTTATTATAGTCATGGGAATTTCCACATCTACTTTATAGTTCAGGTATTTACAGAAATAAATAATGCATTTATGTTGATTTTGTGCAAGCTCAAACGAAAATGTTAGTTAAATCAGTTGAATCAGTAGATTGGGCAAATAGCCATCGAATTAATCTGTTGATACATGGAATTTTTCTTTAAAGTATACTTACAGGAAATTTTCTATAAGGTATACATATGCATACGCTTTTTTTTAAAGAGTTCAATTTGAAGTTTAAAACGAGTATTTTCCACTCCCAGACCAAGCATGAAGTAAAATTTCGAGTTTAGAAAAGCCTGAAAATTTGGTTTGGTCGCGTAGCGCGAAGCGCGGAGCGGCCAAACCAAATTTTCAGGCTTTTCTAAACTCGAAATTTTACTTTATGCGCCACGCGTATTAAACACTGAAAGCACTGAAATATTGTGAACGAGTAAACTTCGCTTGAAATCAGTGTCTTATACGCGTGGCGCATGAAGTAAAATTTCGAGTTTAGAATAGGCCTGAAAATTTGGTTTGGTCGCTCCGCGCTTCGCGCTACGTGACCAAACCAAATTTTCAGGCTTTCCTAAGCTCGAAATTTTACTCCATGCTTAACCAGGGAGTAGAAAACACTAGTTTAAACTTCAAATTGGTCGCTCCGCGCTTCGCGCTACGCGACCCAATCAAATTTTCAGGCTTACCTAAGCTCGAAATTTTACTCCATGCTTAACCAGGGAGTGGAAAACACAAGTTTAAACTTTAAATTGACCTCTTTTAAGAAAACATAATATAATAATTATAATTTAAAACTTTTCTAAAAGAAAGAACAGTAATATACCAGCGACCTAAACAGTATGACATTGTCATGTAACGTCAAAATTTGACACAACTAGAAAAAATCGTTGCAGATACAACTGTCGCCATACTCTCTAAAAAGTTTGAACCACACATTCCACATCAATGAGTCATAGGACATCTCTCCCAAATTCCACTATATTTTATATTTCAAGAATTTATGTATAAAAAACTATTGAAAGAAATTCATATTACCGATTTTTAGAGGCTAAGTAAAATATAAAGAAGTTCTCTTTATGTCAAGGCTGGGAAACTCGCGGGCTGCATGTGGCTCTCGGAGCAGGGCCGGCTCAAATAAAAGTGGGGCCCGGTGCAAACTTAATAGCAGAAATAACAGAAAATCAGGACAAAATATGTTAAAAAATGTGTACAAAATGAAGAGATCATTCAGCATGAAACCACTTAATATTCGCTGAATTTACAGAGAATCCATTAGATATTATTATTTTTTAAAGAAAAGTTAATTGTCTTAACTGGTTTATTAATATTTAGAACCAAACTCAAAGAAATTGCACATCTTTGAGTCTCCTCTCATTTTTATAATGAAAATAATAATAACCCAATTACGTGTTGTAGATGTTTAAATATTCATTGTTTACTTAAAAGAGGTCAATTTACGGTTTAAACGAGTGTTTTTCACTCCCAGGTTAAGCATGAAGTAAAATTTCTAGTTTAGAAAAGCCTGAAAATTTGGTTTGGTTGCGTAGCGCGAAGCGCGGAGCGACCAAACCAAATTTTCAGGCTTTTCTAAACTCGAAATTTTACTTTATGCGCCACGCGTATAAGACACTGATTTCAAGTGAAGTTTATTCGTTCACAATATTTCAGTGCTTTCAGTGTTTAATACGCGTGGCGCATGAAGTAAAATTTCGAGTTTAGAAAAGCCTGAAAATTTGGTTTAGCCGCTCCGCGCTTCGCGCTACGCGACCAAACCAAATTTTCAGGCATTTCTAAACTCGAAATTTTACTTCATGCTTAGTCTGGGAGTGGACGACACTCGTTTTAAGCTTTAAATTAAACTCTCTAAAAAAAAGCGTATGCATATCTATATCTAATAGAAAATTCACTGTATGAATACTTGTTGTTGTAGATTTTTAAATATTCGTTGTCTACTTAAAAGAGGTGAATTTACGGTTTAAACGAGTGTTTTCCACTCCCAGGTTAAGCATGAAGTCAAATTTCGAGTTTAGAAAAGCCTGAAAATTTGGTTTGGCCGCTCCGCGCTTCGCGCTACGCGACCAAACCAAATTTTCAGGCTTTTCTAAACTCGAAATTTTACTTCATGCTTAGTCTGGGAGTGGAAAACACTCGTTTTAAGCTTTAAATTAAACTCTCTAAAAAAAGCGTATGCATATCTATATCTAATAGAAAATTCACTGTATGTATACTTGTTGTTGTAGATTTTTAAATATTCGTTGTTTACTTAAAAGAGGTGAATTTACGGTTTAAACGAGTGTTTTCCACTCCCAGGTTAAGCATGAAGTAAAATTTCGAGTTTAGAAAAGCCTGAAAATTTGGTTTGGTTGCGTAGCGCGAAGCGCGGAGCGAGCAAACCAAATTTTCAGGCTTTTCTAAACTCGAAATTTTATTTCATGCGCCACGCGTATAGGACACTGATTTCAAGCGAAGTTTACTCGTTCGCAATATTTCAGTGCTTTCAGTGTTTAATACGCGTGGCGCATGAAGTAAAATTTCGAGTTTAGAAAAGCCTGAAAATTTGGTTTGGCCGCTCCGCGCTTCGCACTACGCGACCAAACCAAATTTTCAGGCTTTTCTAAACTCGAAATTTTACTTCATGCTTAGTCTGGGAGTGGAAAACAGTCGTTTTAAGCTTCAAATTGAACTCTTAAAAAAAAGCGTATGCATTCTATACCTAATAGAAAATTCCCTGTATGTATACTTAAAAGAAAAATTTCCTGTATTAACAGATTGATCCGATGACGATTGGCCAAATCTACTGAATGCGCATTCGATTCAACTAACATTTTCATTTGAGCTTACACAAAATCAACATAAATGCATTATTTATTTCTGTAAATACCTGAACTATTTAGTAGATGTGGAAATTGGAATTATACCACTTAAACTCACATTTAAAACATTTGCGGCTGGGTTTTTGCAGATTTACTTTTACGAAGACATTGTCAAAATGTGACATTTAACCTTAAAATTTTAAAGCTGCATACCGGAACATACGTTTTCGCATGTTCCATCTAAAAGCAGACATATTATGAAGCAGACATATTATGAAGTTTTCAATCTCTTTTCACACACGTAATCTGATGACATCAAACTATTTTCGTATTACATGTATCGGTGCAGAAAGCACTACAAATCAAGAAAACCTTGGGACACGTCTCGTGAATTGCACCTTATTATATATTTTTGTATATTACAACTTAGGATATGAGGGTGGTCGAAAAGTTTAGCGCCAGCGACGACGTTCATAACATTGAGAACGTTCACACCGTTGGCCATCCGCACGTAGCCTTCTGATACCTTCTTCCGTTTATTTGTTTGCTCTTTCGCCGCGCCGAGCCGGCATTCTGTTGAGGATACGCGGCATTCAGATCGGGCCCCCAACTACATACTCATCATCCACTACTCCAGACAACAATCGGTCACACTCGCCACAATATGACACCCAGCCAGACGGATCGAGCGCCTAATTTATGGAAATCATATCGTCACATTAATGGAATTTATTCTTAAAATCACTACCTACCTTAAAAGCATTTAGATGACAAGGAAATGGTTTCTCAAACACAGCGAGCGTTGCTACAACCTCCAAACACCATAAAGATTGTTTAAGAAATAATAATTTTGTCGATGTGTCATATTTATTGCTTATAGGTAAAAAATCGAAGAAGGTAAACACATCAAGGTCACGCTAGTTATAAACATATTAAGGTCAAGGTCATTAATATACAGAGTGTCTTAGCTAAAAGTTTCTCCCCATAAAATCTCCGATTCGGTCCAAGTTTGAAAAGAAAATGCTTAAACAGGTCAATTTTTATTTAAAGGGGGACCAAATCTTTTCTTGGTTTCAAAATTATTTCTGCATCCCTCTAGTGCCTACAGCCACCCCTTTAAATAATTAAAATGGCAAAAGGGGTCAAGTGACACTCCATTTTGAAGTTGCTTTCATTGTCTATGCAACCATAAGTTATTTTAATTTTCAGTTTTAAATAATTTTTATTGGAAAACTACCTAAATTACTGTTAGAGGAAACGAAACTGGTTATGGAAAAATTAATTAATCTAACAAATGTAATGCTCACAATCTCCACCCCCTACTTCCATAGGCTTTGCTACATTTTTTGAGTGATTAGACGGCACTCTGCGACGATTCTTTCCGGAAGCACTTGAAGAGATTCAGGTGGCATAGAATAAACCTTGGATTTTAAGTGGCCCCACAAAAATAAATGCAAAGGGGTTAAATCGGGTTTGGGACATTTACATCTTTTTCCAGTGCTTGGGCGATTAAGGGGTCAATAGGATCTTCTAACAACTGAAAATAACTATCACCAGTCATATTGCCTTCAACAAAAAGTGGTTCGATAATGTGGTCACCCAGAATGTCTGCTTAAATGTTAAATTTTTAGGGCGTTTGGGTGCGACTTTCATTGAAAATGTGAGGGTTTATATCACTCCAATATCATTCAAAATTGGAAATGAAATCATAGTTTTATAGACAATGAAAGCAGCTTCGATCCCCTTTGCCATTTTTTTAAGGGGTAGCTGTGGGCGCTAGAGAGATGCAGAAATAATTTAGAAACTATGGTAAAATTTAGTACCCCTTCAAGTAAAAATTGATCTGTTGCAGCATTATTTCCAAACTTGGACCGAATCGGAGATTTTATGAGGTGAAATTTTTGGTTGCGACACTGTAAAGATGGAACTAAGAATATAGGGTGGCTGGCGAAAAAGAAAACAGGGTAATTTTGATATTTTGAAAAATGCTCGGCTTTTTTTTATTCGAGCGGGACTATAGACATCCAGTCATTCAACTACAAGATGGTTGCCGACTTCAACTTTAAATTGCTAAGACATATTAAATCCTTATATGATCCTTATATGAATTTGTTGCAGAATTAATAAGATCTAGACCTAAGTTATGTTACTAGGCAACTCATTTTTAGCACAAATAGTAAGTCTGTAAATATGAAACCGGAATTTGCTTATAAATGGCTCTAGCTGTCAATACAGTGACTGTTAAGTCGCGTTATTGGACCCTTATTGTTGTGTTTACATTTATCAAAGACTTTCAACTCGCAAGAATAGAAGTTTAATACAACTACATATGTTTTCATTGCGTTGAAGAAGACTGTTTTTGAGCTTAAAAATTATGATTCGCGGACAGCATTGATTTTCTGTTACCATTCGAATAAAACTGCTGCAATATCACATCGAATGCTTGTCGAAGCTTACGGTGAGCATGCTCTTGGTAAATCACAGTGGTTTGAGTGATTTAAAATATTCAAAAGTGGCGATTTTGACGTGAGAAACCAAGAACGTGGAAGACCACCGAGAAAGTTTTTCATGGTAACAGACGCAAGCATTGTTGGATGAGGATGACGCTCAAACGCACCAACAACTTGTATATCAGTTAAATGTGACACGAGAAGCCATCTCCATACGTTTGAAAACCATAAGAAAGATCCAGAAGTTAGGTAGATGGGTTCCACATAAAAGACAGCAGGAAAACCGAAAAACCGCCTACGAAATACAGCTCACAAGGTACAAAAGAAAATCATTTCCTTCCACATGCGGCTTACTCACCAGACTAGGCTCTATCCCATGACTGCTTATTTGCATCGTTGGGACACGCACTTGCTGAGCAGCGCTTCACTTCTTACAAAAATGTATGAAAATGGCTCCATGATTGGTTTGCCTTAAACGATCAACAACTTTTTTAGCGTGGCATCCACAAATTGGTAGAGAGATGGGAAAAATGTGTAGCTAGCGATGGGCAATACTTTGACTAAAACATTTTGTACCATTTTCATACAATAAATGTGTATTTTCTATTAAAAAAAATCGGTTTCATATTTACAGACCTGGTAAGTAGCTAGTAGCTTTAATTGTATTAGTATTTTATTAGATCTTAATGAATGTCTACAAAAATATACTTATGATTTCTCATCTCCTCAACAGCAAAACTAATTTTTGGTAAACTGAAACTGTGACGAGTTTAATGTTTAATTTGAAAAAAAATTAAAATGTTAACAAAAGAATTTATAAATGTGTTTTGTGAAACTCAATCTTCAAGATTGATCAAACCAGTTAAAATCAGTGCTGTAGGCTAACAGTGGGACAGACGACTGTATACACCAATCACCGGTCTTGCTTCTGGATGCAGCATCCAAACGCGGTTACCAAATTTTATTTAATGACATAATCCGAATAAGCTGAAATACAGTCAACCTAGTGACTTACAGACATAATATCACAATAGTCGAAATACAGTTGATAGAAACATAAAATGACAAAACCCTAGCATAGTCAAAAGACAGCCAACAGTTATAATGTCACAGCAGTCAAAATACAATCGATAAAGACGTTTTATGATAAAACCCTAGCATAGATAAAAAAAACAGCAAAATCTTAATAAGTTCAAATACAGCCAACCAAGTGACTTACGGACAGTCAATAGAAAGAATTAATGACAAAATCCAATCATAGTCAAACGACATACAACCAAGTGATTTGCAGTCATGTCAATATAGTTAAAATACAGTCGATACAGATATAATATGACAAAATCCTATGATAGCCTAAAGTCAGCCAACCAATTGACTCACAATCAAAATGTCAAAAACGTCAATATACAGTCAACAGAACGATTTAATGACAAAATCATACTTAGAGACTTACAGTCAATATTGCAATAGTGAATATATAGTCGATAAAGAAATGTAATTACTAAATCGTATCTTCAATAAAAAAAAAAACGCTAGAGTGCCATGATCAGGAATGAGCGGCGTCAACAATGTTACGTCGACAATTTCATTGTCGACGCATCGAATTTCAATTTCCTGACGTCGACAATCGTTTTTATTAGTGTAACATTTGAACTATTGAGCGTTTTGCGATGCGGGTTTGGCAGATAAACAGAGTATCTAAAACTCTCAAAATTATCCAAAACTGCAGCATACAAATTATAATAACATTACCTTTAAATAGTATTGTTGACGTTCTTGATATTGTCGACGTTGTCGACGTGCTGACACGTCGACAATTAAAATCGACACGTCGAGGCTAATTCCTGGCCATGGTTTAATGTTTTTGTTAATTTAAGTTGGCTGTAATTAATTTATTATATAAAATCAGAGTTGCAACCCTACAATGTTTTCTATGGCACTCTAGTTTTTTTTTATTGAACATACGATACATCATAGCAAAAAAACAGTCAACACAGTGACTGATAATCATAAAACAATCAATCGAGAGCTGTACAAGCAAGTTTAAGTTAAAATTTGATAGCGGCAGAAAAACTAACGGCCAGTAACACTGGTCGGCATGAAAATCGGCCCTGACACCATTCCTGCTGATCCCTATGTAAAATGACCTCCTGAATCCGAATATGACCCCCGTTTTCCCCCATCACCCACCGTTTTCGGGGAAGGCCCCCCCACCTATTTTTATCACTTTTCGATAATTTGGAGCGATGAAATGGATTATTTTAGCCTTTACGTTTCTTCTGAGGGGCTAGAGAGGTGAAAAGTTCCAAAACATGAACATTTGTAGCAAGCAGGTAGATATGGGGGGGGGATTTGCCCCCTTAAATTGTAAAATAATCCTTAAAAATAATCGATTTTTCCGTTTTTTTCGCAGTTTTTTCACTTATTTTCTACATATTCCAGCTTCCATCCCCCCTCATCCTCCCCCAAACAATAAAAATATATAGCAACAATAATAAAAATATATAGCAACAATAATAAAAATATATAGCAACAGTTCGGAAGATTCACTGTACCACGCTGGCGCTCTCAATACCTCGCGCGCACAGGTTTGCCCAGGAATTTTCATTTTTATTTATTATTCCTTACAGCTAAAATAATCCTTTTCACCCCTCCAATGGGTGGGGGAAACGGGGGGAGTATTGAGAGCGCCAGCGTGGTACAGTGAATCTTCCGAACTATTGCTATATATTTTTATTATTGTTGCTATATATTTTTATTATTGTTGCTATATATTGTTGCAATATATATTTATTATTTGGGGGTGTTTGGGGGAGGATGAGGGGGAATGGAAGCTGGAATATGTAGAAAATAAGTGAAAAAACTGCGAAAAAAACGGAAAAAATTGATCATTTTTAATGATTTTTTTACAATTTAAGGGGGCAAATCCCCCCCCAAATCTACCTCCTTGCTACAAATGTTCATGTTTTGGAACTTTTCATCTCTCTAGCCCCTCAGAAGAAATGTAAAGGCTAAAATAATCATTTTCATCCCTCCAAATTATCGAAAAGTGATAAAAATAGGTGGGGGGGGCCTCCCCCGAAAACGGTGGGTGATGGGGGAAAACGGAGGTCATATTCGGATTCAGGAGGTCATTTTACATAAGAATCAGCAGGAATGGTGTCAGGGCTCGAAAAAAAATTTTTTTTTTGCAAACCAGTGTAATTATATTCAAAATGTCAAATTATTAATTTTATAGATTACATGTTGGTTATATTAATAGTCTTAACTATATTGACTGTCATTTAGCGACAATATTTGAAAACACCAACTATTAATCGATTAGGTTGACTGTATACTGATTATTGACTACTATTCATATGTTGTCATTTAATAACATTGACTATTTATCGATTACATTGTGACTACATGCTATTTATTGACTCTCATTTGACAATCATGACTATTAATCGATTATGTTGACCACATGAGTCATGCTGATTGTTGACTATTTAATATTGATTTTTATTTGACAAAATTTATTATTTATTAATCGATTATGTTGATTCGAAAACATTGATTATATTAATTTATTTGACAATTGTCTGCTTTTTACGTCAATATTTATGTTGATCGGACTTCAACGAAATTGACATTTTGCGTTAAAATCGCGATGTTTACGTCAGAAAAAGACAAAATGGTAATATACCCGAAAAACTGAAATTTACGAAAAGACCGCATCTGCAGATTTAACAGAAAGTCAATTTTTTTTCCAACGATTTTCAATAAAACAGTTGATATTTTAGAAAACCCAGTGGAGATAATTGCGATTGCAGCCAGTCAATGTTTATTCATTTCTGAGTAAGTTTATTCCTTGATGTTGACGTTTTTCGTCAGATTTAATTAATTCTGTCATTTTTATTCTCAAAAATAAACCGAGGTGGAACGAAAATTCACTTTTTTTCAAAGCTGAACGAAAACTAAAATTTCTACGACAAACAAAATAATCAGAAATGGTCGACCTCGCAACGAATATTTCCGTAAACAGTTTTGATGGAAAAATTGCAAAAAAAAGTAGAAACTGTTGTAGAATTAAATAGGTGTTCACGTACGTGGCTGAGTCGAAATTAACCGAATTTGTTTCGGTTCTGTTCCGGTTTTCGTTCCGACAAAATAAACGGTCTTTTCCGATTTTCGGTTCAATTCCGGTTCGAACTCCTGCTTATTATAAGTGCATTAAAAAAAATCGTCAAACTCTTTGTAGACAGGAAAATGTTAGAAACATTTTAAAACACTAAACTGTCTACTAAATTTTGTTTCACAGTCTGTAGAAGCCTAGAGGTTACAAAACTGTGTCAATCTATTAAGGTAATCGGTGGAATCGTCTTGTGTAATCGGTGGTGGGGAGCCACCGATTACACAAGACGATTCCACTCCCAGACTCTTCGGCTTAATACAATAAAATCATTCTCATTACTTTTCGAACAAACCTTGTATTAATTTCTGAAGATTATTCTTAAGAATTTTAATATATTTCAAAATAGTTACAAGAAAACTTTAAATATATTGTTTGATTCGATTGTTTTTCAAAGTTTTGGAAGCTCTTTTCTAATGTATACCGATACAGTTCTCGCGACCTTTCCAAATCTTTCTTGCGTTCATCCACATACCAATTTGAATAATCCCTCTGATAGCCAGGTAACCTTGATAACAAAAAAAGTTCGGTCGCCCTAAAAAATATATTGAATGAAGTCGAGACGGCTGAATAATGAAACCAGAAAAAAAACACTTGATAAGAAACCGTACGTAATGGATTAATTAAACAGCGGCTAGACAAACGAACGGTGACACAAAAAATGATGGTTTGACGATAGCAAGACGATGCGATTGGTCTGGTCGAGGGGGTGGGGGCGGGTGGTCAACAGTGTCGAACGCGGGTGAAACGGGTGAACTGGTGAAATTGGAGCGATAAAACGTGAAGTATTTAAATATTCCATTAGAGTTGATTGGTGTACGGGACGGGGGCATAGCGGCACTCTCTGGCACTCAGGCAATACGGGAGGAGAGAGAACACAGAGCCGCGATCCGCTCGTTAAGTAGAAACAGAAACACGACTTGGGAGCGAAGTGAGAATGGGAGCGAGGAGGAGAGGTAGCTAGAGAGAGAGTGAGTGGCAGATAGATATCCATCCACCCACGGTTCGTTGTTGGATGTGTGTGTGTGTATCGGTCGACAGAGGATAGATCCGGCAACGCTGTTCGCTATAACCGATATTGTGGCCGCTTGGAATGGAGGAGAATGAGCTCGGGTCAACTTCCCCTGAGCCCCTCTCCGACTCCGGGCATTAAGTACGTGCCTCTGCCTGTTCTGGTGTGTGCCTGCCTGTGCATGTGCCTGCCACAGCCACAGTCACAGTGCTGTTTGCCTGTTCTCTCTGCTCCTGCTCTACTCTTCTCTCGTTTTGTCTCTCCTCTCCTACGACACGCGCACCCAACAACAGCGCACTCTGCCACAGATATACTTAGTTTTAGTTGATCGTCGCGTTCGGTCGCGGCAGCACGTCTCAACTGCGCACCTCTTGAGTGCTCTCTGTGTACTCTCTAGTACATACAACTGGCGCACGTTTTTACACTTTCAGTCTGCATTGTGGATGCGATACGTGCGTACGGAGCCGAACACTGCGCGAACGCCAAAGGACTAAAACCGCCTCAATTCAAAAGTCGCGAGTTTCGAGTTTCGTTTGTTGGTTATGTTTGTGTCAAACTGCTAAAAGGATTATCCGCATCTTTATGTTTTCGTTCAAATGCTGGGATATACTTCCTATAGGTACATCCAACTAAAATCTCTTAATCAGTGTCTCTTCTCATTTTCTGCGAATTCCCAACAACACCCACACAACGACGATTATGGAATTATAGTGCTCGAAAAAAATAATTGGATTATCTTCGATGTGTCGCAAACGTTTTTTTTGTTTTCCCACTAGTGTTCATCACAAAATATCAAAGTTATTCATAACTTTGACGAAAATTAGTGCTTGCAAAAATCTAGAAAGTTGAAAATTATTCAAATAATTATCTCATAAAGCAACAATTATGGTCAAATAGTGCGATGAAAAATTGTACTAAAAGGGCCAGAAAATTGAAAATTATTATTGAAACATGGTGCTATAAAAAATTGAAAGTTATACAAAAAAAAAAACAGAAAATTTACAATCATAATTGATTAAATATCAATTAATGCAACAATTATAAAACATATTTGAAAAATTATGTCAGAAAATCGAAAATGATTTAAATTAAGTGAGCAATGACGAACAAATAGTTTTGTGAACATGAAAAACTATTAGGGCCAAAAAATCTAAAATTATTTAAATTAATAATAATTGATTGAATATCAATTAATGCAACAATAATAAAAATGTTTCAAAAATTATGTCAGAAAATCAAACATGATGTAAATCAAGTGAGCAATGACGAACAAATAGTTCTGTCAACATTAACACATATGCGAGCCAACAAATCTACAAGTATTTAAATTTAAATAATTGATTAAATATCCATTAATGCAACAATTATAAAACATATTTGAAAAATTATGCTAGAAAATCGAAAATGATTTAAACTAAGTGAGCAATGATGAACAAATTGTTTTGTCAACATTAAGAAATATTTGGGCCAGAAAATCTAAAATTATTTAAATTAATATGAATTTATTAAATATCAATTAATGCAACAATAGTAAAAATGTTTCGAAAAATTATGCCAAAAAATCGAAAATGATTTAAATCAAGTGAGCAATGACGAACAAATACTTCTGTCAACATTAACAAATATTCGAACCAGAAAATCTACAAGTATTTAAATTAATAATAATTGATTAAATATCAATTAATGCAACATTTATAAAACACATTTGAAAAATTATGCCAGAAAATCGAAAATGATTTAATTTAAGTGAGCAATGACGAACAAATTGTTTTGTCAACATTAAGAATATTTGGGCCAGAAAATCTAAAATTATTATCAATTCATTAAATATGAATTAATGCAACAATAATAATGTTTCGAAAATTATGTCAGAAAATCGAAAATGATTTAAATCAATTGAGCAATGACAAACAAATAGTTCTGTTAACATTAACAAATATTCGAGCCAGAAAATCTACAAATGTTTAAATTATTAATAATTGATTAAATATCAATTAAGCAACGACTATAAAACATATTTGAAGAATTATATCAGAAAATTGAAAATGATTTAAATCATGTGAGCAATGACTAACTAACAAATAGTTCTGTTAAAATTAATATATATTCGAGCCAGAAAATCTACAAATATTTAAATTAATAATAATTGATTAAATATTAATTAATGCAATGATTATAAAACTTATTTGAAAAATTGCTAGAAAATAGAAAATGATTTAAATTAGGTGTGTAATAATGAACAAATACTGCTATCAACATTAACAAATATTTGAGCCAATTGTAATTGATCCAATATCAATTAATGCAACAATTATCAAAATATTTGAGAAATTTTGCCAGTGAATCGAAATAATTTAAATTTAGTGAGCAATGACGAACAAATTCTACTGTCAACATTAACAAATGTTTGAGCCAGAAAATTCAAAATTATTTAGATTATCAATTAATGCAACAATTGTAAAAATATTAAAAAAAATGTGTTAGAAAATTATTTAAATTAATTGGCAACTAAGTGAATAATGACGAACAAATAGCTCTGCTAACATTGAAAAATATTTGATAATGAAATTAAAGAAATAAAATTAATTCTACATAAAAATGTCATTGAAAATATGTCACTTCACAAAAAATCGAATAATTTCTTTTAATTATACGTTTACAATAAACATCCCAAAACAAATTGCTCGAATTTTAATAAAAGAGTGACACTTTTTTAGTTGAAATAAACGTTTGTAAAATTTCTTAACATGAGATTAAACTTAATTAGTACGTTTTGAAATTCACTTTAAATCAGTGTTTTATACGCGTGGCGCATGAAGTAAAATTTCGAGTTTAGAAAAGCCTGAAATTTTTGTTTGGTCGCTCCGCTTCGCGGAGCGACCAAACCAAATTTTAAGGCTTTTCTAAACTCGAAATTTTACTTCATGCTTAGTCTGGGAGTGGAAACACTGGTTGAAGCTTCAAATTGAACTCTGATAAAATAGGACTGGGCTTGTGGAAATGAAAAATAATTCTACATAAAAATGTCATTAAAAAATTGCCTATCCACAAACAAAGCTGTTCAAAAACTAGGTAAGATTGATATTACGTTAAGAAATTATCTTAACGTAAGATCAAATTTACCTAGTTTTTGAACTTCACTTTAAAAAAATAAATATTTAAAATTAATTCTACATAAAAATGTCATTTAAAAATTGTCTGCACAAATAAATCTGATAATTTCTTTTTATTAAACGTTTACACATCCCAAAGCAAATTGCTCGAATTTTTATAAAAGAGCGACATTCGGTTAGCCGTGAAATAAGATTTGAACATTTTCTTAACGTGAGATTAAACTTAAGTAGTACGTTTTGAAATTCACTTTAAATCAGTGTTTTATACGCGTGGCGCATAAAGTAAAATTTCGAGTTTAGAAAAGCCTGAAAATTTGGTTTGGTCGCTCCGCTTCGCGGAGCGACCAAACCAAATTTTAAGGCTTTTCTAAACTCGAAATTTTACTTCATGCTTAGTCTGGGAGTGGAAACACTCGTTTGAAGTTTTGAATTGTACTCTTTAATAAAATAGTATTGTTAGTGGAAATTAACATTTTTTGACTTAATTGTACTGCCGAAATTGATGTTAAAAAGCATTTTTTCTCAACTTGTGAAATTATAAACAACTTTGAGAACATTTTTATAAACCGAGGCCTCATTAAATGCTGTTAATTTTCCACGCACTTAATGACTTTTACCGCTAAAATAATTGAAATTAATTCTACGTAAAATCTTACATTTTCAGAAAATGAAAATCATTCAAATTACTGCTTCCTAAAAAAAAGCATTAAGCATAAAGCATAGTTTAACAATATGAAAATAAAGATATTCAAGTAAAATGTTATGTATTTTTTAAGTAGATCCGTTGACTGAATAAATAAATAAATAAATTAAAAACAACATACAATTTAATCCACAGAACGGTAGTGATTTAAAATAATACTTATTGATTCTGAAAACAGATTTAAAACATAATAACAATAATTCTGTTGGTTTTAAAATAAATTACAATAAAATAATGCAAAAATATTGCTTTCATGTATATATCCACATTTTTATAGAAACATATTTATTAATTCAAACGAAATACATTTAATATATATTTTTGATCTGTTAAAAATATTGTTTATTTTATACCAAAAACCACTAGAATCTATGATCATTTAAAAAAATATCAATTGTTTTAACAATAAGCCACAAATTGATATTTAATTTTCAAATTTTAACCGACCGATTTATTGATCGATTACTGGGCAATCAAATCCTTAAACGTGCAATAAAAGTGGATGAGTGCTTATTATAAAAATTATGTCGTCAACTACAGCCATCAAATTTAAGTAACTGTTTGTTACATTAAAATATTTTAAAAAAATAATATAGCAATTGAGAAAAATCTGTGTATAATAAATTAAATTAAAAACACCTTTAGGGCCATTTGCACACCGACTGATTAACTTTAATCAACCACTAATCATTGAATTAAACTATGATTAAGTCACAATTCTAGAATATAAGAATCTTTTAAGTTTGTAAGATATCCTAGACATGTCTATTTTTTCAATGCGATTTTTTAAATAATTTAAACATAAAATTGCTGTTTTTAAATCTTTAACTTTTAATATAATTTAAATTTAATCAACTTGGGTGCAAACGGGCATGAAATTCCATATCAACACTTTTAGTGAATAAGACACTTGGTTAGGATTTCACTGTTCATTAGTTGACACTGAAACAATTGTTTAGCCAATTGTTTTACCAAACAGTGGCCAATTGTTTCGCCACACAATGGCCAATTGTTTCGCCACACTGGCTTCTTCAGGCAGATGAAGCCACTGTGTGGCGAAACAATTGTTGCAGTGTCAACTAATAAACAGTGAAATCTTAACCAAGTGTCTTATTCACTAATAGTGTTGATATGGAATTTCAGCAAGTAACAGCCTCAGCTATAAAATAAATTATAATTAAACGGTGACTTTTTTATAATTTTTATTGCTAAAACTGCATTCGGCATTAATTATAATTAATTTTTAATTTATTAAGTGTTTGTTTTGAGTTATCACTAATAAAACACGATTTGATTTCCTTTCTTTACAATTCTTTTGTTTATTATTCAAAGGATAAAAATGTTTAAGAAGTCATAAAATATAATAAAAATTTAATATAAAATATCAGAATAACAAAAAAAATTGTCAACGAAATATGCATGCAAAACATTAATCAAAGTTAGATCAGGTACTTTTTTTTATATAAACTTTTTAAGTGTTATTTCTATTTCAGTTTAATAAATTCTCTCCTATTTAAAAGTGACGACAGTTTAGTTTCTAATTTACTTTTATTAGTGATAAACTGTTAAGTAATTAGGACCATTAAGTACACATCATGCCTCCCTAATTACAGTGATTTTCTAGGACAGGACAGTGTACAGTGTGTTTATACATCAACGAACAAAATGGATTATAAATTAAAGTGATTTATTGTGTGAACAGTGAATAAAAAACGAACAGTGATTTGCATAACAGGATTGTTAAGTTGTTAAGTTAAGGACGTGCAAGTTGGGATTATGGATATACAGTGTTCTTTTTGTTCTGTGTGTGTGCAAGGATTTAAAAGGATTGTATTTTTTGGAGTTTGGATTCGGAAAAGTGTCAAGTTTTATTTTTGGAATAATCTCACGGTTTGATAGAATTTAGAATAAGTTAGTACATCTTGAATACGTTTCTCATCTTTCACGTGCTGAAACATATTTAACTATGATTTGAAAAAAAAAACACGGTTAAATTTCACTAATATTTTGTTTTCTTATTCCAACTAGTTTCGACTTTGAGACATTTACAAGGAGTACTCTTTGAGAATGACTACCCACTGAGCAAAAAACAAACAAATAACGTTATATCAACATTGTATCAACATTAAACGTTGTTTTAATGTTGCTGAATCATTACTTTAATGTGTTTGCTCAGTGGGTAGTTCTAATAAAAAACCAAAATATTAGAGAAATTTAACCAAGTGTTTTCTTTTTCAAATCAAATCAAAATTTAGATATTTGATAAATAAAATTTTATTTTAGTCGCGTCACTCGTAAAATCAGTTTACAAAAATCAATATTTAAAATTATTTTAATCATTATAGTGGCTTTGTACTCGTTTCAAATAAAAATTAAGGTTTTTGTGATATAAATTATGGCTGTGATCAATACAAATATGAAAATTATGACTTTAAATTCAACAATAAGAAATAATTTTTCAAGAACAAGAAAAACAATAATTTTAAACTCTAGGTCTTTAAATCAAAACTGAACAAAGCATATTTCATAAAGGAATGCCTAACAAAGCATTGATAAGACAATTATTTAAATTATGAAATAAAAGCATAATAAATTAGTTTTTATCTACACTAGAACTCTATTTAATATCTGAAAATCTAATATTTTAAATTAAAACAGAAGCTGTCACTCACTAATAAATTATTAATAAAATCATTCGATATAAAGAAATTAAATGTTTGTGTTTTTATGTTAAAAATTACAATCATTACTAAATAATACCTTCTTGATAACGGAATTAAAATTACACATTCATTCATTCATAAATAAAACCAGTGATAATTACAAAGCAGGCATAAAAGAAAACAAAGTTGAATGGCTTCGTTTGAATGTTGGTGAGTTTTAAAACTTTGGAGTGTTTATTATTTACAAACTTGATAGTCATGATAAATACATCGACAATTACGAATATAGTACCTATTTAACATGTTTATTGTCTTGCGCCGCATTAAAAACAAATAAAATAAAACCTTGAAAATGACTCCTAAAGGTCGGGATAAAAATGCAAAACTGGTGAATTGTACCTCAGTATCTATTATTTATTTATATAAAAATACATACAACATTATGATTATAAATTAATGTATTCTTTGAAGTAAATCGAAAAAATCAGTGTCAGAATTAATTAATTAACATTTATAAAAGAGTAATTTGCAGAGTTATTTATTATTAGAAGTGATCTATCTATATTAATGATAATTTCTATAAAATAAAACAAAATTAATTTGAACTATTACCTATTCACGGCAGATAACATTTTTGTTATCATAATCAAATATTTTCGCGATTGATAACCGTTTAATAAATTTCTAGATGAGGCTGATAATAGTTGAAAGTTCACGCTGAACAGGTTAATAGTTAAAATATTATTTAACACGTTTAGTAAATAACACACTTGCTTGGTTAAGATTTCGCTGTTGATTAATTGACACTGCAGCAATTATTTTACCCTACAGTGGCTTCATCAGGCTTTAATCATCTGCCCGATGAAGCCACTGTGTGACGAAACAATTGTTGCAGTGTCAACTATTAAACAGTGAAATCCTAACTACGTGTGTTATTTCCTAATAGTATTGATATGGAATTTCAGTAATATATTATTTATTATTTATTATTTCAGGTATTAAAATTTTATTTATTATTTGACACCAGATGTGAGTTTTTTTTTATAATATTAAACTGATTTTATCTTATCATTTTTAAAAATAATTACATTTTTAGAGTATTAAATTAATTACAAATATAATTAAAACTATTTTTATCATTTTGTTCCAGCCTAAAAGTTGAGTTTTTTTTATATTAACCTGTAAAAAATAAACTCAACTTCTAGGCTTGCACGAGATGATGAAAATATGTTTATTAAACATAATGATTTCTAATAGCAAACATTTACAAGTTCAAATTGAACTTTTTTGGGTTAGATTTTTAAATTAAAACTGTTCTTTTTACATCAACAATTAAATGAAAGAAACATTACAAGACAAATAATTTTAAGTATAAATGAAATTGCAAATTCTTGGTTGCAGAATACTTCAAACATTAAAAGTGCGATTCTTTTCGCAATATACAACAATAATAATAATAATACAATATACCCCGTCGGGGTATTAGCCCGGGAAGTAGTTGTTTCAATGAGTGTTTGATATAGTCTCTGTAAGACTAACTTGTTGTAGATTGCGAAAAGAATCGCACTTTTAATGTTTAAATAATTTTAAGTCTGTGTATTTTATTAATATATTGTTAAAAATAAAATTAATGACTTTTTACATAAATAATTAAATGAGAGAAACAATACAAGACAAATAATTTTAAGTCTATGTATTTTAATAATATATTGTTAAAAATAAAATTAATAACTTATTTTTTAATAATATATTAATAAAATACACAGACTTAAAATTATTTGTCTTGTATTGTTTCTATCCTTATTTAATTTTTCATATAAAAAGAAGCCTCCAAAAATAAAAGTGAAGAAAGGAATATTACTGCGTTTTAATTCCGTAAAAAGAATAGTTTTAATTTAAAAATCTAACTCAAAAATGTTCAATTTCAAACGTTTGCAATTAGAAATCATTATGTCTAATAAAAATTGTGTTTAGTGGAATTTACTGGCTAAACAAATGCTGTTTAGACTTAAGTGAAAGTTTGAAAGTAAAATAAACAATCTGCATTTATTACATTAGATGATATTCGAAATTATAACAAAATATATTTGGTCAATTTAGTATATTTCTGAAATGAATGAGCACTGAAGATCTAAGAATTTTATAATTAATATTCTACGAGATAAGTGATGGTCTTTCAATGTACAAACTGATTTAAATCAATATGTTTACACAAGTGTATTATTTACTGTGTTTTGCAACAATCAAGTTTTTAATGGGTATCAAATATATTAAAACTGAAAATCATTATTTTATCTTAATTATTTAAATTTAGTGTATATAATAATTGTATTATTTCGACCATTCTAAGAATTACAAAATTGTTAGTTATCTTGAATATTAATCTTAGATGTATTCATAAAAAATTCATTACAGTTTAGAAGTTGATTTATTTGAAAATATCTTATCTTATAATAATAATACATGTTTAATTCATGAACTCGATCTTTGTTGAGCCAATTTATTTTGGAAACAAGCATCAACATCTTTACATCAAGACGTCTAGAGACCGACTGATTCTCAATTGCTATTCAAATGTGAGCATACTCATTCCAGAGGGCGCCACCTTACGGTGCCGCTCTTTCATATATCTACATAACAAGTTTTGCATTTTATAAAGTAGTAAATCAGGATTTATTTTTATAATACAAACAATTGTAATAAAGTAAAGTTACTATCTCGGGTATAGATAGGCACATGTAAAATTTTATGTGTATTAAATTTAAAAAAAAATCCTAGCTTTGGCATGTAAAATTATGTGTATTAAATTTAAAAAACATCAATATCTGAAGGTAAAAGTAGACATTTATCAATTGTTTATATATTACACATAGTCAAAAAAACAAATATCATTTAATGAAAATAAGCTGTCAAAGCTTCTGATAGAAATAGAAAAATATTACAATTTACATATTCATTTTCATTTTCGTGTTAATGTAACTGAAAAATAATTTAAATAGATTAATAATTAGCAAGTAAATATAAGATGCACGCTTTTATTATCTAAAAATACAACATAAGTTCATCAAAAACGTAAAAAAATGTGTACTTTAAAAGGATTTTACCATATACAGAGAGTTTTATGTAACACCGAACATTTTCATAACGATAATTTTTCGTTTAAGTATACATTAGCATAACTTGTACATTTGCCGACGCTCGGTTTATTAAAAGAATGTAATTTGAAGCTTTAAACGAGTGTTTTCCACTCCCAGGCTAAGCATGAAGTAAAATTTCGAGTTTAGAAAAGCCTGAAAATTTGGTTTGGTCGCGTAGCGCGAAGCGCGGAGCGGCCAAACCAAATTTTCAGGCTTTTCTAAACTCGAAATTTTACTTCATGCGCCACCGGTACAAAGCACTGACATATTACGAAGTTTAAAACACACCGCTAAACTTTACATTGAACCAGTGTTTTATACCGGTGGCGCATGAAGTAAAATTTCGAGTTTAGAAAAGCCTGAAAATTTGGTTTGGCCGCTCCGCGCTTCGCGCTACGCGACCAAACCAAATTTTCAGGCTTTTCTAAACTCGAAATTTTACTTCATGCTTAGCCTGGGAGTGGAAAACACTCGCTTAAAGCTTCAAATTGGATTATTTTAATAAACCGAGCATCGGAAAATGTGCAACGTATGCATATGGATACTTTAAAGAAAAATTCTCGTTATAAAAATGTTCGGTGTTACATAAAACTCTCTGTATATATCTTTATGTTGATGGATTAATTGTTTAAAACAGTTAATAAAATATTTACTGTTGAGTTTAAAATATTTAGTAAATAGTTTTTCAAATGTAACGAATTGTTTACATTCTCCTAATGATGAGGTATTATTTATCATTGATATTACAGTAACACATACTGGTGAATGCGCCGGGATATCACGGGAAAAGTGTTCAATTTCGAACACATCAAGGTAATTTAGTGAACAGATCCAATTAAATACCCTAAATATATTTGCGGGCAATGTTTCTTTTAAGTATTCATATTCCAATGTATACATATTCTTGGATATTCGTTGTTTTTTTTTAATTCAATTGAAGCTTCTAACGAGTGTTTCCACTTCCTGATTAAGCATGAAGTAAAATTTCGAGTTTAGAAAAGCCTGAAAATTTGGTTTGGTCGCGTAGCGCGTAGCGCTACGCGACCAAACCAAATTTTCAGGCTTTTCTAAACTCGAAATTTTACTTCATGCGCCACGCGTATAAAACTTCTGATTTCAAGTGAAGTTTAAAATACACCGCTAAAGCAGTATGCTAAAGGAGTATAACATCACATTAAATCAGTGCTTGATACGCGTGGCGCATGAAGTAAAATTTCGAGTTTAGAAAAGCCTGAGAATTTGGTTTGGTCGCTTCGCTTTGCTACGCGACCAAACCAAATTCTCAGGCTTTTCTAAACTCGAAATTTTACTTCATGCTTAACCTGGGAGTGGAAACACTCGTTAGAAGCTTCAATTGAATTAAAAAAAACAACGAATATCCAGAAGTTTGAAATTGAACTATAAAAAACAAATGCCTCAACATTTACATGCATCAGGATGTTTCGTGAAAACAAAAATTCAGTGTATAAGTTATGCAGTGTTAATTCTATTAAAAAAATCTTATATCATTTAGAAAGTTACGATTTTATTTACAGTAAATTATTCTCAAATATGAACATTTTATTTCAATTGGTAAAAGAAATATAACAATAAGAATTTAATTTCCATACCTGTATGCAAATAATAGAACATTAATTGAATTTTTAAATATGAAATTTATTTGTTGAAATTTATAAAATCGCAAATAAATTCAGAATACAGTTTATTATTAACCAAAAGGCATAAAAAACATTACTTTTTTTTTTGTTTGACCTTGGTATCTAGGACCATTAGCCGTCAATCTATTTATATATTTAACATTTTTAATGTAGTTTTACCAATTCTAATTTCGATAAATAACCATTTATTTCTGAAACAACACAAACTCATTCACACTACATCCATGGACCCGGATGGAATAATTTATTATTCATAAATTATTCCACCGGACGGGATTCGAACCCGCGACCTCTTGGTCTGTGGGCAGGGTCTCTACCCACTCGGCCACCGAGGCCCCAAAACATTTCTTATTGTTTAGAATAAAGTTACCAGTGAGATTTTATTTGTAAATATAAATATTGTATAAAAAAATCTTCGTAATTTATTGTGATATGTGTACTGCAAAACTGTAAGTATTTTGATTGTTATAGTTGTAAGTTTTATTTGTATAGAATGCATGAATTGCGTTCATCACTGATATGAGTTTAAAATTATATTTATTCAATTTACATAATTTAACATAACTTATAGTGTATACAAGTTTACTAAGTAGATTTTACTTGAATCTACGAATATTATATGGTAAAAAAAAACATCCATTTATTGAAATGCGTTTACTACATAAGTAGTAAACGCAGAAGTAGTTTTGTATAATTTTACAATTTATTTATTTGTATTTAAATTAAAGCTCACAATAAAATATAAACCGAATCATCAATGAAAATGAAATAAAACTTTTAAAGAAATTTAACATTTCACACATTGTAAAATGAAATAATCCAAATTTCATTCTAAGCAATCTCAAAGCGTTTTATTTCAATGTATTTAAAAAAAAAGATAATTAAAAATATTTTGTAACAAAGACATCCAACTTTAACGTTTAAAGTAAATGGATGTCTTTGTTACAAAATATTTTTAATTATTTTTTTAAATACATTGAAATATAACGCTTTGAGATTGCTTAGAATGAAATTTGGATTTTTCAATATTTTATTTTACAATGTGTGCAATGTTTAATTTCTTCAAAAGTTTTATTTCATTTTCATTGATGTTTCGGTTCATTTTTCATTGTGAGCTTTAATTTAAATATAAATAAATATTGTAAAATTGTTGAACACCCTTTGTTAACAAATTGATTTGTTTCTAGGTTTTACAAATTAATTTTAAAACAAAATTTAATACATTTAAGAAATGGTCTTCAAGTAAACAATGTTATAAATTTTCATGATGTTTAAGTACAGCTAATTGTTAAATTACAAAGAAACGCGTAAGATGAACAAAAGATTTATTGTCTTTGTGAAAATTCAGGATACTGTAGTTAACTATTATAGATTCCTGTATACATATTTGTAGATTGTAGATTCATTTTTGTTTTTATTCAATTTTGTTAATTTAAATCGACATTATTACCTCCATAACAACCGTAATAAACAAGGTTTTATTCACTAGTGAACTAAATTTTTTTTAGGTCACTTGTGAGTTAAAAAAATTGTTATATTATTTATTATTCAATTTTGTTAATTTAAATCGACATTATTAACTCCATAACAACCGTAATAAACAAGGTTTTATTCACTAGTGAACTAAAATTTTTTTAGGTCACTAGTGAGTTAAAAAAATTATTTAAAAATAAATGTAAAGTACATTTTCTTTACAATTTCGTCAAAATTGAATAAAAAACATATATACGCCACGTGAATTAAACACCTTTATTCACTCAAAGAAATGATTTCACTCGCGCCGAGGCGCTCGTGAAATCAAAAATCTTTTTGGGAATAAAATCGTGTTTAATTCACTTGATGTATAATATTTATTAAATGTTATTACAAATGTGAAATTTTTACATAATGGCATTTTGAACTGTGACTTTTAAAGAAAGCAAATTAGAACAATACAAAATGCAAAATGTCATATCAAACTGCAGTTCAGAGATGAACTCGATGAAACGAAATACGTTTGTTTACAAATATTACAATTATTTACTAAACATAGCATTATGAACAGAAAATGGTAGCTTGCCGAAAACACAAACTGTAAATTGCCTACACTAATCATAGTCAACAGAAAATTGAATAGATGTAACAAATACTTCTCAAACTCTTGTTATAATGGATTTAAATCTTGAGTCTGTATACATATCCCGATGCATATTCTGTTTTTATAAACGTTTATTCACTCTGATTGTCGATAAGTACTACAAACTTAACCCATAATTCTGAAACATCGACAACTAACTCCATCTATTGCTATTAAGCCGTCCCATCGCTGACGACTGATTACACTAAGTGTACACACGGGACATAGCTTCGTCGGAATTCTGAACACAAATTTAATCCATAATATTGTTTAAATTGAAGTTAGACATTTGTTTTCAAAAGTCTACTTATGTTCTATGAAAGTGTTTCTACAGAATAATGCACAAATTAACTGATTTTTAAGGATTCTGTAAAAACACAGTCAACGATTGTTTTTTTATATTCTCTAAAAATGTTTTACACAAATAAAAATAAATGTAAAAAACCCAAAAAAACTCGAGCATTATAATTTCATTCTTCGTTGTTATTAAATGTACGATTGAAGAAACTTAAAGTGCAACACATTATTTTATAAGCCCCTTATTTTATTTTATTTTTTTAAATTTATTTCCTCAACAGACCTAAGCCTAATTACAAAGGAAAATATGAATATAAAATTTGCTCTGTAATTAGGATTATAAATATATTATTATTATTTGGTGGGTGCAACTGGTTTGCATTATACGACCAGAAAATATGTCTAAACAGCCATTTGCAATATTGTCGAAATTTGCTCTGGTTAATGGGTTTTTGTTGCAGTTTGAGTTTCGGCGACTTTACGTGAACTTATATAGAAATTAAATGCAATTACCCCAGGTTTAAATCTATATAATTGAGCACAAGATGCCACTGCGCATCTTATTGACATGTTATGTATGTCTTGCGCTAATATAACTTGAAAAGATAAATCGTTCAGTAATCCTAAAAGCATGGTGATCAAAATCAGGAACTCTGATCGATTTCTTCTTTGGGCGCATGAAGGTGTCCGTTCAGTATTCCTAACATTTTTGGGACTGACCACACTTATGAGAAGCAGGAAATCTAAAATGCGTCTATCATTTGGCGATTATGTTGGAATAATGGATAAAATGTTCAATGCAATTTGTGTTGAATAAATAATATTGAACAACTTGAAGATTTTATTTTCTTATCAAGCTGACTCGTTAAAAAAAAACCCATATTCCACACTCTACATTATTTATACAGGGAATTTTTCTTATAAGTATACATTCGTTTTTTAAGAACGCAAATTGAAGTTTTAAACGAATATTTTCCATTCCCAGATTAAGCATGAAGTATTATTTCGAGTTTGGAAAAATCCTGAAAATTTAGTTTGGTCATTCCGCGAAGCGGTGCGAGGAAACCAAATTTTGAGGCTTTTGTAAACTCGCAATTTTATATAAGACACTAAATTATTGTAAAGTTCAAAATATACATCATTAGCTTACTGTTTTAGCAGTATGTTTTAAACATCACTTAAACACAGTGGTGTTACTTCTACGCGTGGCGCATGAAGTAAAATTTCGAGTTTAGAAAATCCTGAAAATTTGGATTGGTCGCTCCGCTACGCAGAGTGACCAATACAAATTTTCAGGCTTTTCCAAACACTAAATTTTACTTCATGCTTAGCCTGGGAGTGGAAAACACTCGTTGACAGCTTCAATTTGATCTCTTTTAAAAAAAGACGAATATTTGAAGATTTGCAACGTATGCTGTATATTGGGATATACAGAGAGTTTTATGTAACACCGAACATGTTCATCCAATGCAATTTAACACCTTAATTTTTTAAGTTATGTGTAAATTGGGTTGCCTATATGACACATGAAGTTTTTCTGTCAAGTTTTACATGTCCCAATTACACCGTATATGTCGTAAATCGTTAGGTACTCGTTGTTAAAAAAAATCAATTTGAAACTTGAAATGAGTGTCTTCCACTCCCAGACTAAGCATGAAGTAAAATTTCGAGTTTAGAAAAGCCTGAAAATTTGGTTTGGTCGCGTAGCGCGAAGCGCGAAGCGGCCAAACCAAATTTTCAGGCTTTTCTAAACTCGAAATTTTACTTCATGCGCCACCGGTACAAAACACTGACATATTACGAAGTTTAAAACACAACGCTAAACTTTACATTGCATCAGTGTTTTGTACCGGTGGCGCATGAAGTAAAATTTCGAGTTTAGAAAAGCCTAAAAATTTGGTTTGGCCGCTCCGCGCTTCGCGCTACGCGCCCAAACCAAATTTTCAGGCTTTTCTAAACTCAAAATTTTACTTCATGCTTAGCCTGGGAGTGGAAAACACTCGTTTAAAGCTTCAAATTAAATTCCTTTAATAAACCTAGCATCGGCAAATGTACAACGTATGCTTATGTATATTTAAAAGAAAATTTCTCAATAAGAAAATGTTCGGTGTTACATAAAACTCTCTGTATATGCTTGACAAAAAAATCCCTGTATAAACATGTATTTTAGCTTATTCGGGTCATTTAGGCCTACAGTTTGTAATTTCCTTCCACACTCAACTTCAAAATCAACTCTTTTATGTTTAACTAATTTGAAAATTGTTTTTCTCTTCCTAGTTGAATCAAAATGAGAAGTTTTGTTTGCAATTTTTATAAAATTTCAATTAAGGAAATTATTACTGAGTAGATGGATTATTCCAGGGACTGGTCGCCAGCGGGCGCCACGGCCCAACAGCAGCTGTCTGTCGTGACCACGGTCTGGGGTGTCACCTCTTCAAGTCAGTCTGGTCCCCACGGAGGATTCGCCAACGGCCCAGCGCCTCCACCGACCAATTCCAACTACAAACAGAACCACCCTGCTGCCAACTATCAAGGAGTATATCGACAAACCGGACCTGGGTAAGAATCAATATCAAGAATACAAAAAAATATCACCTTATAAACCTATCAAAAAAATGTTACTCATCGTAAACCACAAACAAATCTACCCAGTCCTTAATCCTGGAAAAGTGTCAAGAGAAAAATCATTATCAAAATGTCACCATGAGCTATACTTTGTTTCAAAAGTAGGAGGACCACAGCAAACTTTCCGGTTTACACAGCAAACTTTACGGTTTACCCAGCAAACTTTCCAGTTTACACAGCAGAAACATAAGCGAATATTTTGATGAGTGGGTAAGGGTGATACAGAAATAGTCACTTCAAATACTTTGATAACACTGTTCAAACACACGATCTGCAAATCAACGAAACCGTCACTTGGCAAAGATACGTCAGTAGTGACTTCAACATGACAGCCGCAATTTTGCGTCTCTGCCTCAGTGTGATTTCACCTTTCCGGCAGCCAATAAGGCCGCGTAATTTGATCAGCAGATTTTTGTTGTGATGCTCTTATTTTTGAGACAAACCATTGATTTTAAATAGTGTAATTTAAACTAAGCTTAACTTAAAGATATGTCAGTTGTGACTTCAACATGACAGCTGCAATTTCGCGTCTCCGCCTCAGTGTGATTTCACCTTTTTGGCAGCCAATAAGGTCGCGGAATTTGATCAGCTGATTTTTATTGGGATCCTCTTATTTTTGAGAAAACCCATTGATTTTAAATAGTGTAATTGCATCCGGATCCGAAAGGAAGACGGCCCCCACAGCAAGAATAGTGTAATTTGAACTAAGCTTATCTTCATTAATTATTAAATTACTAGGTCAGAAATAGTTACAGTGCTGACCTTGTGGGAATTTACAAAGCATCTTTTGTTTTTTGACAAGTCCTCACCTAGACAGGGTTTTCAAATACCTGGAGCTAGGGGTTACTCCAGGTATTTGAAATTCTAGAATTACCATATTTTAGTTGTACCACTTTTGAAGTAAATGTGAATATTCATTTTCAAGCACTTTCTATAGACGACTTAAAAGCATTACGTGCCCTTAATAATCACTATCTAAGTCATCGCTTAAAAGCCCCAATGGTTTAATGGGAATTTTGAATAAAAAATCTTGGGCTGTTTGAAAGGAATTTGGACCTCATTTGCACAGGGTTTTCAAATACCTAAAACATTTCCATTCAAGAAGTGCCATATTTTGGTTATACCACTTCTGAAGTAATTGTAATAAGCATCTTCAAGCGCTTTCCATGGACGACTTTAAAGCATTACATGCCCTTAATAGTCACCACCTAAGTCATAACTCAAAAGCTAATGGTTTTATGGAAATTTGGAAACAAAATCTTGGGCTTGTTGAAAGAATCTTGGGCCTCACTTGGACACGGTGCATGGAGCTAGGGGTTAGTTCAGGTATTTGAAATTCAAGAAATACCATATTTTAGTTGTACCAATTCTCAAGTAAGTGTGAAATACATTTTCAAGAACTTTCTATGGACGACGTTAAAGCATTACGTGCCCTTAAATATTCACCACCTATATCATCGCTTAAAAGCCCCAATGGTTTTATAGAAATTTTCAAAAAAAATCTTAGGGTGGTTAAAAGAATTTTGGACCTCATTTAGACAAATACCTAAAACACCTTCATTCAAGAAGTACCATATTTTGGTTATACCACTTCTGAAGTAAGTGTACTAAACATCTTCAAGCGCTTTCCACGGACGACTTTAAGGGCATGTACCCTTAATAGTCACCACCTAAGTCATAGCTCAAAAGCTAATGGTTATATGGGGATTTGGAACCAAAAATCTTGGGCTGGTTGAAAGAATCTTAGGCCTCACTTGGGCATGGTGTATGGAGCTAGGGGCTACTCCAGGTACTATAAATTCAAGATATACCATATTTTAGTGGTACCACTTCTGAAGTAAGTGTGAAATACTTTTTCAAGCATTTTCTATGGACGACTTTAAAGCATTATGTGCTCTTAATAATTACCACCTACGTCATCGCTTAAAAGCCCCAATGGTTTTATAGGAATTTTGAATAAAAAAATCTTGGGCTCGTCGAAAGGAATTTGGACCTCATTTGGACAGGGTCTTCAAATTCCTTAAACACCTCCATTCAAGAAGTACTATATTTTAGTTGTAGCACCTTTGAAGTAAGAGTGAAATACATCTTCAAACATTTTCCATGAACATTAATGTTATAGCAGTTCTCAAAAGCTACAATTTGTACTCTATTTTCGATTGAAACTACTAGTATTAATTTTATTTAGATTTCTATGTACACTAAAGCTGATACCAAAATGTAAGAAAAATCTATTAGAAAATGTAACAACTGTAGATGTATTTGTATAATAAAAATCATAATAGAAGATTCTAAGCGATAACTGGTTCTGGTTGTGGTTCTTTGGGGAGTGCGCATTTCTGCTCTCCACTTACGCCTCATTAGGCTCATTGTGCTCCTCATTAGGCCCATTGTGCTAAGCGATAACTTTTAAATAGTATAACTGATTTAACTTTTGTAAGTATTTAAAATTAAATACAGATTTTATGTTCTTACTGATTTACAAACAAATACAGAATATTATCAAATAGGACATTTTGCTTTTTATTAACAAAGTTAAATACGAGTATAATACAAGACATTTTTCTTTTAAATATACATATGCCTACGCGTTTGTTTAAAGAGCTCAATTTAGAGCGTTAAACGAGTGTTTTCCACTCCCAGATTAAGCATGAAGTAAAATTTCGAGTTTAGAAAAGCCTGAAAATTTGGATTGGCCGCGTCGCGAAGCGAAGCGGCCAATCCAAATTAGGCTTTTCTAAACTCGAAATTTTACTTCATGCGCCACGCGTATTAAACGCTGACAACTCTGAAATATTGTGGACAAGTGAACATCACTTGAAATCAGTGTCTAATACGCGTGGCGCATGAAATAAAATTTCGAGTTTAGAAAAACCTGAAAATTTGGTTTGGTCGCTCCGCGCTACGCGACCAAACCAAATTTTCAGGCTTTTCTAACCTCGAAATTTTACTTCATGCTTAACCTGGGAGTGGAAAACACTAGTTTAGATATTTAAATTAAAGTCTTTTGAAAAAATCAACGAACACCTGAAGATTTCTTGAATTAATTTCTCATCTGGCACTTGGTGAAACATATTACACTATGTAAAGTTAATTAAAGGAAATGCACTTGGTATTGTTTCACAATTAAAGATTTTCAGCATATGTTTGGGATATGTATACTTAGAAAAAACTCCCTGTATATATTTTTTTTAAATAATTCTGTAAAATTACACCTATGGGCAGTTTTTATGGTTATATTCACAAATCTACCGAATAACCTGTAATTGAAAAATCGGTAAAGTTGCAATCGCTAGTTACACATTAAACCATATTTCAAGTATATGAAAATGTCTGAGAATGTAAAGCATGAATGAAAATATCTCCTCGGTTATTTATTATTATTTTTTTATAGAAAATGCCTGTACTCTCGGCGTTGTAGTGATAATTACACGCATGTTTACCAACCTTCAACATGTATACATCATATACGCGTGCTCGTTACATTGCAAATAACTAATGTTAGATAGTGTGAGTAAATTGATGGTCGCGATTATTTTTATTTTTCGAAGTCTAATTACACACGCACAACCATAATACGTAATTACAATATTTGTATATGAATCTCACAATTATATTTAAATATAAAAATTACGTGGCATTGATGTAATATAAATAAATAAACAACGAGCTGAAGAACTTGAATGTAGTATTTGCTACATGCAAATACTATATTTACGTTTCATTCATATAAATAAGTTTTTAATAAAAACTAGTAATAATACCATATGCTTTTATAAACCAAAGGCGATTATTTATATTTATTTACTTGTATTTAGATCCATTCAGTGCTACGCGTCCAAATCCAAACGTTCAGGCTTGTCTAAACTCGAAATTTTACTTCATGCCTAATCAATAAATGGAAACACTCTTCGAAACATCAAAACGCCATAATAAAACACAAACTTTTTGTATATTTTCCCTAATTTTTAATTTGTTCTTCCCCCTTTGTCAATTGTATTGCACAATTTCTCAAAAACTATGTTCTATCTCTATTAAACAGAGTCTTAAATAGTTTTGGCCACCCATGATGTACAGTGTATACATCGGGATATATACGGGGCGTGATTAATTCTCAACATAGGGCGTGTTTGAACATCTTTTGAAACTCTTTTTTATACCTTTGATTCAAGTAAAGTCTAAATATCTTTCAAAGCGTTTTGTTTTTAATAAATAATTATTATGAAATAAATGTTCTGTATTCTTTTGTTTTCAAAGTCTTATATTGTGGACCTGTCAGGTTAAAAAAGTTCCTTAAGAACATGCAAATTAATCTAGACTTCCTCTGAAAATAAATGAGCTATAACAAAAAATAAAGAAAACAAAAATTCGGATTTTATTAAAGCGTCTAAACTACGTAACATATCAAAAGTTTTTGTTTAAGGGGTTTAGTACATTTTTTTGAGAATGAATCTGTAGACACCCCGTATACTGAGAAGAAACATTTTTGTGTAACTTACAAGCAAAATATAATGAATAGCTTTTATAAATCACTTAATAAAACATTGTTTACAAATTGTAATTCTAATTTATACAATCTATCAACTAACAATCTCGTGTCATATTTCTTAGAATAATGAACTAGCATGTGTAAAATATTAGATGATTATCACTTAAACGTATGCACTCATTAAAAGTTCATCCTCGTGCCGCTTTAATTGGATGCTATGAAAAAAAGCGTTGTTTTGTTGGACGTTATCGAGTGTTCGTGTTTGTTTTAATACAAGTAGCAAGACATAAATCATAACTATTCAATTACTCCGTTTAATCAAAACTAATTAAAAACAAAACGCGGCCTGCTGTATGTTTCCGTGATAAGTCGGCGTAATCCATAAGCGTAGCCAAAGAGGGGCACAATTATTAAAATTAAATTTACGTTCAGTATTCCAGCATAACGAATGCCAATAATACGGTGACGTGTTTCTGACATTTTGGGCCTCATTGGTGTGGTCTGAATTCATAAAGTGCAATGTGCCTGGAATACAGAATAACTTTTCTATTGAAGCTTGGTTGTAATCTAAAATTTGATGTCGAGTGTCGCCATCTTTTCTTCATTACTGCTCTAATTAGAGCTCAATAAATGTTGAAATTAATCTTTCTTTATGTATACATTAGATAGTGACAATAGCCATTAAATTAACCCATTAACTGCCCAGAAATTATAGAATTAACTCAATACGTTGATTCTTCGTAAAATTCTATGAATGACTTATTCTATTACATACTGGTAATGTTTTGTTTTTAAACATACATAATGTATACATTATGTATATTTATAAAAATAACATTACCAGTATGTAATACAATTCATTCATACAATGTTATAAAACATTTTCGGGCATTCGTCGGTTTTATTAAAGCGTTCAATTTGAAGTTTAGAACGAGTGTTTCCACTCCCAGATTAAGCATGAAGTAAAATTTCGAGTTTAGAAAAGCCTGAAAATTTGGTTTGGTCGCTCCACGAAGCGGAGCGGCCAATCCAAATTTTCAGGCTTTTCTAAACTCGAAATTTTACTTCATGCGCCACGCGTATAAAACATTGAAATATTGTGAAGTTAGAAATACACTGTAAAATATATTTTTTTAAATTACGAATAATCGAAATATTTAAATAACAAAATGTTTATTTTTTTTCCATATTCTCAAGTCAGGTCAAATGATACAACGTATCAAATTGATTTATTTAGTAATTCAATTAACAAAAAAATTAATAATGCTTAATGATACAATGTATCAAATTAATTTATTTAGTAATTTAATTAATAAAAAAATATTATGAAGTTAGAAATACACTGAAAAATATTTTTTTTAAATTAGTAATAATCGAAATATTTAAACAACAAAATGTTTAATTTTTTTTCCATATTCTCAAGTCAGGTCAAATGATACAACGTATCAAATTGATTTATTTAGTAATTCAATTAACAAAAGAATTAATAATGCTTCGTTATTGCATCAATGGCGTTTAATGGGTTAATCATGAACAGATATTTATATCAAGCATATTTTGCTTTATGTCTCATAGAAAATTAATTGTCTTTAAAAAGATCAATTCACATGTTATAAGCGTTCTTCGGCTATAAATATTCTACCGTTTTAATCGATTAACGTCGTTCTCTTGGCCGTGACGTAAACGCTTTCAGAAAGTAATTATTATTTATTTATTACTGATTATATGGATTTTCGATATGTTACACCGATTTTTTTTTGAGCAAACCTCGCGTGTTTGTGAATTATTAATGATACTTCGATTCCATATACTTCTTTCTTAGAATTACATTAAAGTGCTTTAAAAAAGTCAAATCTAAATATTGATTTTATTGATAACTTAATTTCTAAGAAGAAATATAATTTTTCGTTGTAACCCTTATTCTTACAAATATTAGTCACTTATAAGTGGCAGGTTGGAGTAGAAAGAAGCAGAAGCAAATTCCAAGTTCCAAGTTGCGTGTGCTTATATAAAATTGTGCAATTCGACTGTTTATTGTTAAATAAAATTGTCCTATTATTTAATGCTAACAGCACATGGGCAAGGCGAGTGATTTTAGAAAAATTCAATCTTGCAAAGTAATTTAGATTAGTCGTTCTGCTTCGCTACGCGACCAATCCAAATTTTCAGGCTTTTCTAAACTCTTCATGCGCCAGGCGTATAAAACACTGAAATATTGATAAGTTTTTGGTTTTACGATTTATTCAATTTGAATTTGATTTTGCATGGTTTTACAATACTTCCGTTTTGTTTTAAAAACAACTAATAATTTGTTTTAATTAGAAAAAGTTGCAATGAAAATAACATATTTTGTTTTAGTGTTCTATCCAACACTATTAGTTTCCAACGTTTTCATATTTTTGCCATTTTTGTTAATTTTATAATTTGATTAGATTTTTATTTTGTAAATATGTATGTAATAGTTTCTTTTTTGTATTAAATTTGTATTATTCACAATTTTTATAAAATATTACTATTATTTATTTACTTTACAATCTTCAAAATCAACAGCACATAATGTTTGTATTACGTAGGTACTTTAGTGCCCACATAATATACAGAGAGTTTTATGTTACACTGAACATTTTCATAACGAGCATTTTTTTTTAACTATCCATATGCATACGATGCACATTTTTCGATGCTCGGTTTATTAAAAGAATTTAATTTGAAGCTTTAAGCGAGTGTTTTCCACTCCCAGGCTAAGCATGAAGTAAAATTTCGAGTTTAGAAAAGCCTGAAAATTTGGTTTGGTCGCGTAGCGCGAAGCGCGGAGCGGCCAAACCAAATTTTCAGGCTTTTCTAAACTCGAAATTTTACTCCATGTGCCACCGATACAAAACACTGACATATTACGAAGTTTAGAACACACCGCTAAACTTTACATTGAATCAGTGTTTTGTACCGGTGGCGCATGAAGTAAAATTTCGAGTTTAGAAAAGCCTGAAAATTTGGTTTGGTCGCTCCGCGCTTCGCGCTACGCGACCAAACCAAATTTTCAAACTTTTCTAAACTCGAAATTTTACTTCATGCTTAGCCTGGGAGTGGAAACCACTCGCTTAAAGCTTTAAATTGAATTCTTTCAATAAATCGAGCATCAGAAAATGTGCAACGTATGCATATGGATACTTTAAAGAAAAAATCAAGTTATGAATTGGATCGGTGTTACATAAAACTCTCTGTATTTTGTGCATTAATTATTATCTACACATGATTCGCCCAATAATAATAATAATAGTTTACTGGTGCTATAAACAACAAAAAATACAATACAAATACAATATTAGTCATATAAATAATAGTTTTGTTTAGTAATATCAATAAAAATATTTGAAACGATTATAATTAAATTTTGGTTATTTAGGTTATAGAATGGGTCCTTAGAAATACAACGGAACTGACAGATTATATACAGAGAATCCTTTTTTTTTAAATATTACCGTTTTTGACACATGACGCACGATTTCTAACCCTAAATTTCTGTTCTTTTCAATGATATAATAATCAAATATGGCTCCTATAAGAAAAATGTGGCTTTGATATCGTATCTTTACACTGTATAAATTGTATGAGTTTAGTGTGTTTCTCGGATTCTTTATCTTTCAGGTTGATGTCTTTCTAATTAAGAAAAGTTATAACAAATAGAACATTTAGACGATTTTGACATTTTTTAACCATATTTTGAAAACAAATGGCGTTTTTTGAAATTTGTTAATGCAGTTTTATTTTGTTTTATAACAAAAATGAAAACTTTGGTCTAATTTAACTGTCTTTGAATCTCTAATAGTTTACGAGATCCTAATGGCGATCACGATAAAACAAACGACGGTATATACCTATTTAATGTATAATCATAATAATTTAATGACGAGTGTCGCCACCTATTGCTCATTAGAAATCTACTAAGCAATAGATGGCAATAATTAATAGGAACATTGTGTATTTTACTAAAATTACTGTTCTAAAACCATTTATCAAATAATAACTATCGTAATTACAAGTGATAATTTTATGTGAAAAGTGATGATAAATAATATAAAACAATTGAGGATTCCTATTATTATTTTATAAATGGTATTAAAACATTAATTCTAGTCAAATATAGAATTTTCCTCTTCATTTTGCGACTATCGCAATCTATTATTGCTCATTAGATTGATGAGGCGCGTTTCAGACTTTATTATCCTCATCAGTGTAGTCTAATCTAGTATATGCATGGCTCAATATAGTATGTTCAATTAAATAAAACCTCTAGAGTACCATGGAATATATTGTAGGTTGGCAACTATGAAATTATACATTATAATTATTATGTCTGACGTTTAATATGACAATTCATAAAGGGTGTAGCCAACTTAAATTTACAAAAAAATATTAAATCATAGCACTCTACAGGTTTTTTTTTTATTGAACATACGATATTTATGCCAATGTACAGTGCGATCGTTTAAATTATGATTTAAAGTAGGCGGCATTTTTTTGTGCGGTTGCCCGGAATGATAATTGAATGATAGAATAAATTTGAGGTTATGGTAAACTATATATTGACAGTCAGTAGTGCCAATCTCATTTAAAATTCAAAGGCTACTCTAAATCATGTTTTTAACGATCACACGGTATAATAGCAAACCATTTATGATTTTCAACTATTTATTTACCTCACTACAATTGTTTCGCTACACTTCAGCTGAAGAAATATAATACTTATTATATTTCTTCACTCTGAAGATGTTACAGTGTAGCGAAACAATTGTAGTGAGTTAAACAAATGGTTGAAAATCATCAATAGTTTGCTATTATATTAGGAATTAAGGTACAAACCTTAAAACCTAATATAATATTTTTTATGTTTACAAAATATATATACGTGGATTTTTCATTCCAGAGCTATAGAGTAATTACATACTGAATTAAATCAACGCAAAATTTAAATACAGACACTTTTGTGATGATGTAAACGTGCAAATATGGAATAAAGCTACAACGTAACAGCACGCATGTACAAATATAGTCAATGGTCAACATTATATAAAACTCGAATAATTACGTAATTCAATAAGGAAATTAGGCGCACATGCCATCGTTCATGCACGTAATGATGAGATTTGACACGCGAGACTCTATATTTGCCGTGTACTTGACAAGGGCAAAAAACGAGACAAGTTTTTATAATGAGCAATTATATTCTAAAACAAATACTGTATAAACGTTTATAATGTTAACATTTTCAATGATCAAATATGCGTTTGAAGTAATTTAAAAGTGTTTTTTTTTTCTCCACACTTTCTTCTGAATAACAACTGTACACAAGAATAATTGTTAGTATATCATGCATTTTTTTGTAGACAAAAATATGATGTGTCTATCATATTACTTACTAAATCATCATAGTACTGAGTGGTGTAGATAGCTTTTGTGATAGGAGGAGATTTAAGTTAGTATTTTGCTTCATAAATTTATTTTTGGGGCCTCGGTGGCCGAGTGGGTAGAGACCCTGCCCACAGACCAAGAGGTCGCAGGTTCGAATCCCGTCCGGTGGAATAATTTATGAATAATAAATTATTCCATCCGGGTCCATGGATGTAGTATGAATGAGTTTGTGTTGTTTCAGGAGTAAATGGTTATTTATCGAAATTAGAATTGGTTAAAATACAATAAAAATGTTTTTCTGTAAGCAGTTAAAATGTGCATAATAATAACAGGAGGCACTTGGATGCCAAGAAGAGTAAGTGCAAACGAAAAAATTGTAGTACATGGTCCTTTTTAAGCTGCTGTAATTTACAGAGAATTTTTATTTCAAGTATACTTACTCTAATGTATACGCTGTAAATGTTTAGGCTTTCCTTGTTTTCATAAAAGGCAAATTTTTGGCTTTTAACGAGTGTTTCCCCTCCCAGACTAAGCATGAAGTAAAATTTCGAGTTTAGAAAAGCCTGAAAATTTGGATTGGCCGCTCCGCTTCGCTACGCGGCCAATCCAAATTAGGCTTTTCTAAACTCGAAATTTTACTTCATGCGCCACGCGTATAAATCACTGATTTTAAGTATATTAAAAAAATACACCTCATATTTGATATCACCTTAAAACATTTCACTAATGTTTATTTTGTGTAGTCAAATCTTAAGAAATGCTAGCTTCTAGAACATAGTGTACGCATAATAAAATGAAAAATTCCTGTATTTTTTGTTTTTTTAAATAAAATTGCAAAAAATCTACAAAACACAAGAGTTTGTTAAAATTCACAGAGAACTGAATGAACTTTGTCTCTGCGTCAAAAAAATAAAATTTATTGATTCTCAGAGAAGATACAGTTGGATAAAACTGTTCAAGTTCAAAATATATAAACTTCAAAATATTTTAGTGTTTTATACGCGTGGCGCATGAAGTAAAATTTCGAGTTTAGAAAAGCCGTAAAATTTGGTTTGATCGCTCCGCTTCGCGGAGCAATCAAACCAAATTTTACGGCTTTTCTAAACTCGAAATTTTACTTCATGCTTAGTCTGGGAGTGGAAAACACTCGTTTAAAGCTTCGTTATTTAGCAAAGAGATATAGAGCTTTCATTGATATCTACTGCTACCCAATTGATTTTCTGTTAATCCACAAAAGCACTCTGCTGTTTTGTTTGTTGGTTTTAATATAACTTAAACTTTAAAACTTGCTTTCTCAATTTTATTATTAGCCACGTACACCCCTTTGCTTCTAGTTAATTCATATCCATTTTTTTGAAATTATTGAATTGGTAGTATTTATAGAAAATGCAGTTTCTATTAATTCAAACGCACATAAATCAACTTAACATAAATGCAACACAGGTCCTGTTTTATTTCATCCGTGGTTTGTTCCCTTTCTCTTTCTATTTGCTCAAATATTTACAACCGTCGAAGTCAAAACTGAAAAACCCAAAAGCCCCGACCTCAGGTATTCAGAAAACACACTCGCTCTCACACACACACACACACAGCGACAAATGTGCGTCCAATTAGGGGTGGTTTTACCCCGACAATGGGCGATCTGCAGGGGTGCAGAGACAGAGGGTGGGATTAGGCTCTATCAATACGTGGAAGCGATGAGAAAAAAAAAAATAGTTTGTAGTGGAGGTAAATGGGGGATCTGGTGAAAGGAAAGCGAAAATCATTTGGAATCGATATGTGACACAGGATGCGGAGCTTTATCTAATTATAGAAATATTTATTGGTTCAAAGAAATTTCAAGTGATTTGTTGGTGTTGAAGTTGATATGATTTGTGGTGTTTTAACGAAGATTAGTTAATGTGTGCCTATTAATAAAAAAAATCAGTTTTAAACTCACTTTAGTGAAAATTTGTATTCGATTACAAGATATATCTATCCCGGATGCGCTCATTAAGTTTTTGAATTATAACACAAGAGTTATTAAATGGGATAAAATCGAAGAATTTATGCAATAAAAAATGTAATAAAGATTTCGTTGATTGTTAAGGCACAATCTTTTTGAAAATCCATTATCACTTAATACCGTGCGATCGTTTAAATTATGATTAAGAGTAGGCGGCATTTTTTTATGCTCTTGCCCATAATGCTAATTAATTGATGGAATAAATTTGAGGTTATGCTAAACTATGTGTAAACAGTCAGTAGTGCCAATCTAATTTACAATTCAAAGCCCACTCTAAATCGTGTTTTAAATGATCGCATGGTATAATACTAAATTATTTATGATTTTCAACTATTTGTTTATCTCACTACAATTGTTTCGCTACACTTTATGTGAAGAAATATAATATTTATTATATTTCTTCACCTGAAGATGCTACAGTGTAGCGAAACAATTGTAGTGAGTTAAACAAATAGTTCAATATTATAAATAGTTTGCTATTATATTAAGTAATGAAGGTTTGTTATTTTTTATATTTATAAAATATACAGAGAGTTTTATGTAACACCGAACATTTTCATAAAGAGAATTTTTCTTTGAAGTATCCATATGGATACGTTGCATATTTTTCGATGCTTGGTTTATTAAACGAATTTAATTTGAAGCTTTAAGCGAGTGTTTTCCACTCCCAGGCTAAGCATGAAGTAAAATTTCGAGTTTAGAAAAGCCTGAAAATTATCAAGCTTTTCTAAACTCGAAATTTTACTTCATGCGCCACCGGCACAAAACACTGATCAATGTAAAGTTTAGCGGTGTGTTTTAAACTTCGTAATATGTCAGTGTTTTGTACCGGTGGCGTATGAAGTAAAATTTCGAGTTTAGAAAACCCTGAAAATTTGGTTTGGCCGCTCCGCGCTTCGCGCTACGCGACCAAACCAAATTTTCCGGCTTTTCTAAACTCGAAATTTTACTTCATGCTTAGCCTGGGAGTGGAAAACACTCACTTGAAGTTCAAATTGGATTCTTTTAATAAACCGAGCATCGGAAAATGTGCAACGTATGCATATGGATACTTCAAAGATAATTTGTCGTTATGAATATGTTCGGTGTTACGTAAAACTCTCTGTATATATACATGATTTTTTTCTTTTATATACTACTACATATCTCAAACCGAATTGCTACATGCGCTCAATTTTTAAGAGTTAAATGAAATAATCATTTGGACATGAGATCAAACATCAGCAGCGCATTTTAAACTTTACAATATTTCAGTGCATTATACGCGTGGCGCATGAAGTAAAATTTCGAGTTTAGAAAAGCCTGAACATTTGGATTTGCCGGGGCGCGACTCGCTTCGCTCGCGCGCCCCGGCAAATCCAAATTTTCAGGCTTTTCTAAACTCGAAATTTTACTTCATGCTTAATCTGGGAGTGGAAACACTGGTTACGCGATTCAAATTGAACGTTTTTGTAAAACTAATAAATGCCTTACAAATTACATCATCGGAAGATGTATTCTTTAAAGAAAATAAATCTTGATAATGCTCAAAATTACTAGAGAATTTCTAATGAAATTCAAACACATTTTTTGAAAATAATTTAACAAAAGTTTTTCTTGTACCCTTCTTCATAGCAAAAGGTCCTGGATGATGTGTTCGAATTACATTCGATTTGATGTGGTCAGATGTTTGATATCATGAACTGTAGGATATGGTATTATTTTTTTTTTACACGTAATAGTTACTAAATATTGTGGTAGAATCAAATAAATACAAACTGCACAACAATACACATAACTTAGTTTTCAATAATGTTTATTAAAACCAAGATAATTAATTGATCTTTACATGTTTTAAATATTATATCTTAAAATTTATTCAGATGTAAAGTAAGAGCGTTATTGGGTAAGGTAGGTCATTAGTATACTTTCCTACATAAAACTGTTCAAAAATATTTACTTTTTCTGATTTAATTTTAAAATTGAATCAATTTTATAATTAATTTAGAAAAAGTTGATATTTTTGAACAGTTTTATGTAGGAAAGTATACTAATGACCTACCTCACCTAATAACGCTCTTACTGGGGGTTTTTCTGGAGGTTGTGTTTTTGTGTGGAAGCTGAGACGAAGCACGTAATCATCCCCTACAGTTTTCTAACAAAAGATTTCATAAATTGGGCCTGCTGAGAGCTAGTGAAATTAATTAAGACAAGGTGCACATTCTTTGTCAGCTAGAATGTATCCAAAATTAATATCAGGTTGAGTTAAATTGAATTGGGTTTACGATAATTTGTTACTTTATAATATTTATATTATAATATTCTACTAAAGTCTTTAAATTTATTAAGCCAGTTAGTAAAATTGGTGGGTTATAATAGAACTTTGTAGAAAATTCTTACACTCTTGTACAGCTTTTAAATATAATAATAAATGTACGTTAGTAAAACAAATAAAACATTCAGAAGAGTTAATAGTAAAATTTAGGGAAGTTGGTAGGGTTATAATAAATTTCAGTAGAACATTGTAACACTTGTGCAGCTTTAAAATGTAATAATATATGATAGTATAACATTGTAAGGCAGCAGAAGAGTTAATACTAACAATTTGTAAAGTTGGTTAGTTAATACACTTAAGCAGACAATTCTAACACTCTAGTAGAGCTTTAAAATGTGATGAAATACATTAGTAGATGAATGTAGGGCTGCAAAAGAGTTAGTATAAAATTGTGTGAATAGATAATAACATTTAGGGCAGGTTGTGGGTTAATAGACTTGAGTAGAAAACTCTAACACTCTAGTAATAATATACGTTAGCAGAACATTTAAAAACTGTAGAAGAGTTAGCAGAAACATTTTGTTAAGCTTGTGGGTCAATACACTTTAGTTGACAATTCTAACACTCTCGTAGACATTTAACATTTTGTAAAGAGTAAGTAAAATTTAGCGAAGGTTATGGGTTAATAGACTTAAGTAGAAAATTCAAACATTCTACTAGAGCTTTGAAATGTAATAATATACATTAGTAGAAAATTATAGGTTGTACAAAAGTTAGCAGTAACTTTTGTAGAGCTGATGTAGAACTAGTAGACCTTTAAAATATGATGATATACGTTAGTAGAAAAATTTAAGGCTGCAAAAGAGTTAGTAGTAGAATTTTCTAAAGTTAGTTGACAATTGTAACACTCTAGTAGAAACATTAAACATTTTGTAAAGAGTTAGTAAAAATTAGGGAAGGTTGTGGATTAATAAACTTGGGTAGAAAATTTGAGCATTGTACTAAAGCTTTGAAATCTAATAACTACAGTTAGAAAACAGTAGAAAATTTTATTTTGTAGAAGAGTTAGCAGTAACATTTTTTGCCGCTGCTGTAGACCTTTAAAATCTGATGATATACGTAAGTAGAAAAAAGTAAGGCTGCAAAAAATTAGTAGTAGTACAAAATTCTACTACTAATTTTTTACAGCCTTACATTTTTCTGGTGGGCTAATAAACTTAAGTAGAAAATTCTGACAGTCTAGTAGAACTTTAGAATCTAAAAATATGCGTTAGAAGATACATTTAGGTGGTAGAATAACTCGTTAGAAACTTCAAATTGAATGCTGAAAAAAAATAAATGCGTAAAATTTTACAATGCATGCATCAGGATGGATATGTATACTTAAGGAAATGTTCCCCTATTTAGTATACTTAATATATACTATATATTTGGCACTTCAGGAAGGTTGCATTACATCTCTAAACTATCGTTAAAAACTACTTCAAAACAATAAATAATGTTATTTTGAACTGTGGTTACAGGATAAACTAAGTTGACAATATTTAAATAATCTATACAAAAATGTCTACTTGAATCAATGATTTATTTATTCCTTTCTAGTAAACATATCCCAATTATGTGCTGTAAGTTTTTAGATATTCGTTGTTTTTTCTAAAGTGATCAATTCCAAGCTTTAAACGAGCGTTTTCCACTCCCAGGTTCAGCATGAAGTAAAATTTCGAGTTTAGAAAAGCCTGAAAATTTGGTTTGGTCGCGTAGCGAAGCGAAGCGACCAAACCAAATTTTCAGGCTTTTCTAAACTCGAAATTTTACTTCATGCGCCACGCGTATAAGACACTGATTTCAAGTGAAGTTTACTTGTTTACGAAATCTCAGTATTTTCAGTGTATTTTGTATATTTTGTTTGAATGATTATTTTAGGCTTTCTTAATAGTTTTCAAAGCAACCGTAAAATCCAAGCTATTTCTTATTTTTCTCGTAGTTAATACATTTTATCCATAGACTGTCCAACTATTGATACCTAATAAAACAGCGTGGGTTGTCTATTTGCCCCCTTGTAAACCATAAAAGACGCCGACTCGAGAAATTCCCAGAAAAAAAGGGCTGCTCCTTCATTCTTTCGTCTTTCTTTCATTCCGATAATAATTCCGTTATCCCTCCACAAAAGGGCCCTTACCTGCGCTCATTTTCTGGGCGAATCCACGGAATTTTTACCTCCGAATCAGAATCGATCGGGTTTTTTCCCATTTTCGAGGGCACGTGCACTCCTCTCCTCTGCTCTCACTCTGGAGGGTGTGTGAAATTTCAATTTTTTTCTTCATCGCCCTCTCCCCGCGTTTTTTTTTTGCTCCCTGGCTCGACAATCACCAAAAGCATTGTTAGGCCCTGGGTGAGTTCGTGTATGTGTGTGTGCTAGTGTGTGCACCCCATATGGCTTCGTACGAGGTACGATTTTATTCAAATGTATTATTCGCATTGTTGTTTAACGTATTTTCGGCTTTGTCGTTTGGTTGCTATTTGTGCGGCTCATTTACAGATGTTTCATGATTTATAAAACGCAGATTAACAGTCGGTTTTTAGGAAGGGTTGCAAAATGTGTTAAAATATTTTATATCAACAGAAGCTATCAGCTTTTGTAATTAATTCCTCTTCACTAGAGAAAAACAGTACTGTAGCCAGTGGTCCTCAATAAAGATATTATTATATTATATTTTATAAAGTATTTTAAATCCTTTACTTTTCCCCTACTTAGCAATTGTTTACTTATCCTGGGGGGCTATTCACAGCACCCATGTAATTTGTCATCAGTGAGAAGTTGCACTGAAATTAAGTCATTTTACTCGATACGGTTTGGTAAATTGTTCCCAAAATGACAGAATTTCAGTGCGACTCTTTACCGATGACAAATTGCATTGGTTCTGTGAATATCCTCCTTGAACTAGGGATTCTAAAATGTACCGTCAATTTGCCGTTTTTGCGGGCATTTTGGTGAATTAGTAAAGCTATTTAATTGGTATATAGAGAACTTTTTATTTCACTGACTATAGAGGCTTCTACTTCTTTATACATTGTTGAACATAAATAAAACAAAATCATATTTTTAACCATAAGACTCAGATACCAAGTATTTACAAATCAGGAATATATAAATTAACCTGTAATGATTGTAAGGGAGTGTATATAGGTCAATCTGGTCGTAATTTTAAGACCAGACTCAATGAGCATCTTTGCTCTTTTCGGCATAGATTAATTGATAAGTCATCTTTCGCCAAACATTTGATTGAAAATAACCATTCTTTTGGCGAGGATGTACTTTCAGTTATTCACTTTGCCGAGAAGGGTAGAAAGATGGACCTCCTGGAGTCTTTGGAGATTCACAGAGCCCGCGCTAATCGGGAAATTCCCGTAATTAACGACCAGCTTGACCTTGAATACACCCCCGTCTTTAACGCTGTTATTAGAAAATTTGCAAATATAAATAATGTTCGTTTGTAGTTTTTTGTTACTAACGGTTTGATAATGATACGTGTAGTATCGAAACTATAGTCACCAAATAAACCAATTGTTATACAAACAAAGTGATAAACAGTGTTTTATTTAATTTTTTATTTGTATACATAGGGAATGTATACTTGAATAAAACACGAATCAAATACATTGAACCAATTGTCTACTTGAATTAATTTATTATAAGTAACACAAATATCCACTAATCGGTAGCACTCTTCTTAAAAGATGGATGGAGACGATGATTTCGAAAGTAATCTCAAATATATTTGTGTATGATTGGCATTACGCCAAAACGTGTTGCACGCCAGGAACGCAATTGTCTAATTTAGGCATCAATACTGGATCTATAAAATATGTTTGAAGCAGTTTTTGAATTTATTACTTTATGAAATGTTTCATAATAAATCAAAGTACTTGCTATTTTATTCTAGAGTAAATTAGATTGAAAATTAATTCAAGTCATTTAATTTGAAACGTGTTTTCATATAAACTTATGAAAACACGTTTCAAATTAAATGACTTGAATTAATTTTTATCAATTGATAATTGCTGCGAAAGAAAAACAAAAAAAAGTTTCAGCTCACGTTAATAAATATTACAAATGTTTATTTCGCGTAATCAACTCTTCGAAATTTACAACGTATACATCGGGATATATATACTTAAAAGAATAGTTCCCTTTATATGCTTGATATTGTCTGAAATGTGCAGTATTCCTCAGCATTAGTTTGTGACTACACTGGCGAGAAAGTTAAAGTCTGAAACGCGTCTCTGGGTAGTTTTGACGTTTTTGTAAATGAGTTTCATGGGGAGTAATTGAAAATAGGAGATTCAAATTAAACAATGTATTTATAAATAGGACGTTGATGCAAAACTGTATACTATTTCTATAGAGATTATTAGAAAACAACTAAAATTGCGGCATATCTTTGGCCCTTGTCCAAATAATCCGGTTATCCAATTTTATTCCTGTGTGTGTATATATACTCACACCGACTAATTGTAATTCTGTAATAGTTAATTTAATTTTTCCTAATTCGATTTTCAGAGTGGGAAATTATGGAGCAGCAGGTGGTGGAATGAACGGAGCCGAGGGTGGCTACGGGGGCGGAAACGCTCTGTCCACGGCGGCTATGGTAGCCGCAGCCACGGCAACTGCGACGGCCACAGCCAGTGTGGTCGCTCTGCAGGATAACAGTCAATTCAATAACCAGCAATACCAGCAGGCCTACCAGCAGAGAATGATGCCCATGAATGGGATGAACGGGATGAATCCCATGAGCAATATGAATAACATGGCCAACATGGGGATGAATAACATGCATGGGAACATGATGGGAAATATGGCTGGTAACATGGGGCCTAAGATGGGCATGCAGGGCCCCGCCACTAATTCCATGTACCCAAGGCGGATGGCGCCGTATCCCTCACCCAGCATGCACATGGCGCAGAAAAGGTCGCAGCCATCCTACCCAAACACGGGGCCTTGTCCAACGATGAACCCCAACTTTAATCCCAACGGCCAGTATCCTGGATACGGTGCGCGGCAGCCCACTTTCCAAACCCAGTATCCCGCGCAGCAATCCTTGGGGCCTACGGGTAATTTCGGGCCTGGGACCATGGGTCCGGTGGTGCGGGGGACGGGGTCTGTGAGGCAGAACACGCCCCCGTACTCGCAGCAAGGGCAGTACTTTCCCAATGGGACGATGGGACAGTTCCATTCGGGGAACAATGGTCAGTATATGGCGGCGAGCAGCACGCCCCAGTATGCGAACAGCAACCAGTTCCAAGGCGATGTCGGGATGAGAAGCAATATGAATTACCAGCATAGTCCTATTCCTGGGAATCCTACGCCGCCGCTGACGCCTGCGAGTAGTATGCCCCCTTATATTAGCCCTAACCCCGATGTTAAACCAAATTTCAATGATTTGAAACCACCTATACCAGTACAAAGTAAGTTATTAACAATACTCTATGATTTCTTCAAATCCTTATACATTTTAGTGTTGGTAAATAAATTTATAGCGTTTTCGGCTTACACAGGATCGGTGCGGGCAGTGCCGTCATTCCACTGTCTTTGTTTTAAAAGCGCGTTATTTTGTCCGACAAAATAACTGCACTGGAAATGGAGCAGTCACTACATAGCCCAGTGTCGCTATCTTGCCCTCAGTTGCTTCGAGTGCACATTTGTATGCAAAAAGTTCGGAAGCAGAAAACGCAAAACCTCAGCGAGTGCAGCACTGGAGCAGTAAGCTGAAAACGCTATAAGTTTCATGTCTAGCAAAATCTTTTGAATACTGATAACCTACTACTCTAAACCTATTAGTTTTTTTAACACCCCATATTATTTACCATTACTTGTCTGAATTACCATTGCTATTGTTTATCTAAAAGCTTAAATATTTAAGTCCACGAATATCATTTACTTATATTTATGGAATCTAAGCCCTGTGTTCAGTGTCGCTAGAAAGTCAAATGTTCCCTTTAGAATTTTGATAGAAATAATTTTCTTGTCAGTATCAGTGGTCACATTTAATCAATTCCAAATTTGATATTATATTCAAAACACATTCACACTACATCCATGGACCCGGATGGAATCATCTAATACTCATAAATGACCACATCTGGACGAGATTTGTAGGCAGCGTCTCTACCCACTACGCCACCAAGGCTCCGAACTTTGATACTGACAAGAAAAAATAGATAAAATTACTTAACTATCAAATTATCACCAGATGATTATATGGTTAGGGGGTCAGGGAAAAAATCTGAAATCAAAGAAGTCGGGGAAATTTAAAATTTCGAATTGGTTGTCACCATGATAAATAAAACCAGTGAAACAATGTTGTTTTAATTAGTAGTCCATGACTATTGTAGGTATATTTTAAACAAAAAATCTCTGAAGGCCTATCCAGCTCAAGCAATTTCATACATAGTACCAACTACTAACAATATCTGTCATTGCTCATACTACATGTTGGAAATAAAGTAGATATTCTTTTATAACAATAACAACATTCCCTTAAGAGTTTGATCTAATTACTGAATTGTTTCTTCTTTGTTATTTTCAGAAGATGATGAGTTAAGACTAACGTTCCCAGTGAGAGACGGCATAATTTTACCACCGTTTAGATTAGAGCATAACCTAGCTGTTAGTAACCACGTGTTCCAATTGAAGCCGACGGTGCACCAGACGCTGATGTGGCGGTCCGACCTCGAGTTGCAACTCAAGTGCTTCCACCACGAGGACAGGCAGATGAACACCAACTGGCCCGCCTCGGTCCAGGTGTCCGTCAACGCCACGCCGCTGATCATCGACAGGGGCGAGAACAAGACGTCGCACAAACCCCTTTACCTCAAAGACGTCTGCCAACCCGGAAGGAATACCATTCAGATCACCGTTTCCGCATGTTGTTGTGTAAGTATACAAATGCTACACTTTAAGTCAAAGCATGAACTATCAAGATATCCTAACTTCTTAAGTCAAAACTTAAACTATCAAGGTATCCTAACTTCTTAAGTCAAAACATGAACTATCAAGATATCCTAACTTTTTAAGTCAAAACTTGAACTATCAAGGTATCCTAACTTCTTAAGTCAAAACATGAACTATCAAGGTATCCTAACTTCTGCTATAAATAAGTTAAGTTGCTTAGGCTGAAATTTGAAATCTTGTGGCATTAGACTTTTTAATTCATTTTTTTATGATCAACCTTGTCTATTATCAATCATTTGAAAAGACATCTCTACAGAGGTATTTAATTTAAACATATTCTTGAATTCGATGTCTGCGTAATTCTTTGAATTCTAATAGTATTTTTCTGTCTGTTCTAGTCTCATCTATTTGTGCTGCAACTGGTACACAGGCCGAGCGTCAGATCAGTATTACAAGGCCTCCTGAGGAAGCGTTTGCTGACGGCGGACCATTGCATAGCGAAGATCAAGAGGAACTTCAGCAACACCTCCGGTTCGGGCTCGTCGATGAGCGAAAGGGATAGGGACGCGGTGGAACAGACCGCCCTCAAAGTATCTCTGAAGTGTCCTATTACCTTTAAACGAATAACATTACCCGCCCGAGGGCACGAATGCAAGCACATACAGTGCTTCGATCTCGAGTCGTACCTGCAGCTCAACTGCGAACGGGGAGCGTGGCGATGTCCTGTTTGCAAGTAAGTAAAAATACAAAAATAATTTATATCAACAAATCGAGAGAGTCAAAAGTGATCTACACATGATTATCGAACTACAATTTGATGTACATTGTTCAGCTATTCCTATTGTTTCCATTCAAACTCACTTGTGGAGATATCGTCAAAAAACTGATCCACAGAACATGGAAAACAATTGACAAGTTAATAATGGATTTCGAAGTTGCTGCAAATTCAGAAAACAAATGACAGCTACTTTTTACTACTTTTTTGGATCTAATGTTGCTTATAAAATGTGTCTATCTTTCCAGTAAACCAGCACAGCTTGAAGGCCTAGAAGTTGACCAGTATATATGGGGAATATTAAATACGCTAAACACATCAGAGGTCGAAGAAGTCACGATCGACAGTGCAGCTAACTGGAAGGCGGCCAAGACGATGGGTGCGAATATCAAGGTAAGTACTTATCAAAATTTATCATCTCAACCACGATCTAACCCTTGTTTTTTTGTTTTTGATCAGATGGAGAATGAAGAGAGTGATTCTTGCGGAGCGAAACGCATGAACAAGGCGATGTCGCCTGGAAGCATGACGCTACCGACGATGAACAACTGGGACATGTCGCAAGCGATGTCGCCCTACCTGCCACCCGACATGAACAGTATTGCAAGCGGTTCGATGATGAATAGTGGCCCGCCGTCCTACAACAATTCCAGGGGCGGCAGCCAGTACGACTACAATCCGGGATCGAATTCGGGCAACAACGAATACCAGAGCGGGAACGGTCCACTGTCCCACTTGAGTGAATCTGTTAATAACCTGGATCCTCTCAACGCGATGGAAAAGAGTCTCAATGATCAGGTTGGTAATATATACACGAAACAAATTTTATTTTTACTTTCCCCACTATTTAAATTAATATACAGGGAGTTTTTCTTTTAAGTATACTTATCCCAATCCACACTCTGTAAATGTTCAGCCATTCGTTGGTTATATTATAGTGATCAATTTGAATCGTCTTACGATTGTTTCCACTCCTTGATTAAGCATGAAGGAAAATTTCGAGTTTAGAAAAGCCTGAAAATTTGGTTTGGTCGCATAGCGCGAAGCGCGGAGCGATCAAACCAAATTTTCAGGCTTTTCTAAACTCGAAATTTTACTTCATTCGCCAGGCGTATAGAACACTGATTTAACGTGAAGTTTAAAAAATACTGCTTTAGCATATTACTTTCACAATATATTTTGAACTTTACAACATTTCAGTGTTTTATACGCGTGGCGCATGAAGTAAAATTTCGAGTTTAGAAAAGCCTGAAAATTTGGTTCAGGCTTTTCTAAACTCGAAATTTTACTTCATGCTTAATCAGGTAGTGGAAACACTTGTTAGAAGTTTCAAACTGAACGCTATTTAAAATCAACGAATTCCTAAAAATTCACGGAGTACACATCATGATATGTATACTTAAAAGGAAAATTCACTGTATGCAGTTCGCATGTGTTAAGATAAATTAATGTATCTCCAATTTCAATTTGGAATTTTTGAAATGTGTATATATTTTTTGTTACAGATGCCACATACACCTCACACCCCACACACACCTCACACGCCTCACACACCGGGAGGCACGCCCGGTTCGGCGCACACGCCCGGTGGAGGTAACGGACCTCCCAGTGTACCTCCACCGTCGAATGACAACCACCATAACAACAGCAACCACAGTGATATCCCGGAGATACCTTCGGACTTGAACTTTGACCCGGCTGCTGTTATAGATGGCGAAGGCACAGGACAAGAAGCTTTAAATGTAAGTCATTTATTTGTTGCTTCAGCATTTACTTGGATATAATCTACTTATTGTTTAATAAATTAATTCATGAAATTACCTACTCCTATTAAATAATTTCTAGAGTTCTAAAATTTGTTTACCATTTCTTTGTTTAGTACACAAAACCAGGATATGATAAACAAATTTAAAAACCTTTGCAATTTACAAATAGTCTACACACTGATTACTTGATTCAGCAAAACAACTAATTTCAAATAATTTTCTTGATTCCTCTAGTTTTAATATTTTATTACCATTCGCTTGTTTCGAAGACATAATAAAATTATAATAGCGAATTTTTGAAATTTTATGAATCATTTTTTTCTTTGTGATCAGTAATACTTAACAATTTACGTCTCTCTAAGTTAAAATAATTAAGAAAAAGTGATTTTATAAAAATAATGACTTATCATGGAATTATAACAATTGTGCATGTCAAAATAGTAAAAGATATTGCTGTCACTTGATTAAAGACAGCAAACATATCGGAAACATCCTGCAGTGCCTGGGACAGAAAAGGCAACAAGGAATAAACGAATTAACCCATTATGTGTCATTGATGCATATACGCATCATTATTATTTTGTGTTAATTAAATTACTAAATAACTTAATTTGATATATTATATTATTTGACTTGACTTGAAAATATATGAAGAAAACAGTAAATATTTTGTTATTTAAATATCTTGATTATTACTCGTTAAAATAAAATGTTTTTAGTGTATTTCTAACTTCACAATATTTCAGTGTTTTATACGCGTGGCGCATGAAGTAAAATTTCGAGTTTAGAAAAGCCCCGTGAAAATTTGTCTCGGGTCGCTACGCGACCCTCGACAAATTTTCTACGCGGGGCTTTTCTAAACTCGAAATTTTACTTCATGCTTAGCCTGGGAGTGGAAATACACATTCTAAACTTTCTATTGCATGTTTTTATACAACATCGACGAATGCCTTACATTTACAGCCTATACAGTAAGTTTCAACTTTTCCAGTTTGGTTTAGCAGTAACTTAATTAAACTAACTAAACAAAAAAAGAAAGCTCATGCTGTTTTTAAAAGTTCGAGTCTTCAAACTGATTACGTATATTTTAATGAATTACGGTCAAAATGCAAGAGACTTAACAATGAACTGTACACATCCTATATTGCTAAAACAGAAGCAAATATAAACATTAATCCTAAGTCTTTTTGGAAACACGTAAATCAGTGCCGTAACTCATCTAGTCTTCCGAAAAATTTATATTTACGAGATATATTTGCAAACTCAATTAATGATTCAGTACAATTATTTGCTGAATATTTTTCAGCGGCGTATACAATTGATGATCAGTTTGTGGTACCCAATTTTGAAAATCAGACAATAATAAATTTTTGCAATGTAAATGTTACTCTTACTGACGTCTTTAACTCATTGTCTAATCTGGATAAATCATGCAGCGCAGGCCCTGATGGGATTCCAGCCTATTTTCTGGAAAAGTGTAAATATACTCTAGCTAAACCAGTTCTTGATTTGTTTAATCTATCTTTATCTTCCAGTATTATCCCTCAAAGTTGGAAAAGTAGCTATTTGACACCAATTTTTAAAAGTGGCAGAAAAGAGAATATTGAAAATTATCGAGGGGTAGCTTTGCAATCCACAATACCAAAAATATTAGATCTGTTAGTTTCTCAACAAATAGTGTGGAACTGTAAAAATATAATAGTTGATCAACAGCACGGTTTTATGAAGAATAGATCAACTGTATCAAATCTTACTTTCTACCATACATACCTGTCGAATGCTTTAGAGAAGGGCTGTCAGGTTGATGCTATTTATACGGACTTCTCTAAGGCTTTCGACCGTGTTAATCATCGAATTTTGTTACATAAATTAGCGTCTCTCGGTTTTGGGGGCACTATTTTTAAATGGTTAATAAGCTACTTAACAGATAGAAAACAGGTAGTCAAGATAGGTAATACAATATCTACAGAAATTAGTGTTACTTCTGGGGTCCCACAGGGCTCCCATTGCGGACCAGTATTATTTGTACTATTTATTAATGATATTGGCCAGTATATTAAATATAGTAATTATCTTCTATTTGCCGATGACTTGAAATTGTTTAAATCTATTAAATGCCTGGATGACCAACACAAATTACAGTTGGATCTGAATAGTTTGTCCACGTGGTGTGAAACTAACACATTATTTTTTAACTTACAAAAATGCAGCTCAATTTTATTTTATCGCCGTAACAGAATGGAATTTAATTATGCGATATGTAATCATGCATTGCTTTGCGTTGATAACATCAAGGACCTGGGTGTCATATTTAATTATAATTTAAACTTTAGCCATCATATTAAACGCATATCTAACAAAGCACTGGGAGTCCTTGGTTTTATTGGACGCTTTTCGAAAGATTTTGATGTTTCCGTTTTACTTAAATTATATACTTCTTTGGTCAGACCTCACTTGGAATACGCATCTGTCGTTTGGTCTCCTCATACGAGGGTACTTTCAGCAGAGCTGGAGAAAGTACAGAGTCGCTTTTTGCGCTTAGTTTCTGCTAGGCTGGGCAACACTAGATACCAATTCAGCAATAGTACTATGCATAATATGTTGTGTCTCAGCTCATTGGAAAATAGAAGAATAATAAATGATTTGTGTTTTCTATTTAAGCTTATACACGGCGAGATAGACTGCCAAAGCTTATTAAAACAATTAGACTTTTATGTGCCTGCTAGACGTCCCAATAGATCGAAATTTTTATTTTATTTGCGCTATCATGCAGTTAATTACGCAAAATTTAATCCAATATGCAGAATGATGAGTTACTGTAACGAATTAAACAATAACAATCATTTTTTATTACATCATTCTTCATTTTCAACATTTAAGGCTAATTTGAAACGAATCAATTTATCCGCTATTGTTAATAATGTTTTATCTTAATTTTAATTACTTAGTTTGTGAACTCATATAATTTTAATTCGATATTATATTATACAATTTAGTCTTTACTGTGATATTTTGCTCATCAATTACTGATATTAATTTCAATATGTTATTTGTACAATTTATTAGTTGTTTATGTATTTGTCTTTGTACCGATTTGTTGATTTTATCTCTAAATAATGTATTCACTCTTTAGTATTTTTTATTATTATCATTTTAACTCGCGTAAAGTAAGAGTAACATGAACATGTCTAATACAATTGTTATTATTCTGTTATCCACTCTGTATATATAAATATACTAATATTATAAATGTATGTAAAAGGAGATTCCGTAAATAAATGAAATAAATACATTATTTATATTTGAAAGAAAAATTCATACAATGTAATACAATAAGTCATTCGTAGAACTTATATAAAGAAGTGTAGAATTTTATATATAATCCACTTTTAGAGTTAATTCTATAATTGCTCGGCCGTTAATGGGTTAATGAAAACTTGGAAGCAAAGGGGTTCAAGTGCCTGACACCCAATTTTAAGAAATCCAACTCTAAATTTTGTCATTTAAAACCAATTAATCATAATATCAGGGTGTATTTAAAAAAAAAAAGTTTCCTAATTGAGTCGTCTAGATGCAAAACGAGCCATACACCTATTTTTTAATTTTGGTATCCCTTGATTCTACTCGTATCAAGGCTACAATTTTAAAAATATTGACCTAAAAACGCATCCTAAAACTTTTAAAATTAAGTTTAGTTTGATTCATTGAATTCAAAAACCTGCTACATTTCTTGGTTGCAAAAGCTAACATATTTTTCAGTTGCGAAACCTGCTAACTGCTTACTTACTTTTAAATATTTTTGCTTATCCCAATTCAATACAATGCTCATTCAAAACTATTTTAATTTATTTAAAAGACGCTGCAAATTCAGTTTTGGTCATTTTGCCAGAAGTTTGTCAAATCACTTATGGCTGGTTTTGCATCTCATTAAATGTTGGAAAGGAAACACTTAAGAAAAACCCTTCACCAATATAAAGGTTTTATCTATATACGATTGAAATTCAATCAAAATTAAGTTGTTGATTGTTAAAAAAATAAATTGTTAATTAAGTCGCAACAATATATTTTTTTAACAACTAACAACTTAATTTTGATTGAATTTCAATGGTAAATAGAAAAAACCTTTACATTGGTAAAGTGTTTGTCTAAAGTGTTTTCTTTCTTTTCAACATTTAAGATCTTTGGTAAAATAATAATAAGGGAATAAGGGAAGAATTATGCAGATTTACTACTTCAAGAATATTCTTCCTGATAATTTCAAGAAGAATTTTAAGTTACATTTAAGTAATCTAGTTGAGTCATTATACTAATGGGTTGCACCTTTTCCTTAGCTACAGAAATATTATTGTCTCTTCAATTGTTCACCAATAACAACCACTACTTTTTGTTTCAGTTACTTCCGGATAGTGTCGACCCAATGGAGTTACTATCATACCTGGACCCACCAGACCTAAACACACCACCTTCTAGTGGGAGCAGCTCGGGCCAGGCGAACTCGACAAACGACGACATCCTGGCGCTGTTTGAGTAAACCACAAAGAAAAAAAAAACAAACAAAAAAAAACAAAAAAGCAGTTCCTCGGCTCGACTGTTCACCACCCGGTGTGAACATGTGAGTGAACAAGTGTGATAGAACAATATTGTAAAACGTGTTAATTATTAAAAAACAAAAAACTCAAAACTCAAACAAAAAAAATAAGGTCTAAATCAAACTATTTTCACTGTATTATTTGTACATACCTACTTAAAGAAAGGAAAATGAAGAAGATGGCATATTAATTTAATGAGTAAAACAAAACACAATCGCCCTTCAGGGGTCGGCCGTCGTTTTCGGCGAAGCCGGCCGACCCGCGAAGGACTTTCGGTAAAATTAAGGCCAGTTTATAGTATTAGAGATACGTGAATAAAATTTTAGTATAGCAGTTGGAACCAAACAATCTAGTACTTCTAGAGCGACTTTCGGGTGGTGTATTCGATCCATTCTCAAAAGTCGACCAGCATCTAAATGTGCATAGGCTTCAAGTATTATCGCTGCAATCGATTCCGTGAACCAAGCAACAACACGTGTAATGAAATTTTTGAAGAAGAACATATTTAACCCCACCTACCCTACTTGTATATTGTAAATTATTTAATTAATATTGAGAATATATATAAATATATTAATAAAGAAAAAAGCTCGGGGATGTTTTGGGTTAAATATGTTTGCGCGAGGGGATTTAGCGAACATTGCATCCACATATATGATATAATGTTTAATATATATAAAAATATATATAATTAATTAATTATAAAGAGAAATAAGTAAAAATTATAAGAACTCTGAGACTGTGATAAACTATTAATGATAAGTATATAATTCAAGTTTTTATGTCATTAAATTTATGTAGGTTCGTAATGTTTAATTATGTTGTAATGTGGCTGCCCGTGTAAACCGACACGTGTTTTACGTGTTTGGTGTATGTTCCGATTACGAATGGATGGTTTGAAATTTTTTTTTGAAACTGATTAAATAATTTCTATTATTCCACATATTTCTTTTCTTTTATTTCATATTAACACAGTTAACACTTTCTTTTATATAACATCCTTTGTACTCAGAATAATTTCTCAAGGACCAAATACCTGAAGCAGAAAATGTCTGCTTAACAATAACAAAATAATACAATTTCAATTAATAATGATAATACACTTTATTGAACTCAAAGAGTTACAAAGGCTATCGACCTAGATCTTGAATTTCAAGTATTATTTGCTCGGTTGAATTACATTACTTGACAAGAATAATTCCAATTCAAAAATATTTGAATTCGAGAAAATAAGCTTACGCTTTTTATAGTTTGCACACTTTAAACATAATAAATAAAATTATAAAAATGTTGTTTTGCGTAAAATGTAAACAATGTGTCTTAATTAATAAGACAGCTTAAAACAATAAATATTTATTAAAAATTTCACGGGAAGTAGCTGTTTCAATGGATATTTATTGTCTTAAGTTGTATTATTAATCAGCATTAGCATTTTACACGAAAAACATTTTCATAGTTTTATATATTATACATTACTTAAATTGATTTCTTATTTAATACTTCAAATATTTTATATTTATAATAAAGTTAAGTGTTTTAATATTATCTAATATTTTAACCAAACTTGATTGTGAGTGCCATCAAATGCTCTATTTATGTCAGTGAGGATTTTTGTTCCTTTCAAACATTCAATTAACTCCAAAATTTAAATATTTCAGCAAAGTTTGATTGTAAATAATATTAAATTCTTTATTTATGTCAATGAGATCAAAATCTCGTTGACATAAATAAAGAATTTGATGGAACTTATAATCAAACTTTGCTAAAATATTTGTTTTCAAACGTTCAACTCATGCCAAAAGTTTTAATTGATAGTGAGATTAACACATGATTTATAAAATTATTGAATCTTTAACAGTTTTTGTGAATGAGAATTTTTGGTTTTTCTACTTTCAACCAATGCCAAACAGTTTCCAATGATAGAATGAAAACAAATAATTAAAATAATTCTCGAAACTTCACTTACGAGAATTTTTGCTCTTTTCAATCCAATGGTACAAAAATGTTCGGAACTTAAAAAAGCTTTACAATTAAACAATCACAGTTTTTGTGAATAAATTTTTTTTTTTACTTTCAAAAAATACCAAACAGTTTTCAATAGTGGAATCAAAACAAATAATTAAAATAATTCTCAAAACTTCACTTAAGAGAATTTTTGCTCTTTTCAATACAAAAATGTTTGGAACTTAAAAAAAGCTTTACAATTAAACAATCACAGATTTTGTGAATGAATATTTTTGCTCTTTGCTACTTTCAACCAATACCAAACAGTTTTCAATGATGGAATGAAAAAAAAAATAATTTAAATAATACTCGAAACTTCACTTAAGATAATTTTAGCTCTTTTCAGTCCAATAGTACAAAAATGTTTGGAATTTAAAAAAAGCTGCACAATTAAACAATCAAAGTTTTTGTAAATGAATATTTTTGCTTTTTTCTACTTTCAACCAATACCAAACAGTTTTCAATGATGGAATGAAAAAAAAAATAATTTAAATAATACTCGAAACTTCACTTAAGATAATTTTAGCTCTTTTCAGTCCAATAGTACAAAAATGTTTGGAATTTAAAAAAAGCTGCACAATTAAACAATCAAAGTTTTTGTAAATGAATATTTTTGCTTTTTTCTACTTTCAACCAATACCAAACAGTTTTCAATAATGGAATGAAAACAAATAATTAAAATAATTCTCGAAACTTCACTCTTAAGAGAATTTTAGCTCTTTTCAATCCAATGGTACAATTAAACAGTCACAGTTTTTGTGAATGAATATTTTTGCTTTTTTCTACTTTCAACCAATACCAAACAGTTTTCAATGATGGAATGAAAACAAATAATTAAAATATTTCTCGAAACTTCACTTAAGAGAATTTTAGCATCTTTCAATCCAATGGTACAAAAATGTTTGGAACTTAAAAAAAGCTTTACAATTGAACAATCACAGTTTTTGTGAATGAATATTTTTGCTTTTTTCTACTTTCAACCTATACCAAACAGTTTTCAATGATGGAATGAAAACAAATAATTAAAATAATTCTCGAAACTTCACTCTTAAGAGAATTTTAGCTCATTTCAATCCAATGGTACAAAAATGTATGGAACTTAAAAAAAGCTTTACAATTAAACAGTCACAGTTTTTATGAATGAATATTTTTGCTTTTTTCTACTTTCAACCAAACAGTTTTCAATGATGGAATGAAAACAAATAATTAAAATATTTCTCAAAACTTCACTTAAGAGAATTTTAGCTCTTTTCAATCCAATGGTACGAAAATGTTTGGAACTTAAAAAAAAGCTTTACAATTAAACAATGACAATTTTTGTGAATGAATATTTTTGCTTTTTTTTACTTTTATTAACCAATACCAAACAGTTTTCAATGATAGAAATAAGTTAAAAAATAATTAAAATAATTCTCGAAACTTCACTCTTAAGAGAATTTTAGCTCTTTTAAATCCAATGGTACAAAAATGTTTGGAACTTAAAAAAAGCTTTACAATTAAACAATCACAGTTTTTGTGAATGACTATTTTTGCTTTTTTCTACTTTCAACCGATGCCAAACAGTTTTCAATGATGGAATGAAAACAAATAATTAAAATAATTCTCGAAACTTCCCTCTTAAGAGAATTTTAGCTCTTTTCAATCCAATAGTACAAAAATGTTTGGAACTTAAAAAATGCTTTACAATTAAACAATCACAGTTTTTAAGAATGAATCTTTTTGCTTTTTTCTACTTTTAACCAATACCAAACAGTTTTCAATGATGGAAATAAGTTAAAAAATAATTAAATAATTCTCGAAACTTCACTCTTAAGAGAAATTTAGCTCTCTTCAATCCAATGGTACAAAAATGTATGGAACTTAAAAAAAGCTTTACAATTAAACAATCACAGTTTTTATGAATGAATATTTTTGTTTTTTTCTACTTTCAACCGATACCAATCAGTTTTCAATGATGGAATGAAAACAAATAATTAAAATAATTTTAGAAACTTCACTCTTAAGAGAATTTTAGACAGGCACAGTTTTTGTGAATGAATATTTTTGCTTTTTTCTACTTTCAACCAATACCAAACAGTTTTCAATGATGGAATGAAAACAAATAATTAAAATATTTCTCGAAACTTCACTTAAGAGAATTTTAGCTCTTTTCAATCCAATGGTACAAAAATGTTTGGAACTTAAAAAAAGCTTTACAATTAAACAATCACAGTTTTTATGAATGAATATTTTTGTTTTTTTCTACTTTCAACCGATACCAATCAGTTTTCAATGATGGAATGAAAACAAATAATTAAAATAATTTTAGAAACTTCACTCTTAAGAGAATTTTAGCTCTTTTCAATCCAATGGTACAAAAATGTTTGGAACTTAAATAAAGCTTTACAATTAAACAATCACTGTTTTTGTGAATGAATCTTTTTGCCTTTTTCTACTTTCAACCAATACCAAACAGTTTTCAATGATGGAATGAAAACAAATAATTAAAATAATTCTCGAAACTTCACTTAAGAGAATTATAGCTCTTTTCAATCCAATGGTACAAACATGTTTGGAACACGAAAAACAGCTTTACAATTAAACAATCACAGTTTTTGTGAATGATTTTTTTTTTCTACTTTCAACAAATACCAAATAGTTTTCAATGATGGAATCCAAACAAATAATTAAAATAATTATCAAAACTTCACTTAAGGGAATTTTTGCTCTTTTCAATCCAATGGTACGAAAATCTTTGAAACTTAAAAAAAGCTTTACAATTAAGCACTTTTTAAAACTTTAATGTTTTAAATGCAGATGTGTAGTTTGCTTTCTACATTATTAAAAGTGAAATCAAATAAAATTAGCTTATATTCTGAACAAAGTGATAATTTGTCAATTATATAAATAATAAAATGATCATCACACCTTCCAGTATTTGTCATCGCAAACAGCCAGCAACAATTTATGAGGTGAGTTCCAATAAAATCTTCTGAATAGACTTTTCCGTTGAAACATCTTAAATTCTATTAGTTTAGAAAACTTATTCTTAAATTTGCACATTTCAAATAATTTTGATTTTAAAATAAAAACATTTTTAAAATACTTTTCTTACCTTTACAAAAAAAATCATTGTTACAAAATGTATTTAAATTCTGCTAGAGAATTTTAAAATAATTTTAGTTTTTAAACTGATCCATGATTGTTTTAAATTTATAAGTACTAAAAAAAACTAAACTAAAAATATACAGGGATATTTTCTTTTAAGTATACATACAGAGAGTTTTATGTAACATCGAACATTTTCAGAACGAGAATATTTCTTTTAAGTATACATATGCATACGTTGTACATTTTCCGACGCTCGGTTTACTAAGAGAATTCAATTTGAAGCTTTAAACAAGTGTTTTCCACTCCCAGGCTAAGCATGAAGTAAAATTTCGAGTTTAGAAAAGCCTGAAAATTTGGTTTGGTCGCGTAGCGCGAAGCGCGCAGCGGCCAAACCAAATTTTCAGGCTTTTCTAAACTCGAAATTTTACTTCATGCGCCACCGGTACAAAACGCTAACATATTATGAAGCTTAAAACACTCCGCCAAACTTTATATTGAATCAGTGTTTTGTACCGGTGGCGCATGAAGTAAAATTTCGAGTTTAGAAAAGCCTGAAAATTTGGTTTGGCCGCTCCGCGCTTCGCGATACGCGACCAAACCTAATTTTCAGGCTTTTCTAAACTCGAAATTTTACTTCATGCTTAGCCTGCGAGTGGAAAACCCTCGTTTAAATTTCTAATTGAATTCTCTTAATAAACCGAGCGTCGGAAATGTATAACGAAATGTATATGTATACTTAAAAGAAATATTCTCGTTATGAAAATGTTCGGTGTTACAACTCTCTATATGTATGTATATATGCTGTAAATTTTCCGATATTCGTTGTTTTTTTTTTTTTAAGAGTTCAATTTGAAGCTTCAAACGAGTGTTTTCCACTCCCAGGCTGAGCATGAAGTAAAATTTCGAGTTTATAAAAGCCTGAAAATTTGGTTTGGTCGCGTAGCGCGAAGCGCGGAGCGGCCAAACCAAATTTTCAGGCTTTTCTAAACTCGAAATTTTACTTCATGCGCCACCGGTACAAAACACTGATTTAATATAAAGTTTGGCGGTGTGTTTTAAGCTTCATAATATGTCAGTGTTTTGTACCGGTGGCGCATGAAGTAAAATTTCGAGTTTAGAAAAGCCTAAAAATTGGTTTGGCCGCTCCGCGCTTCGCGCTACACGACCAAACCAAATTTTCAGGCTTTTCTAAACTCGAAATTTTACTTCATGCTTAGCCTGGGAGTGGAAAACACTTGTTTAAAGCTTCAAATTGAATTCTCTTAGTAAACCGAGCGTCGGAAAATGTACAACGTATGCATATGTAACCAAATTTTCAGGCTTTTTTAAATTCGAAATTTTACTTCATGCGCCACGCGTATAAAACACTGACATATCGTGAAATTCAGAATATTCTTCTTCAGCAGTACATTTTTAATCTTGCTTTAGCAGTTCATTTTTAATACTGATGTTTGGCAGTATATTTTTAATTTCACAATATTTCGTAAAAAACACTAAACTATTGTGTAATTCAAAACATAAGTCGTTAGCATACTGTTTTAGTAGCATATTGTAAACTTCACTTTAAATTAGTGCTTTGCACGCGGGGCGCATGAAGTAAAATTTCGAGTTTAGAAAAGCCTGGAAGCCATACCAAATTTTCAGGCTTTTCTAAACTCGAAATTTTACTTCATGTTTAGCCTAGGAGTGGAAAACACTTGTTTGAAGCTTCGATTAAACTCTTTAAAAAAAGAAAACAACGAATATCGGAAAATGTACAGCATATACATACATATATATGCATGTATATGCGTAATTTTCAGGCTTTTCTAAACTAGAAATTTTACTTCATGCGCCTCGCGTCATTATTATTTTGTGTTAATTAAATTACTAAATAACTTAATTTGATATATTATATTATTGACTTGACTTGAAAATGTATGAAGAAAAACGTTAATATTTTGTTATTTAAATATCTTGATTATTACTCATTAAAATAAATTTTTTTTAGTGTATTTCTAACTTCACAATATTTCAGTGTTTTATACGCGTGGCGCATGACGTAAAATTTCGAGTTTAGAAAAGCCCCGTGAAAATTTGTCTCGGGTCGCTGCGCGACCTTCGACAAATTTTCTACACGGGGCTTTTCTAAACTCGAAATTTTACTTCATGCTTAGTCTGGGAGTGGAAAACACTCGTTTAAAGGTTCAAATTGAACTCTTTAAAAAAAAAAACAACCAATATCTGAAGATTTACAGTATTTACGCTCTAATTAGAACATGTATACCTAAAAGAAAACTTCCTGTATTTATAGTTTATTGTCTTGGAACATTTTTATTTTGACAAGTCATTTGTGTTGTTTTTTTTCTGACAATCTTAATGATTCATTTAAAAATTCAATTTCATAACGAGTTTTTTTTTAGTCCTAGGAAGAAAAATTTGTTGTAATTTGCTAAAATAATCGTTTATAATATTTTTTGGAACATACTACCAAGAATTAATTAATTAAAATACCAATTTTTTATCTTTAATTAACTTTTCACTTAACCCGTGTGAAACAGTTTGAACTATAAACTAATAATTAAAACACTTAGTATTGTTTAACTGATTTTATTTAACTCTCCGACTAATTTCGAGTATGTAATTTTTTTAGCTTTTGTGAAACCAACAAACCAACTATATTTACCTGTCTACCTGATTGTTTAGACATGATTCACCAAGTATTAAGTGAGAAATTAGTTCAAAAGTTAAACATTTTTAACCAAGAGTTTCTTTAGTCTGATTACAGTACTGCCAATTTTGTAAGTGGTTCTCAAGTAGTTTTTCAGGTATTCAATGTTTACTTTAGGCGTTAAAACAGAGTTTGAAAATGTTCTACTAAGCATAAATAGTGCCCTCTAAAACTATTTACTAGTAGCTGTTGATAATGCCATTATTTACTATTCATAAGTAAAAGTGACAATTTTTAACGGATCATAGCATTGATTTTGCGTTTAATCCCGCGATATTGTGACGAAAATAAATTATAAGTACTTTGCAGGTGTGTATAAAAACGCACTCGATTCGTACGTTTTATTTTATTGTGCTTTTCAAAATAAAACACAAAGTCATTACCAATTTTTATTAAAAAAATATATTTTCTGGAGAATCCATCAATGACGTGTTTTTATAAAATAATTCTGGACCAATATAATATCTCATAATTTATCTTTTTTTTAAAAACAACATGCTTTTAAGAAAAATAACTAAAAACCTATTTAAGAAATCATCAGGTATTTGTTTTAATATAAAAGTAATATTTGAGCAAAATAATAAAAAATACGGAGGAAAGACCTCTAATCGAAAGCCATTTATCAAGAGGAATTTAAGTTTAATTAAAATTTTAATTAAAACACTTTTAACTTTTCTTCACAATTTTAATTATATACCAGATGTACATTTCGGTCACAAGGTGACCATCATCAATGGATTGATTGTGATTGTGATAATGGTCACCTTGTGATATGTAGATCTGGTATATAATAAAAATTGTGAAGAAAGGTTAAAAGTGTTTTAATTAAAGTTATTATCTTCACGTAACTCACCTAAATTCAATTCGAATTTAAGTTTATTTATGTTTGTGTAAAATAACCTATTTATTTATTTTTATATCCCTCTAATAATAAAGATGTATTGTTGTTGTAATGAAAAGTATAATTTTATAAATTATTGTCCGTTTGCACCCAAGTCGATTAACTTAATCAGTGATCAGTACTTTTTAAAAACACAATAATTGTATTTACAAATTGTTTACACAATTGCATATTAGGCGCATTCATCAGATAAAATTGTTGGGGGTTTGATTGCAACAGTTGGGGAATTTTATGATGAACGCACTGTCAACAGCAAACACGTTCGTCATTTTCGCAAGCGTCCAAAATAAAATGGCCAGTGTAGCTTTCACTAGATACTAACGTAAAGTGTAAAAAAAATCCACACGTGTTGAAAGTATATTTTTCTGATGAATGCACCTATTGATGAAAAAGACATGTTTAGGATATCTTACAAATTTATAACATTCTTATATTCTAGAAATTTGACTTAATCAGAGGTTTAATCAATGATTAGTAGATGATTAAAGCTAATCGGTCGGGGTGCAAATTCTTATGTTCTAGAAATTTGACTTAATTAGAGGTTTAATTAATGATTAGTGGATGATTAAAGCTAATAGGTCGGGGTGCAAATTGACCTAAAACATTTAAAAATAAATCATTTTCCAAATAAAATTATGTGAAATTGTAGACCCTATTTTCTACTCATTTAAAAATTTCAAACCACAAAAAAAAAACATCACAGAACACACGCCAAACTTAACACACATATAAAATAAGCAATTAACTTTTGTTAATCGACTCATTTCTTTACACGTGTTGATTTGCTCTAAAAATTCCGATTAAAAAACGCATACATAATTCAAAAAAAAAATTCAAAAAACATACACACATAGGGTCCAAGTTCCTAACGCTGTAATTTTATAAACTTAAAATAAACAAGAAGTAGCTGGTTCACAGGAATTGAAAACACGTTCTTATTGCCAATAACTTATTCTAAACAAATTATATGAATGAAAAACACAAAAAGTAATAGGATGAATAGATGTTGAAAAAAAAATCATGTATGTTAGTAGCGAAAAACAAGTAGACGTTTTTTACTTATTTGTATAAATGCGTTTTTGTGTGGATATTTGATGCTGGAGAAAAATATCCGCGGATTGCGCCGATTTCTGATTTTTTGGTATAAAATTTTGCCAATGGTTTTTTTATAGAGAATTAATTAACTAGGGGGATTTACACATATCATTTTGTTGGTTAAGATTATTTTGTAATTTATTTTTATTCAAATTTGGACCAAGCCTCGAATTTATTTTTAAAATAGAAATATGTGTTAAGTTTAAGTATACAGGATTAATAATAACAATTTACATACTTTTTAAAATTTTAAGTATTTATTTAATTAACTCGGAATGAAAACACTAGCAACACTTTCTTCACAATATTTTTCATTTTTGCTAGATGTACATTTCGAGTACTATGTACTCATTATCAATAGCTTACTGATTACTGATTTATTGAATTAGTTTAAAAAAAACAGTTAAATGCAACTGTGTTTAAGAATTCTAAAAAGTATAATTATGTCGTGACCGAATTGTAACGACTACTAAGAACTAGTCAGTGAGTAAAAGTTTTGCTTAGATTCAGTTTAAAATAAGTGTACTCAATTATAATTTGCACTAAGCTTAAATCAGGTAGCTGGCCATTTGTTTAATAATGGCTTAACTTATGCTACAATAGAATATATGGAAATAAAACTGAGCTCAAGCTAAACATATTGTTTCCAAAGATTTTGAAAAATTGACATCTAATTAAATGAATAAATAACGTAAGTGCTACTTAAACCCAGCAATAACGTTTTATATTCAATTAGTTTGATGTCAATTTTGCAATATCTTTGAAAACGTAACAATTAGTGAACATTTATTTAAATTTTCAAATGAAACAAATTCTAACTTTGTTTAAACTTGCGCATTGGAGATTTGTAATTAAAGTTTAATTGCCGGTTTATTTTCAAGTGTGAAAACGCCTAAAGCTTGAAGCATGAAATAGAAAACATTGTGAATCAGCAGATATTCTTTTAGTAATTTATTTTTATGAATATAAAACGTAATTGCTATTTAAATCCAGCAATTTCGTTTTATATTCATTTAATTTTGCAAAATCTTTCGAAACAATATTTTATTTAAATTTGCAAATTAAACAAATTCTAACTTCGTTTAAACTTGCTTATTGGGATTTGTAATTATAGTTTAACTATCGGTTTATTTACAAGTGTAAAAACCCCTAAGGCTTGAAGCATGAAATAGAAAAAATGGCGAAGCATAAGATATTCTGTTAGTAATTTATTTTCATGAATATAAAACGTAATTGCTACTTAAATTAAGCAATTTCGTTTTATACTCATTAAATTAGATGTCAATTTTGCAAAATCTTTGGAACAATATTTTATTTAAATTTGCAAATGAAACAAATTCTAACTTTGTTTAAACTTGCATATTAGAGATTTGTAATTATAGTTTAACTATCGGTTTATTTACAAGTGTAGAAACGCCTAAAGCTTGAAGCATGAAATAGAAAAAATGGCGAATCAGAAGATATTGTTTTAGTAATTTATTTTTATGAATATAAAACGTAATTGCTACTTAAATCCAGCAATTTCGTTTTATGTTCATTTAAATATATGTCAATTTTGCAAAATCTTTGGAAACAATAATTTATTTAAATTTGCAAATGAAACAAATTCTAACTTTGTTTAAACTTGCATATTAGAGATTTGTAATTATAGTTTAACTATCGGTCTATTTACAAGTGTAAAAACGCCTAAAGCTTGAAGCATGAAATAGAAAAAGTGGTGAATCAGAAGATATTCTTTTAGTAATTTATTTTTATGAATATAAAACGTAATTGCTATTAAAATCCAGCAATTACTTTTTATATTTATTTAATAACATGTCAATTTTGCAAAATCTTTAGAAACAATATTTTATTTAAATTTGCAAATAAAACAAATTCTAACTTTGTTTAAACTTGCGTATTGGAGATTTGTAGTTATAGTTTAACTATCGGTTTATTTACAAGTGTAAAAATCCCTAAAGCTTAAAGCATGAAAGAGAAAAAGTGGTGAATCAGAAGATTCTTTTGGTAATTTCTTTTATAAAAAAAAACTTCACAACGTTGTTTTTTACAAATTCTTTCATAGTGATAGCTTCAGTTAATTAAAAAAATCACGCTGAATACCGTCACAACAATTTATCCTTTTTACTTTTATAAATATGAATCGGTCCTGTATACTTTTACAAACAGTTTTGTTTATAAAATATAATATATTGGCAATTTTATATCAGAATAAGGAACAAATCTAATCTTAAACAAAAGAAAACAAAAAATACATAAGAAAACCATTCTGTAGTTCGCGGTGACAAAATAAACACGACCTATGTAATTTTTGCTAAATATTGTAAATAAACATACCTGTACATTTATTTAAGCAAATATTATGTCTACAAAATAAGCATAAACATTGAATTGCGTTTCAATTTCCAACCAAGTATTTTTTCTTACTTAATCATCATTATGGGGATTATTATTTTTATTTTACGTTTATGGATTGTTTTTTATTTTTTAATCAGTACAAATTTTTTAATATTTTCTAAAATCATAATTGAAACTATATTATTTTAATGTTATCCTATTTTATTATGTTTCTTTTCGTGCAATGAATAAAAAAATGTAGACTGATAGTTTTAAAAAAATAAGTTATATATGTGTTATTTCATTTTATTTACACCTTTCCTTTTTTAATTTAATTTATGCTTCTAATTTTAATTACAAATCATAAGGATTGTTTCAATAAGTATAATAATAATTATTCATAAATGATTTATTTGTCATAGAATCTTGATTAAATTGTTAATTTTAGACTATGTATAAATAAATATTTTTTAATAATAATTTTTACAAATAGTGAAAAGTAATTTGACGAATAAAGCACTAATAAATAACCTTTCTTCACGCGTTTATTTTAATTACCAAATGTACATACATTTCGGACATTAAGTGACCATTATCAATGGATTAACACTGTGTTAATCCATTGATATTCATATTATCAATGGATTAACACAGTGTTAATCCATTGATAATGGTCACTTTGTGTCCGAAATGTTTGTACATTTGGTAATTTAAATAAACGTGTAAAGAACGGTTATTAGTGCTTTATTCGTCAAATTAATTTGATCTTCACGCACAAAGTAAAAAGTGTTTCATTGTGATTCTTTTACGTTTTAATTGTTAAATTTATTTTATAAACTAATAATTTCCATCAAAACAAATTAAAATTGGGCAGAAGAATTAATTCAAATAATATTTTTAAAGGAGAAATATTACAGTAATTAATTAGTAATTTGTTTTTTCACATATTTACAATTTTCTAATGATGCGCTTAATATGATTTCTCTTAATTTAATTTTCATGTGTCCATTTATGCATTATTTTATTAATTTCCTTTTCGCCCAACCTATTACAGACTTATTAATAAATGTCGGTGGAGAGTTTTAAGCCAGAAATTGATATTTATTTTTTTGTCGATTTCATACGTTTTTGCCATTTTCAAATGGACAGCTTTCTGCAAAAAGGAACCAATTCATACGTCATGTTTTATTTTGTTTATTATAGTGGGTTTTTTAATTTGATTATTTATTTTGTGTTGTAGTGAAAATCTTGGATGTGAATTGTGTTTACCAAAATTTGGTTGTGATAATACATAAAAAAATGTGTAAATAAAAATATTAATTTATAATTATGATTGCACAAAATAATGTTTATGGTAATTATTATTAATTATATTGATATTATAAGATATAATCTTAGGTGAAGTTATGACAAAAGGATATTAGTGAAATATTTAATAATTGTTTTTAAAATGATTTTGTAAATAAATTTGTCCACATATTTGAAAGCACTCTGACTAAATTTTGCTTCTTCGCCCCCTCTTATGAAAATTATATATATATTATCTGCATTTTCTAATCGATTTTGACAGGGCCCGTATTCGCAGCTCCGATGCGATTTGTCATCGGTGAGAAGTCGCACTAAAATGACGTCATTTTGGGAAAAATTTACCAAACCGTATGGAGTAATTTTGGTGTCATTTTGGTGCAAATTCTCACCGATGACAAATTACGTGGATGCTGTGAATGGCCCCCCAGTATTTGTATTGTGTTTATACCTGATATGAGATTATGGTTTGTCAAAAATTGTCGAAAATCATATTATTTACCAAGTGATTTTTATTAGTTATACAAATATTACAGTGATAAAGACTGTTATTCCTTACTTCACTTTTTATTTTTAACGTTAGGTGTACATTTCGAGACACAAAGTGCTCATTATCAATAACAAACTTGAATTTGTTATTGATAATGAGCACTTTGTGACTCGAAATGTACATCTAATGATAAATATAAAAAGTGAAGTAAGGAATAACAGTCTTTATTAGTGTAATAATCACTTCACTTAAACTCAAAAACATATTATATTATCTATCCTATTCAGTAAACACCCTCAAGTAACGTTTAGTCAATATTATAATAACGTTTCAAGTTGTTGCAATGATAAATTCCTATGTAATTAAAAACACAAATCTGAGGTAACATTGTTAAGCTAGTGTAACAAAAAATCTATTACAATTTAAATTTACAAAACAAAAAGAAACAAGTTTGAATTAACATCATTTTTTGTGAATTAAATTATACCTGACATTCATTAATTTTTGTTATCAGGGAAATCATTACTATATTCTTTTGAAACATAATTACTTATGAATAAAACTATAATTGACAATGATTTTAAAAAGAAAACACTGGGTTAATTTCACTAAGTCAAATTTAACCAAGTGTTTTCTTTTTTAAATCATAGTTAAATATAAATATAAATGAAATTGCCAATTCTTGGTTGCAGAATACTTCAAACATTAAAAGTGCGATCCTTTTCGCAATCTACAACAAGTTAGTCTTACAAAGACTATATCAAACACTCATTGAAACAACTACTTCCCGGGCTAATACCCCGGGGTATTAGCCCGGGAAGTAGTTGTTTCAATGAGTGTTTGATAAAGTCTTTGTAAGACTAACTTGTTGTAGATTGCGAAAAGGATCGCACTTTTAATGTTTATAGTTAAATATGTTTCACCACGTGAAAGATGAGAAACTTGTTCAAGATATAATTGGGAATCATTAAAATTGTTTTTTGTTTCAAGATAAAAAATATAAGCATATGATTTATTAAAACATAATTTTGTTTAATGATAATTTAAAAAGAAAACAATTGAGTGATTTATTTTGAAAGTGGCCTAGCTTACAAATTTTTCAATTTTTGTTGTTGAATCTAATAATCTTTATAATTTGAGGTTTTTAGTCATAAACAACATTTTGTGGTTAAATATATTGAAAGTATAAATAGAGTTTTATGTAACACCAAACATGTTCATCCAATACAATTTTACACCTTTATTTTTTAGGTTATGTGTAAATTGGGTTGCCTATATGAACATTAAAAATTGTAGCTAATCAATCGCAATTAATGCCCCAACTTGTACACATAGGGAGTTTTTCTTCCAAGTAAGCATGTCCCAATTACATTGTATATGCCGTAAGTCTTTAGATACTCGTTGTTAAAAAAAATCAATTTGAAACTCTAAATGAGTGTGTTCCACTCCCAGACTAAGCATGAAGTAAAATTTCGAGTTTAGAAAAGCCTGAAAATTTGGTTTGGTCGCGTAGCGCGAAGCGCGGAGCGGCCAAACCAAATTTTCAGGCTTTTCTAAACTCGAAATTTTACTTCATGCGCCACCGGTACAAATCACTGACATATTACGAAGTTTAAAACACACCGCTAAACTGTACATTGCATCAGTGTTTTGTATCGGTGGCGCATGAAGTAAAATTTCGAGTTTAGAAAAGCCTGAAAATTTGGTTTGGCCGCTACGCGCTTCGCGCTACGCGACCAAACCAAATTTTCAGGCTTTTCTAAACTCGAAATTTTACTTCATGCTTAGCCTGGGAGTGGAAAACACTCGTTTAAAGCTTAAAATTAAATTCTTTTAGAACCAGAGCGTCGGCAAATGTAAAACGCATGCTTATGTATACTCATTATGAAAATGTTCGGTGTTACATAAAACTCTCTGTATATTATAAAGGGTTTTCCAATAAGAGTGATATGATTTCTTTTAATTAAAACACACTTATTGTAAAGGAAATTCAAATGTTTTTTATTTAATGTGAAGTACAATCGATACAATTAAGTTCTAAATAAATCGTCATTCAAATGGCCTCCACGACTTCTTCTGCAGGAACGAATTCGATGAACCTAATTTTCGAGCACTTTTTTCACTAAATCAAGTCGTATGTCATGAAGGGCACGTTCAATATTGACTTGTAAAGCTTGAAGAGAGTCTGGTTTATTTCGAAAGACCAATGACTTCAAATAACCCCACAAGAAATAGTCTAATGGTGTTAAATCACAACTTTTTGGAGGCCATTCAATATCAAAATTTCTTGAAATAATCGAATCTCCAAACTTTTCTCGCAATAATTCAATTGTTGCATTTGCTGTGTGGCACGTAGCCCCGTCTTGTTGGAACCAAATGTTGTCAAGATCAACTTCTTCCAATTTCGGCCATTAAAAGTTGGTTATCATCGATCTATACCGCTCTCCATTGACAGTAAGGGTGTTACCATCTTCATTTCGAAAGAAGTACGGACCGATGATTCCATCAGACCAAAAACCACACCAAACTGTCAATTTAGGTGAATGTAATGGTTTTTCTTGAATAATTTGTGGATTTTCTTCGCACCAGAATCGACAGTTTTGTTTATTTACCGCACCACTCAGATGAAAGTGAGCCTCATCGGAGAAGATGATTTTCTTAAAAAAATCGTTATCGTTTTCAAGTTGTTCCAAGGCAAAATTAGAAAATTCACGACGTTTACGGTGGTCCAATGGCTTCAGTTCTTGAGTGAGAACAATTTTATACGAATGCAAACCCAAATCCTTTTTCAAAATCCGCCAGGTTGTGGTTTGAGACAGTCCCAATTGTTGAGAACGTCTTGGAATCGACAAATTGCGGTCTTCAGCAACACTTGCCTGAACGGCAGCAATATTTACATTACTTCGAGCGGTTCTTTGTCTTATTGGCACTTATCATTATGTAAAGAAAATGTACGCTCACAATTTTCAACAATTCGACGAATAGCGAGCAGACTTGGACGATTATTAGGACCATAAAATGGCAAAAGCGCACGAAAAGTTGCAATTGGAGAACGATTATTTTGATAATAAAACTGAATAATTTGTAAACGTTCTTGCGTATATCTTTCCATGATGAAATTGTAAACACTACTGAATACAATGAAAAATAAATGACAGATCATGACATATTACATATCGCCCAAACGTCACTTCAAAATCATATCATCCCTATTGGAAAACCTATTATATTTTGAATATACGTAAGGACGAATTGTTGTTTATGACAGAAAATCTCAAATTTTAAAGATTATAACAGTCAACTACAAAAAAATGAGAATGGACTTAGGCCACTTTCAAAATAAACGACTCAAATATAAATTATTCAAACAAATAGATACATTTAATTCAAACAAGATAAATTCAAATTCAAAACTATTTGAATTCGAGAAAATAAGCTTACGCTTCTTATAGTTTGCACACTTTAAACATAATATATAAAATTACGAAAAAACTATTCGTGAAAATGCAAACAGTGTCTTAATTAATAAGACAATTTAAGACGATAAATATCCATTGAAACAACTACTTCCCGTGCAAATACACCTCCGGATATTGAATTATACAATGAAATATTAAAAATCTTATTTAATTTGATTTGTTACAACGCTCTATTAAAGTATATGTAACGTTTAGGTCAAATTCTCTTCAAACCAACTAACAATACAATTTTAAGAATGATAAATTGTCTTATTAATTAAGACACTGTTTGCATTTTCACGAATAGTTTTTTCGTAATTTTATATATTACATTTAATTCATTTAAGGATAAAGTTGTTGATAAATTGGCATTTTTATTCCGAGATTTAACAAATATCAATTATAAAGATTATAAGGATTGTTGTAATGTATATACTACCTATATTCAACAGAACTACATACATTTTCGATTCATAAATAACCAAATAATTTTACAACTACATTTTTATTCAATTATTGATAAAAATCACAGTGTTTTAGTTTGATTTTCTATATGAATTTTCAAAAAAAAAAATCTGCATTCTCAATTTTATATCATATATAAACCCTGCTTTTCTAAAATAGAGTTGCAAACATTTTGACAAAATTTGATTCATACATTTCTTTAATAAATGTATGCTAAAATCATAAATTAAAACGTTATAAAATACGACTGATATCTGTTATAAATGCGTTTTTACTGTACTTTAATTATTATATTAGTCAATAAGTATTTTTTAAAGGTCGTTACCGAATGCATTTTTTAAAAACAGCAAACACATTTAGGTAATGTTTGATCAAAATTATTTTTTTGATCAGGGGCATATTTTCTCAAATTTATAATATTCTGCAATTATTACAAATCAAAAAAAAAACGACAACTCATGATAATTATTTTTATAACAAAATATTTTACAAAAAATAGGTTAATATGTTAATATATGTTTCAGCAACAGCAAATGAATTGGACACTAGTTATTCTTCGATTAAATATAATAATAGCTAAATATCTACTAACAAAAAAAATCAATTAAGAAGTCGCTATTTGATGTTGGTAATTTGATGTTGGCAATTTGATGTTGGTAATGGTTATGTTGGCATTTTTTTACGATAAATAAATGAAATCGTTGAATACATTTTAAATGGGTTCGGTGAGTACGAGCATTTGTAGGAAGCAATTTAAACAATGTATGTTTGGTTGCCTACAATAAATCTCAATAAAAATATTCTTGTAGGTAAAAATTCAGTATAAAACTAAAAGGAACCAAGTGCTATTGATTTCATATACAGGATTTTATTAAGTATACATATCCCATTGTATACGCTGTATATATATACAAATATCTTTATTCAAGGGATTTAAGTAAACAATTCTATAATACCATATGTTCAATAAAATTAAACCTCTAGAGTGCTATGGAATATATTGCAGCTTGGCAACTCTAAAATTATACATTATAATTATTATGTCTGACGTTTTATATGACAATTCCAAAAGCGTCTAGCCAACATAAATTTTAAAAAAGATATAATCATAGCACTCTAGAGGTTTTTTTTTATTGAACAGATGATATAATATAATACGATCTTGTATTTAAAATTGTCCTATCATAGGCTATCAACCCGAAGTCTTTCTACCATTGTTTTACTGAAATGTGCTTTTAAAGTACGATATGAATAGATGGTAATGAATGAATAGTATGAATAAATGATATTCTAGTTAGTGGGTGTTTCTAAGATGAAGTCTGCGATGGTGGAATAGGGAAATTTAAATTTGGGGATTGTGTTGGGGTTTCTGTAAAGGTAAAGGTGGTTTATATGATCATGATTAGTGGGTTTTAATGCAAGTTTAATTTTTTTTCTATAGGAATAACTTGTGTTTTTTGATAAAGAAGGTTGTTAGAGGGGTTGTGGAGGGGCCGATCTTTCTGCTACCTGTAAATTTTTTAGGGTACGCTGTGCATTTTCAAGCATTCTTTGATTTTATAAGAGCGTTATATTTAACGTGTGTTTCCATTCCTTGATTAAACATGAAGTAAATTTACACGAATATAACATTTATAATATTAATTATTAATGTTATTATTACTATTACTATATGTACACAGCCAATATACAGGGAGTTTTTCTTTTAAGTATACATACATATAATTACAGCCTATATGATGTAAATCTTCAGATATTCGTTGTTTTTTAAAAGAGTTCAGGTTGTAGCTTTAAACGAGTGTTTTCCACTCCCAGATTAAGCATGAAATAAAATGTCAGGCTTTTCTTTACTCAAAATTTTACTTCATGCGCCACGCGTATTAAACACTGATTTCATGTAAAGTTCACAATATTCTACTAAAACAGGATGCTAAAGACGTATATTTTAAACTTCACTTAAAACCAGTGTTTTATACGCGTGGCGCATGAAGTAAAATTTCGAGTTTAGAAAAGCCTAATTTGGATTGGCCGCTCCGCTTCGCTACGCGGCCAATCCAAATTTTCAGGCTTTTCTAAACTCGAAATTTTACTTCATGCTTAATCTGGGAGTGGAAAACATTCGTTTAACGCTTCAAATTTACCACATCATAAAAACGTATTTTCATTTTCGCACATCTTTAAATCAATTTATATATCGCGTTTAAACTGTGATATTTTAATTTATAAATATGTATATTTCAAAGCCTTTAATTCATTTGTTTCATTTTAAAACTATATACATTCTACTAAACGTTTTTAATTTACTATATTTGTTGCAAAATGTTTTAATAATTTGTCTTTTACGGCTTTTATAGCACTTAAACATTATAACGAAAAAATATTAACAATGCACTTTTGACCGATAAATAATTTTACGCCGACGATTTGGCATACTCTTGGAAAATATGGAAAAAACAAAAAATATTCTACTTATAATTTTCCGGTCATTTTCGCTTGAAGTCAGAAATCTCGATTTTCAGCTTGGTTTCTATGAAACTATCATTTTAAAAAATCCATATTTGAGAAACTACTCCATGAATTTCCTTTAAATGTGGTTGTTAAGTATACTTAACTCTTTAAAAATACGGAAAGAACAAAAAAATACCCTAACCTACCATTTTCAGCTTGATTTTTTACGAGAGGAACAATTCCAAAAAAATGTTTATTCCAATTTTTAGGTCGTTTTTCAGGAACTAACATTTTCAAAGTTGCCTAACTACAGTATACATTTTCATAAATTTTGCTGTGATTATTGAGTAAACTTAACCTTTTCGAAATATACAGAAAACAAGAAATACCCCTTTTCTAGGTTTCCAGTTATTTTCGCTTGAAGTTGGAATTCTGCAATTTTTGGTTTGATTTTCTGGGACTAACACTTTCAAAGTTACATAACTTAAAAAATAGAGTATGCTTTTTGGAGAAGTTTCCTGTAAATGTTTGGTAAACTTAGCTCTTTCAAAATATGGAAAAAACAAAAAATACCTTAGTTATAGTTTCCCAGTTATTTTCGCTTGAAGTTAGAAATTTTCCATTTCTAGGTTGATTTTCAGAAACCAAAACATTTTTGTTTTTCACCTATTTACCACAGACACAAAATTAAACTTTGAAACAGAATTCAATTTTCTACGATGCACAACCGCGGGCTGTCATACATCTGCGTAGAAATCTGTTATAATCAACACAATAACAGATTTCTACTCAAAAATAGCGTGGAGTCATCTTTCGATTGTAGCTTGAACCTCTCAGTCACTTCTTAACGTCATATAACATGGCGGAACATTTAAATCAACAAAGCAGAACTAATATTCTTCTTTTAGTTACGTGAAGTGTTTTCTAATAATTATTGTAGTAATCTCTTTCTTCACTAATTAGTTTTATTCACTAAATGTACATTTCGAACACTATGTGTTCATTCTTAATAATAATATAATTGACAAATATGTTTATTTTATTAATTGACAGTGCCAATTAATAACATAAACATATTTGTCTATTATATAACTAAAAACATTAAAAGTGCTATCCTTTTCGCAATCTGCAACAAGTTAGTCTTACAAAGACTATATCAAACACTCATTGAAACAACTACTTCCCGGGCTAATACCCCGACGGACATTGAATTATACAACAAGTGTTTGCTGTTACATACAGTAACCTACTGCAAATGTAACAATTTGGGTCAAATTATTCAGGCCATCTATAGACGCGTTTCGAGATTTATCTCTCATCAGTATAGCTTTGCCATTCCCTCTAAACAATTTGACACCTTAAACTGGCGGTCACGTTACCGTTCAAACATAAATATAAATGAAATTGCCAATTCTTGGTTGCACTTATTGTATAATTCAATGTCCGTTGGGGTATTAGCCCGGGAAGTGGTTGTTTCAATGAGTGTTTGATATGGTCTTTGTAAGACTAACTTGTTGTAGATTGCGAAAAGGATCGCACTTTTAATGTTTGAAGTATTCTGCAACCAAGAATTGGCAATTTCATTTATATTTATTATATAACTATTAAGAATGGGCACATAGTGTTCGAAATGTACATTTAGTGAATAAAATTATTTAGTGAAGAAAAAGAGTACTACAATAATTATTAAAAGCAAAACTATTTCAACTCCAGAAAGTTCATTTCTTCGATTTTATTCTTTTTGTTTCATACACACGAAGAGTGGCCATTATTTCATAAAATAGTCGGATTGAATCTATGTTTGATCTTGCATTTCTAAATAAATACTATACAGGGTTGTCCAAAAAAGATTTTACCACTTATATGAGATTGACTTTTGTTTTAATTTACTATTGTTGCCGACTTACTTTGGAAGAGAGAAGGAAGGAAGCAGCTTGGATGAAAGTGTAGGGTCATCCCCACTAAGCAAAAAACATACAAACAACTTTGTATCAACATTGTAGCAACATTAAACGTTGTTTTAATGTTGTTGAAACATTATTTAAATGGATTTGCTCAGTGGGTCCTCAGTAGTAAGAACAAAATTATAGCACTGGGTACAGAAGGAAGAACACAACATTAGGGTCTATGTTCGTTATTTCTAGCATTACTTCTGCAGCTTGTACACGAGCAATTGTGTCAGCATCTGAAAGGTCCTGTATCATTTCAATGTGGTATAGTTAAACAGCTTGAACGATTCTTCTGAAAGCATTTCTGAAACGTTTTTCTTACTACCGAGGATGACCCAAACACTTCTATCCAAGCTGCTACCTTCCTTCTCTCTTCCAAAGTAAGTCGGGTGGCCATGTTTAGTCTGTAACAATAGAAAATAAAACATTATGTTCTGCCATATGAGTGGTAACATCTTTATAGATAACCCTGTATTATTGTATTTCGAAATAGACCTTCAAACAAAAATGATTTCATCGTTAAACAAGAAAGTTAGAAAATATATTTAGAGCGGTCAGTTTCCAAAGTTTTAATACATATCTTTGTAATAGTATATTTGAAAAATATTATATTATAATAAAAAGAGTGAAAGGAAAAACAGTATTTTTTATGTGTAATAATCACTTCACGTAAACTTAAATACATACAGTTAATATAATAATACCGAGATTGAAATCTGAATATACAAATATGACATGATTAGAGGGGTTTGACCACGTAAAATTTGTATCTTAACGTAAGATGAAACTGAAGCAGTATATTTTGAATGTGACTCAAAAATCAGTGTTTTATTTACACGGAGTTTTTATTTTAAGTATGCATGTCCCAATTACAGGGTAAACGCTGTAAATCCTCATATATTCTTTGTTTTTTTTTTTTTAAGAGTTTAATTTGAAACTTTAAACGAGTGTTTTCCACTCCCAGACTAAGCATGAAGTAAAATTTCGAGTTTAGAAAAGCCTGAAAATTGGGATTTGCCGTCACGAGTGAAGCGAGTGACGGCAAATCCAAATTTTCAGGCTTTTCTAAACTCGAAATTTTACTTCATGCGCCACGAGTACAAAAGGCTGATTTTAAATGAAGTTAAATATATACTGCTATAAAATACGGCTTAAGCAGTATACTTTGAACTTCACTTAAAATTAGTGGTTTAAGCGCGTGGCGCATAAAGTAAAATTTCGAGTTTTGGAAAGCCTGAAAATTTGGATCCAAATTTTCAGGCTTTTCTAAACTCGAAATAAGCTTTATGCTTAGTCTGGGAGTGGAAAACACTCTGGTTCTGGTTCTGGTTCTGGTGCAAAGGGGAGTGTGCAGTTCTGCACTGCACTTAGGCCTCATTAGGCCCATTGTGCCACCTCCCGTAGATCACCCATCCTCAGCTTAGCCAGCCCACCTTGTTTAGGTATTCTAGCATAGCTGAGGTGGGTAGATCTCTTATGTAGGCCATTGTAAGCCATCTATCACCCAATATGGACTCCCTGATTGACGATAGTGCCGGGCACTCACAAAGAATATGCCATGCAGTCTCGTCTTCCATGCTGCAACCTCTACAAGATGGGGAGTCAACTATCCCCATCCTATAGAGGTGCCCGTTTAGTCCACAGTGACCAGTAAGGATGGTAGTTAAGCGCCTGAGATTCCCTCTAGCCAGCTGCAGGTACCGTTTCGCTGACCTCTCATTGGGATACACAAGTGTTTCCTTAGAGAGCTTGCAGCCCTCGATATCATCCCAACGCATCCTGAATTTCTCCAGGGCATTGGTTTGTAACATGTTACACAGGGAGAGAGGAGCTAACCGCACTAGCGGCTCCGGTGAGAGTAGATTCATCCCAGCCGCAGCTCTTGCCAGCGCGTCAGCTCTCCCGTTACCTGTGTCTGTATCATGTCCTTTCACCCAGCAGACTTCAATGTTGTTGTGCATTGCTGCCTGTCTGAGTTTCCCGTGGCACTCTATATCGGTCTCTGACGAAGCATAGGCTTTCTGCAGAGACAGAATCGCTTGCCTGCTATCCGTTAAGATTAGTATGGCTACATTTGTCACCTTGCGGTTTATGATGTACTCAGCCGCAAGTGTTATTCCCATCAGCTCCAGTTGCGTGATGGTTTCATGAATTCCCATCGGAACCTTTGCTTCGATTTTTAGGGTTTTAGAGAAAACTCCAAGGCCCGATCCTTCTCTCCTTTTAGATCCATCTGTGTAGATCCTTATAGCAGACTCTCTCATCCGCTTAGTGGGTTGAACAGTAACGTTGTAGGGTGTGTTCCGTATTAGTGTTGGTACACAGCAGTCATTAACAGCCTCTAAAAGAGGTATATCTCTACAGACATTCCTCCAGAGGTGTCCTCTAACTTCCCCACAGCTATTACTGTTCCAAATCCCACTGCACTGAAGGCGAAGTATAGTCGCCATGGCCTCCTTCTCCACGTGGATATCAAGTGGTGGAAGGCATAGCATGACTTCCATCGCCATCGTCGGAGTAGTGTGCATGGCGCCTGTTACACTAAGACAGACTGTCCGCTGCACTTGCGAGAGTTGCTTCCTCGTGGTCTTCTGTTTGGTTCTGGGCCACCAAACTAAAGCTCCGTAAGTCAGCATGGGCCTTATGACAACTGTGTACAACCACAGAGTCGTGCGTGGTTTCAAACCCCAGGTTTTCCCCACTGCCCGACGACATTGCCAGAAGGCCCTTATAGCTTTGTCTGTTTTGATGTCGATGTGCGCTTTCCAGCTCAGTTTCCTGTCGAGAGTGATGCCCAGGTATTTTATCTCGTCGCTGTACTGCAGCATCGTATTCAATAATTTTGGTGCTTTTTTCGACACCTTCCTTTTCTTGGTGAACAGGACCATCTCCGTTTTGGCAGGATTTACCGATAGGGAGTGATCATTGCACCACCTAGAAACTATGTTTAGAGCTCCTTGCATCTGGTCGCATAGGGCGTCTTCAAACTTACCACATACTAATATGGCCACATCATCAGCATAGGCTGTCACAAACAAGCCTAGTTGCTGAAATTCGTCTAGTAGGCTGTCCAGAACCATGTTCCATAATAGTGGTGATAAAACACCTCCCTGAGGACAGCCTCTGTCAATTTTACAGGTTATACGTTCCCTTCCCTGTTCCGCTGTGACTATACGATTGGCCAATGCCTTGCCAATCCATTCACACATTTTAGATGGTACTCCGCGCTTGCTTAGCGCGTTTCCTATCTTCGGTATGGTCGTTTTATCAAACGCACCTTCTATGTCAACAAAAACACCTAGGGTGGATTCTTTAACATCCAATGTTCTCTCGATTCTGCTCACTACACTATGCAGGGCTGAATCAGTGGACCTTCCCCATGTGTATGCATGTTGTGTCGCCATCAGCGGCTGTCTGACTAGAGCTGATGTTCTTATGTGCCATTCACAAATCCTTTCCTGTGTTTTAAGGAGAAACGAGAAAAGTGTAATTGGTCTGTATGCCTTGGGAGCAGTATAGTCTGCTCTACCGGGCTTCGGTATGAAAACAACCCTGGCTCGTTTCCAGACCTTAGGGACATATCCCAGCGCCAAACTGGACCGAAACAGCATCATTACAAACTCAGCTAGTTCATCCCGTCCCCACTGTAGCAGGGCGGGAAAGATGCCGTCGGGTTCGGGAGCTTTAAAGGCGGAAAAGCTTGCAATTTCTCTAAGGGTGTTTTCTTCATTTATCACTTCATGAGCCAGTTCCCAGTTTTCTGGTATTGCCAAAGTGATTTCAACCACATTCCTAGATTGCGTAGATAGTAAAGTGCATCCAGGGAAGTGAGTCTTGAGCAATAGTTGCAGACTTTCATGGAGGTCGTCAGTCATGGTGTCGTCCTCCTTCTTCAGGACTCCCACAGATTGATGGTGGTCCTGTGATAGAGTCTTCTTAAGTCTGCTAACTTCTTGAGTGCTTTCAATTACTTCGCAGAAGGTACGCCATGACGCTCTTTGACATTGCCTTATGAGCTTTTTGTACTCTCTAAGGCGGACCTTGTAAATGGTCCAGTCGGAGGCCTCTTTGGAGCGTTGTGCTCTATTGAATGCTTTCTTGGCCTCATCTTTTAAGGAGTCGAGATCTGGGCACCACCATGGGGTAGCCGTCCCTGTCTCAGGCCTCCTCTTAAGTGGGCAGGACAGTTTATATGCCCTAAGAATCTTTGCCTGCACTTCCTCCGCTAGGAGGTCTAGGCTGGCACAGTCCTTAGGGCATTGCTTCTTTATATCCTGCAAACCCTCACCAAGGTGCATACGGTATGCATCCTTATCCGTAAGTCTCGGATTCCGGTAAGGTTTGCTCGGACTCAATTTTAGGCCCAGCTGAAAAGTGATCCATCTGTGGTCAGACATGGACGCTTCCCGACTGACCTCCCATTTATCTATAATGTTAGAGATACCAATGGTAGCCAGTGTGATATCAATCACTGTCTGGCCACGCGTATTCACGAAAGTGGGTTCCGTCCCACGATTGAGTATTTCTAAAAAAACACTCTTTTAAAACTTTAAATTAAACTCTTGAAAAAAAAACAACGAATCTCGGAAAATTTATAGCGTATGCATACATGTATGTTTACTTGAAAGAAAAATTCCCTGTATGTGGCGCATCTTTTAAAATTTCGAGTTTGGAAAACCATACAAATTTGAATTGGTTGCTTCACTAGTCCAGGCTTTTATAAACTCGAAATTTTACTTCAAGCTTAATCAATGAGCGAAAACACCCGCCAGAAGTTGAAACTTTAAACGAGTGTTTTCCACTCCCAGACTAAGCATGAAGTAAATTTTCAGGCTCTTCTAAACTCGAAATTTTATAAAAGACTGATTTTAAATGAAATTCAAAATATACTGCTTTAAAATACTGCTTAAGCAGTATGTTGTGAACTTCACGTAAAATCAGTGATTTAAACGCGTGGCGCATGAAGTAAAATTTGGAGTTTAGAAAAGCCTGAAAATTTGAATTTGCCGTCACGAGCGAAGCGAGTGACGGCAAATCCAAATTTTCAGGCTATTCTAAACTCGAAATTTTACTTCATGCTTAGTCTGGGAGTGGAAAACACTCGTTTAAAGTTTCAAATTAAACTGTTTAAAAAAAAAACAAGAATCTCGGAAAATTTTGCGTATACATACATGTATGTATACTTAAAAGAAAAATTCCCTGTAACAATTACAATTTCGAGTTTAGAAAACCATACAAATTTTAATTGGTTGCTTTACTTCGCTACGCGACCAAGCCAAATGTTCAGGCTTTTCTAAACTCGAAATATTACTTTAAGCTTAATCAAGGAGCGGAAACACCCGTTAGTAGCGTCGTTTATTAAATAAGAAAAACAGCGAATTCCTGCAACTTTACCGAACGACGTAATTTTTATGATATGTACTAATTAAATCAAAAATTCGCTGCATATACATAAATACATATACATATGATCAGACATTGATTGTTTTCGAGTTCCATTTGTGTACGAATTAATTAACACATGTTGCTCATTCGATTTATACATAAATTAGCACATTTCGTCACTTTAAATATTTGTCTGCCCACAATCTATTAGACACATTCCTTAGAACTCTTTTTCAAGAAAGAAACTTCAAAAGAATGTGTAAAAGATTATATGAATTTACGAAACTTTGTTTTCATAACACCTTATTTTCCTATTTTATCTGCACTCAAATGCCACATGATATATGTTTTTTCTGTAATCAATTCGTATCTACAACCAACATGATTTAGCATATTTTATAATAATAATGTGTATGAAAAATTGTCATCGATACCTGTAATTTTCAAACGAAAATCATTGATATTTAAAGAACATCTAAGACATGGTACATTTTTAGAAAAAAGTATGCAATGTTTTAGATTTCTTCACTGAGCAAATCCATTTAATTAATGTTTCATCAACATTAAAACGACGTTTAATGCGGCTACAATGTTGATATAATGCTATTTGTTTGTTTTTTGCTCCGTGGGTTAGTTATCATACATTATTATTCGATTTAAATAGGAGTGATTATTTGAAAAATATCAGATGACATAAATGTTATTTTTATTTAAATTTAAGTAAAACTGTTTAGTTAAGAACATATGTCTACAAAAAATGTTTTTAACGAAAATTCGTGTAAAATGCAAACAATACATCTTAATGAATAAGACAAGTTAAGACAATAAATAATGAATGATGCATTTGGCAGTAAACTCCCAACTGTTATCTCTAATGAACGAGCCCAATAACTAAAGGTAATACGGAAATATTGTTCCAATAAAAGTGTTAGATAATCAAATTTCGGACAATTTTTCTCTCTTTGCGTTTTTTCGTAGTTGTATTGTTTTTTGGAGAAAAACTGCAGTTTGTTGAGAGATTTAGGAAAACTTACAATTTTTACAAAATCACCGAATAATTTGGAATTATTTATTGCAATTGGTGTGAGAGTTTTTGAACTTAACTTCGGGATAAATCAGCGTTTTATACGCGTGGCGCATGAAGTAAAATTTCGAGTTTAGAAAAGCCCCGTGAAAATTTGTCTCGGGTCGCTGCGCGACCCTCGACAAATTTTCCACGCGGGGCTTTTTAAAACTCGAAATTTTACTTCATGCTTAGCCTGGGAGTGGAAGACACTCGTTAGAATATAATATTTTGAAATTGTTGATGAATATTTATTGCATTTGAAATAGTTGTCTTAATGGATTGAAACAACTACTTCACAAGCAAATACAATTCCGGATATTAAATTATACAATGAAATATTTAAACTCGTATTAATTAAGACGTATTATTTGCATTTTACACGAATTTTTGTAATTTTATATATTATGTTTAACGTGTGCGAACTATAAGAAGCGTAAACTAATTTTCTTGAATTCAAATAGTTTTGAATTTGAATTATTCTTGTGTTTTTTTTTACTTTACAACTGATTTAAATAATTATATATGTATGGTTTTTGTATTTTAGTAAAAGAAATGTTTGTGTCCATCACAGCAGCAGAGGCGTAGCAAGGGGGATGCGGACTGCCCCGGGTGCTATCACTGAGGAGGTGACAAAAAAAGCAAATAATACTTTTTTACCAAATTAAAAAATGGTGATGTGTTCATCACAGCACATTCCCCAGCATTTGAACAATTGATAATTGACATACAACATTTATTTCACTCTAACCAATTAGTTGAAGATTTCACTTGAAGTTAGTGGTTTATACGCATGGCGCATGAAGTAAAATTTCGAGTTTAGAATAGCCTGAAGTAAAAATCGTTTGCATTGATACATTTTCAGATTTTTCTAAACTCGAAATTTTGCCTCCCACGGAGTAAACACATTTAAGTATTGTTTTATCAACATTAAAACAACATTTAATGTTAATTAACATATATGATTTTTTTACCCGAGCGCTACATTGACATGAGGCGCTCCCGCCAATGGTGTAATGCAGTGGTCTCCAAACTACGGCCCGCGACTTGCATGAATCCGGCCCGCGATTGTTTGTAATTTTTTTTGTAAATGTCATATTTTGAAATATTGTAACAATTGTTCCTTAAATTTTTCATAATTTTATAAAATTAATCGGATCTTGGCCGACTTTAATATGTAGAATTGTATTTGTGGCCCGCGAAGAAGATAGTTTGGAGACCCAGGGTGTAATGGCCCTGATCGCGGTGAGTGCCTCGCGTCAATGCAGCGCCCGGGTAGAAAAATCATATCTCAAAAAATTTTAAAGTGCCCATCTTTTTGAAAACGGAAATAATCTTGGGAAGGATTGGGGTATAACATATATTTCTTTCAAGAAAATTAAAACATGAGTGTTTGATTATTTTGTGAGATTTGCTCGGGTAAAAAAATCATATCTCAAAAAGTTTTAAAGTGCCCATCTTTTTGAAAACGGAAATATTTTTAGGAAGGATTGGGGTACAACATATATTATTTTCCAAAAAATTAAAACATGAGTATTTGATTATTTTGTGACATTTGTTTTATTTATAAAAAAAAATCTATCTAAATAAAGTTTTTTCGTTTTGGAAAAAAAATTATTTTAAACTTTGAACATTTAAGCATAAAAAATCAAGTATAACTTTTTTTGTATCAGTAACGGTTTACGATATTTTTGAGTTCAAAATAAAAGTGTACTAAAAGTTTATATTGTTATAATTTTTGAAACAATCATTTGTTTAACCTCTAGTAACAACCAAAAACCATGTCTTGATAGCCTTTATAATATATGTGAAATTCGCTAAAATCCCTGATGTACCCCGAAAAAGTGTGCACTTATTTATGGAATGGCCGTAATACAATATTGATAAAACATTATTTGTTTGTGTTCTTCTCAGTGGGCTTATTTTTAATATCAAGTGGTGGAAATCTTCGTAAAAGGTAAGTCATGAAATGCTAATAATTATCCATGTATTTAATGACTTTTACACTAAAAACATCGATATTGTGATTTTTCAGTTATCTATTTTGATTTAAAAAATTACGGAATTATCAGTAATTAAAAAAAAATCGCAACATTTAAAATCCCCAGTTTAAAGTTGCGGTTTTATGTAAATACGTGAGAGTGATCACAAATGACTATATATATCTGGCTTACCTTGGTGTATGATTCCACAATGCACAACATCCTCGTGTATTATCTGATGCCATTTCGCTTCCATTTTTTTATTCATGTAAATTATTGAAGAAGGTTATCTTTCACAGGCGCCAAGTACAACACTTTGATTGACAGCTCGATGACATCACGAGGGCAAAAGTCTTTTCGTAAGTTCGTTTGGATTGATAAATTTTTGCGCATCGCCAAAAGTTTTATTAATTACTACAAACAAATTACATCAATGTCACTTTTTTAAAATAGAGTACATTTTTAGACAAATATTTTTAATTATGTATGGATTGACCTTAAAACTACACGTGCTACCAAAGCGAGGTTTGAAAAATATAGTATAAAATAAAACTGATATGTCTATCATAGTACTTTCCTCCTTATTACCCACTGAGCAAAAAACAAACAAATAACGTTATATCAACATTATAGCAACATTAAACGTTGTTTTAATGTTGATGAAACATTCCTTGAATGAATTTGCTCAGTGGGTAGATACTTGAAATCAATAGCTTTTACCTACCTAATTTTTTAACAAATGTTTTTCATTCCTTTTAAACAATATTTCCACAAAATATTCATCATGACAAGTTTATTCAAAGTATTAATTCGCAAAAATCACATTTTTAACACAATATTAAAAATTAAAAGAGCTACGATAACTAAAAGAGCTACGACATGAAGTGAATATGCATTAAATGCTAATTTTTTGATTATCTACACCTCTTCTTTGCACGATTTTTATTTTCAAAATTAAGATATATCCAAAAAAAAATTTTAAGTCTAAACTACCACTTCCGGTTTCCGCATTTTTACCAAAAGTTGATCGGATACTACTATTATAATAAAAAGCTTAACATATTTTGTATTGTGGAGGCTTCTACTTCGTTATGCATGTTAATTTTACAATAAAACACTTTAAACTTTGTTTGTATAACATTATTTATTTTTCGTGACTGCAGTTTCGGCCACTTTAGTATCAAACGTTTGATAATGGCAAGCTAAAGTTGCCGAAACTGCAGTCACGAAAAATAAAATAGTGTTATACAAACAAAGTTTAAAGTGTTATATTGTTAAAAAGCTTAAGTTTATAGTGTCATCTCAACAGCTCAAATGGTTTAAACTGTATCGTGGCGACAGGACACATTTTTCAAAAATGGTCTTAATCAACTCGGGCGACCTCAAAATAGATACCGGGTGTTGACTTGGCGGACGCAACATAGGAAATCACATGGTAATTTTAAAGTGTTCAAATATAAGCTTCCCTATTTATTTTAGAGCAAAATGCATTTCACTTTTTTGTAGAGGGAAAAATTCCTAATTTATTAATGTTCACACTTAACAGTTTACGTTTCTCTAAGTTAAAATAATTGAGAAAAAGTAATGTGATTTTATAAAAATAATGACATACCATGGAACTGATATAACAATTGCGGTTATTTCCTGTTTTTTCTAAAGTTTAATTTAAAGCTATAAACAAGTGTTTTCCACTCCCAGACTAAGCATGAAGTAAAATTTCGAGTTTAGAAAAGCCCTGTGAAAATTTGTCGAGGGTCGCGCAGCGACCCGAGACAAATTTTCTGGGCTTTTCTAAACTCGAAATTTTACTTCATGCGCCACGCGTATAAAACACTATAATATTGTCAAATTTATGTATATTCGAACTTCACTCAAAATCTGTGTTTTATACGCGTGGCGCATGAAGTAAAATTTCGAGTTTAGAAAAGCCCAGAAAATTTGTCTCAGGTTGCTGCGCGACCCTCGACAAATTTTCACGGGGCTTTTCTAAACTCGAAATGTTACTTCATGCTTATTCTGGGAGTGGAAAACACTCGTTTAAAGCTTCAAATTGAACTTTTTTAAAAATTAACTAATGTCAGAAAATTTATAGCTAAAATAATTAGGAAATAGTAATGTGATTTTATAAAAATAATGACATACCATGGAATTGATACAACAATTGCAGATATTCCCTTTTTTTAAGGTTCAATTTAAAGCTTTAAACAAGTGTCTTCCACTCCCAGACTAAGCATGAAGTAAAATTTCGAGTTTAAAAATGCCCCGTGAAAATTTGTCAAGGGTCGCGCAGTGACCCTCGACAAATTTTCTGGGCTTTTCTAAACTGGAAATTTTACTTCATGCGCCACGCGTATAAAACACTATAATATTGTCAAATTTATGTGCATTCGAACTTCACTTAAAATCTGTGTTTTATACACGTGGCGCATGAAGAAAAATTTCGAGTTTAGAAAAGCCCAGAAAATTTGTCTCGGGTCGCTGGGCGACTCCCGACAAATTTTCACGGGGCTTTTCTAAACTCGAAATTTTACTTCATGCTTAGTCTGGGAGTGGAAAACACTCGTTTAAAGCTTCAAATTGAACTCTTTTAAAAACCAACGAATGTCAGAAAATTTACAACTAAAATAATTAAGAAAAAGTAATGTGATTTATGTTTTTTCTCTTGTTCTGCATAAAACCACTTTATTAGGAGGATATTTTCTTGTATAGTGTAAATCATTTGGAAAACATTTACTTTAATCAAGTGACGGCGATATCTTCACTGTAAATCTGTGTTTTATACGCGTGGCGCATGAAGTAAAGTTTCGAGTTTAGAAAAGCCCAGAAAATTAGTCTCGGGTCGCTGCGCGACCCTCGACAAATTTTCACGGGGCTTTTCTAAACTCGAAATTTTACTTCATGCTTATTCTGGGAGTGGAAAACACTCCTTTAAAGCTTCAAATTGAACTTTTTTAAAAATCAACGAATGTCAGAAAATTTATAGCTAAAATAATTAGGAAATAGTAATGTGATTTTATAAAAATAATGACATACCATGGAATTGATACAACAATTGCAGATTTTCCCTTTTTTTTTTTAAGGTTCAATTTAAAGCTTTAAGCAAGTGTCTTCCACTCCCAGACTAAGCATGAAATAAAATTTCGAGTTTAGAAATGCCCCGTGAAGATTTGTAAAGGATCGCGCAGCGACCCTCGACAAATTTTCTGGGCTTTTCTAAACTAGAAATTTTACTTCATGCGCCACGCGTATAAAACACTATAATATTGTCAAATTTATGTGCATTCGAACTTCACTTAAAATCTGCGTTTTTTACACGTGGCGCATGAAGTAAAGTTTCGAGTTTAGAAAAGCCCAGAAAATTTGCCTCAGGTCGCTGCGCGACCCTCGACAAATTTTCACGGGGCTTTTCTAAACTCGAAATTTTACTTCATGCTTAGTCTGGGAGTGGAAAACACTCGTAAAGCTTCAAATTGAACTCTTTTAAAAACCAACGAATGTCAGAAAATTTACAACTAATATAATTAAGAAAAAGTAATGTGATTTATGTTTTTTGTCTTGGTCTGCATAAAACCACTTTATTGGGAGGATATTTTCTTGTATAGTGTAAATCATTTGGAAAACATTTACTTTAATCAAGTGACTGCGATATCTTATGTCATTTTGACATCCGCAATTGTTGTTATAATTTTTTATAAAATCGCATTACTTTTTCTGAATTATTTTAACTTAGAGAAATGTAAAGTAATAAACGTTAACACGAATGAATTTAGAATTTTTCTGTCTACAAAAAAAGTAAATACATTTGGTTTCTAAAATAAATAATGGAGCCAAAATTTGAACAATTCAAAATTTACATGGGATTTCCTATGTTGCGTCCGATAAGTCAACACCCGGTATATCCACAGAAAATGTTGATTGGAACATTTTCGAGAAAACAATATTTTTCCTTTGTTTTGCAAATGGGGGAAGTAAAAGTATTAGTATAAAATTTGGTTTGGTCTTTTTTAGGCTTTTCTAAACTCGAAATTTTACTTTATTCTTAACCTGGGAGTGGAAACTGCTCGTTTAAAGCTTCAAATTGAACTCTTAAAAGAAAGAAACAACTAAAATCTGAAGATTTACAGCATATAATAGGAATATGCATACTTAAATGAAAAACTTCCTGCATACGATATTATATTTATCGTTTTTTTTTTGTTTTTAGAATTATGTATTACAATCAAATTTAATATATTTGTATTTAGTCTGCTGTCTTTATAAATTATGGTTTCAATCGTGGTGAAGATAAAGTTGTTTATAGAATTCGGCGATGATGGATTGCGATGTTATTGTGTGTGGGAATGTGAAAAACTCATTATTAAAATCAAGGATTCGATTGATATTGTAATTTATTCGCCACAATTCTTTTGATGACGACTACGATTATATTTAAAACAGATACATGCGCATCAATTTGCCTTTGGCCGTATTGACAGGACCAAAATGCGTACCGTGTGGAATACCAAATGCCGATTTGAATGTGAAAATAAAATAGATGGAAAACAAATCAGATACGAGTTGGGTAAATAACACATGTAAATACATCGAGAGTATTCTAGAAATAACTGTTGACAAACATTATTTATAATATGTCATTGATGTGTAGTTTTGCAAGTAATAATTTTTCACAGAATTGTCCAAATATAGCGAATTATTTTATACTGATTTCAATGGCATGGATTATATTTAAAAATAGATTGTTTGCGTTTTTTAACTATTATCGAAATAATAGAAGATATTTCAAATGTGAAAGCAGATAAGTATAAATTGAAAGATAAATATTTTAGACATGTTCTAGTATATTTATTATCAAGCTAAAAAATTATATTTTATCAATTTCAGAAAATTATTGCTATTTATAAAGCGTAAAATTTGAAATTTCAAACGAGTGTTTCTACTCCTTGATTAAGCATGAAGTAAAATTTTGAGTATAGAAATGCCTAAAAATTTGGTTTGGTCGCGTAGCGAAGTGGAGCACAGTATACGATTTGACCGTTCTAGCGGGACAAAATTCAAATTATCGAAATATGAAAATTACAAATGCATTGCTACAAATTATTCATATACATCAGAAAAAGATTCCTGATACAGAATTATTTCAGTTTTCTTTCAATTCTCTGCGATATCAAGTAGCGAAATTGAAGTGAACTACTAATTTCATTGCTTGATTCATTTTATTATCAATCATTTAAAAATGGCATCGTTTGATCATAGCTGAAGAATATTTTCTCTTTGGGGTCTTTTTCTGAAAAAGTGTAGCTACAATACCATAAATTATTTGTGTAAATATAATATAATATAACGAAATCGTAATAGGTTATTCAATTTATTAAAAAACAAACATAAACATCTGATAAAAACATTCATATGTTTTGTGTCTACATCGTTATAAACTACTACCTGTTTTCTAATGGTCCTCAAGATGTCTTATTTACAATAAATTCTATTATATTGTGCGACTTTTTGCGATTACTACGATATTTAACATTTTTGTTAGGTGTAAAAATGAATATAAATAAAAATCTATAAAATGTTTAATGAAGCTCTATTAACTGCAAACTTATGCCCTTTTTTTTAAGTTAGAAATATGTATGTTTGTTCAACTAAACTTATCCGATACTATTTTAAATAACTCAAATAATATTTTCCAACTTCGTATGTATTTATTTCATATAGGAAATTCTTTAAAGTATACATATATCAATTACTGCGTGTATGCTGTAAATCTTCAGATATTCGCTGATTTTTTTTAAGAGTTCAGTTTGAAGCTATAAACGAGTGTCGTCCACTCCCAGACTAAACATGAAGTAAAATTTCGAGTTTAGGAAAGCCTCGCGAAAAATTTTTTCTACAGGGAATTTTAATTTTAAGTAATATCCTCGAGATTCGTTGTCTTTTAGAAATAGTTCAATTTAAAGCATTAAACGAGTATTCTACTACCAGATTAAGCATGAAGTAATAGTATAACGGGTGTTGACTTGGCGGACGCAACATAGGAAATCCCATGTAAATTTTGAAATGTTCAAATTTTGGCTCCTCTATTTACTGTAGAAACAAAATGTATTTACCTTTTTTGTAGAGGCAAAAATACTGAATTCATCCGTGTTAACGTTTATCACTTTACGTTTCTCTAAGTTGAAATAATTAAGAAAAATAATGTGAGTTTATAAAAATAATGACATGCCATGGAATTTAAACAACAACTGCGGATGTCAAAATGGCAAAAGATATCGTAGTCACTTGATTAAAGTAAATGTTTTTGAAATGATTTACACTATACAAGAAAAATGTCATTATTTTTATAAAATCACATTACTTTTCCTTAATTATTTTAGCTTTTAATTTTCTGACATTCGTTGATTTTAAAGAGTTCAATTTAAAGCTTTAAACGAGGGTTTTCTACTCCTAGACTAAGCATGAAGTAAAATTTCGAGTTTAGAAAAGCCCCGTGAAAATTAGTATTTTCTGGGCTTTTCTAAACTCGAAATTTTACTTCATGCGCCACGCGTATAAAACACTAAAACATTGTGAAATTTATGTATATTTAAACTTCACTTGAAATCTGTGTTTTATACGCGTGGCGCATGAAGTAAAATTTCGAGTTTATAATAGCCTAGAAAATACTAATTTTCACGGGGCTTTTCTAAACTCGAAATTTTACTTCATGCTTAGTCTAGGAGTAGAAAACACGACCCTTGACAAATTTTCAGGAGGCTTTTCTAAGCTCAAAATTTTACCTTATGCTTAGTCTGGGAGTGGAACACACTCGTTTAAAGCTTCAAATTGAAATTGTTAAAAAAACAAGGGACGTCGGAAAATTTACAGCTTATGCATATGTTTACCTCAAAGAAAACTGTTTCAATGCGTATTTTATTTGGGTAAACAGGGATTTGTATACCAAACTAAAAAATTCCGAAAATTTACAGCATATTCAGCTTATATTCTTCAAATATTTAGATATTCGTTGTTTTTTGAAAGAGTTCTATTCAAAACTTTCAACGAGTGTTTTCCACTCCCAGACTAAGCATGAAGTAAAATTTCGAGTATAGAAAAGCCCCGTAAAAATAAAACACAGATTTTAAGTAAAGTTTGACTATACATAAATTTGACAATATTATAGTGTTTTATACGCGTGGCGCATGAAGTAAAATTTCGAGTTTAGAAAAGCCCAGAAAATTTGTCTCGGGTCGCTGCGCGATCCTCGACAAATTTTCACGGGGCTTTTCTAAACTCGAAATTTTACTTCATGCTTAGTCTGGGAGTGGAAAACACTTGCTTAAAGCTTTAAATTAAATTAAAAAAAAAAAACAGGAAATACCCGCAATTGTTGTATGAATTCCATGGTATGTCATTATTTTTATAAAATCACATTACTGTTCCTTAATTATTTTAACTTAGAGAAACGTAAAGTGTTAAGTGTAAACATTAATAAATTTAGAATTTTTTCCTCTACAAAAAAGTAAAATACATTTTGTCTCTAAAATAAATCGGGAAGCCAATATTTGAACACTTTAAAATTAACATGCGATTTCCACTCCCAGACTACGCATGAATTAAAATTTCGAGTTTAGAAAAGCCCCGCGTAGAAAATCGCAGCGACCCGAGACAACTTTTCACGGGGCTTTTCTAAACTCGAAATTTTACTTCATGCTCCACGCGTATAAAGCACTTATTTCAAGTAAAGTTTGAAATATTCTTGTTTTGCAGTTTATTTTTAATCCTGCTTTAGCAGTATTTTTTTAATACTAATTTAACAGTGTATTTTTAATTTCACAATATTTCAGTGATTTATATGCGTGGCGCATGAAGTAAAATTTCGAGTTTAGAAAAGCCCCGCGAAAATTTATCTCGGGTCTCCGCGCGACCCTCGACAAATTTTCTACGCGGGGCTTTTCTAAACTCGAAATTTTACTTCATGCTTAGTCTGGGAGTGGACGACACTCGTTTAAAGCTTTAAATTGATCTCTTATAAAAACGAATATCTAAAGATTTACAGCATATACTATTACTTTATGCTTAGTCTGGTTGTACAACACTAGTTTAATGCTTTAAATTGAACTATTTCTAAAAGACAAGGATTATCGAGAATATTACTTAAAATAAAAATTCCCTGTACAAAAATGTTTTATAAAAGTCAATTGTTTGTCATTAGTCTAAATGCATACACAATGATATGGTACACATTATGAATAAGAAAAACTCCACAACATGAATTGAGCCACAAACATAATGCTAAATGAATGCAAAATGAACGACAAGAAAAAATAATATATACAATTACGAAAATTTTTCTCGCGTAAAATGCAAATAATGTGTCCTAATTAATAAGACAACTTAAGACAATAAATATACATTGAAACAACTACTTCCCGTGCAAGTACACCTCAGTAAGAAAAAATATTTGTTTTGCTGATAATACACCTCAAATCTCTTATTGAATTTATAATTGGCTTTTTTAAATATTTTTTTTTTTGGAAAACTATCTATTTTTATATTAATCCAAAATTAATTAATTAATGATTCAAAATATACTATAAAAACTAGTCCATGAATTTTGTCCCGCTAGATTGATTAGATCGTATAATGTGCGGAGCAACCAAATTACATTTTTTGGCTTTTCTAATCTCGAAATTCTACTTCATGCGCCACGAGTATAAAACACTGGAATATTGTGAAATTAGAAATATTCTGGTAAATCAGCATTAAAAATAAACTACCAAAGCAGGATAAAAATATATTGATAAATACTAATATTTTTAATGTTACAATATTTCAGTATTTTTACGAAATTTTATTTCATTCGCTACACGAATCAAGTGCATGAAATAAAATTTCGAGTTTAGAAAATCCTAAAAATGTTCAGCATTTTCTAAAATCGAAATTTTACTTCTTGCTTAATCAACGATTATAAACACTCTTTAGTAGCTTCAAATAACAAATAAGCAAAATCCCCACAGATTTGATGTGCCGTGCCCTATTTTGAATTTTGGTTTTGAGGATTTATGAGTTGAGATTAAAGGATAATTTTATATCGAATGTGACACCAAGTAATTTGCATGAAGGGAATGGACGGATTCATTCGTTATTTAGGGTTATACTAAATGAGAAGTTGTGTGATCTGTGGTAGGCAATAAAAGGCTGGGATTTATTAGGGTTAATGGAAACTCCATTTGTCAATCTAAATTAAAAAATGTAACCCAAGTTCTTTCACTTCTAATTTTTTGTTATTTCTCCTTTCATTTTAAATTTGTATTTGTTAGTTGGTTTGAAGAGAATTTGACCTAAACATTACATATACTTTAATAGAGCGTTGTAACAAGTCAAATTACATAAGATATTAAATATTTCATTGTATAATTGAATATCCGGAGGTGTATTTGTACGGGAAGTAGTTGTTTCAATGGATATTTATTGTCTTAAGTTGTCTTATTAATTAAGACATTGTTTGCATTTTCACGAATAACATTTTCGTAATTTTATATATTATGTTTAAAGTGTGCAAACTATAAGAAGCGTTAGCTTATTTTCTCGAATTCAAATAGTTTTGAATTTGAATTTATCTTGTTTAAAATATGTTCATTTGATAAAAAATGCGAATAATATTATTTTTAAGTAAACATCAATTAAACAAATATAAATTTGCTTAATCACATTGCAGCTCAACTTTAAAACGTTTATGATGCTTACTTATGTTGTGCTGTATTACTATTTTTATAAATTATATAATTTTGTGGTCTATTTTGACCTTTGTATAGGAAAATAAATGGTTGTGGTTGATACCATTTCACGTAATTGAATGTTGATAAGCTCTATTTCCTAATAATTATTAATAGCAAAAAATCACATATCCGGAACGTGGTCAAAGAAAAATTACACTCGTCCACAAATGTAAGAAATATTTAATGTACACGATTATGTTCGAATTATTATTTCCAAGACGCAGAAAAACAGGTGTACGTTGCATTTATAAGTAAATGGGCGTACATTATTTAATAACGAAATTGTTGAATAAATAATTATTTAGAGCAACATTCATGATAGAAAGAAATAAATTGTAATGTTTAAAAAGTAATCATAAACTAAAAGCTAATATACATTACAATGAACTAAGTTTTCTTCTGAACTCTAATTTATAATGAACAATAAGGATTAGAGTTCAGAGATGAACTTAGTTCAAAAAGTTTATGTATCCGACCTTTATAAATAGATTTAATAAGAATTAATTTTATAAAACCTATAATATTATAGATTATACTACATTTCCTTGAAGTAGACAAACATAATCTGGATTTAACTCACACTAAATTATAAAAATGGTGATGTGTCCATCATAGTACTTTTCCTCTAGTGTGTGGGGCCACGGCAGCGCTCGCTAATCAATTTATTCCTAAATTTTTTATACAGCGATTTCGCGCTTTCGGACCGATACTAAATTGATGGGCAAGGCATTCTCCTCCAGAAATAACCAATCAACGCAGTATCGGGTTAATAAATAGGCCAAGTAGGCCACAGCCCATGGACCCTGTCACTTTTAGGGGCCTCACGAAAATGTTCCTCATCTTTTTTTAAATTAGTTCAGTTCGGTAAAATGTTTAACAAAGTCAAAATATATATCTAATAAGATATATATATATATATATATATATATATATATATATATATATATATATATATATATATATATATATATATATATATATGACGTTGCTGAAGGTGAGGGTACGATTCAATTAGGGGCTGACGCTAAAACTCAGTCAGAAGTTTACTTACTGTATAGTTGAGGAAGTTAGTTGTTGAAACTCCATAATATCACTTTAATAAAACACTTAATTTGTTTAGGTTTCAAAATTATATTTATTGTACTACAACAATTGTTTTACTACACGGTGGCTTCATCAGGTATCTACCTAATAAAGCCACAGTGTGGCAATAAATATAAACCTAAACAAATTAAGTGTTTTATTAAAGTGAAACGTTTACTTAATTAACAAAGCCGTTAGACAAAGAATATCAAAATTACTGTATGTAACAGCAAACACTTGTTGTATAATTCAATGTCCGTCGGGGTATTAGCTCGGGAAGTAGTTGTTTCTATGAGTGACTGATTTAATCTTTGAAAAACTAACTTGTAGATTGCGTAAAAATACCGCCCTTTTACTGTTAATGTTTAAAATGATATTGGCTTCTAGGGAAATATTACCAATGAATATTTCTTTAATAACTTTCTCACTTACCAATTTTGAATTAGGAATTAGGAGAGTTGGAATTCTCTAATTTTAAAATCCCTTATTACCTGGTTAAATCTAAGCCGCTAAGTTTATTCTCTAATCCACTCCTGACAATGCTAAAAAAGCAAAACTGCTCAAGTAAACAAAGGTGAAAGATTTTTGGTACTATACAGGGCGTTTTTCTTTTAAGTATACATCTCCCAATTACAGCGTATATGCTGTAAATCCTCAAATATTTGCTAGTTTTTAAAAGAGTTCAATTTGAACTTTAAATTAAACGATTTTTTTCCATTCCCAGATTAGACTTGAAGAAAATTTCGAATTTAGAAAAGCCTGAAAATTTAGTTTGGTCGATCCGCGTAGCAGAGCGATCAAAGGAAAATTTCAAACATTTCAAAACTCAAAATTTTACTTTATGCACCACGCGTCTAAAACACTAAAATATTGTGAAGGTCACAATATGCTACAAAGAAAAGTATGGCAATGACGTGTATTTTGAACTTAAAACTAGTGTTTTGTATAAGGAGGTAAAACCAAACCAAATTTTCAGGCTTTTCTAAACTCGAAATTTTACTTCATGCGCCACGCGTATTAAACACTTAAAGCACTGAAATATTGTGAACGAGTAAACTTCGATCGAAATCAGTGTGGCGCATGAAGTAAAATTTCGAGTTTAGATAAGCCTGAAAATTTGGTTTGGCAGGTCACCGCTTCGCGCTACGCGAACAAACCAAATTTTCAGACTTTTCTAAACTTGAAATTTTACTTCATGCTTAACCTGGGAGTGGAAAACATCGTTTTAACTTCAAATTGACCACTTTAAAAAAAAAACAACGAATATATAAAAATCTACAACACGTAATCGGGATATGTATACTCAAAAGAAAAAATTCACAAGAAATTATGATTTAGAGCTTTTATAAAAGAAAGAACACTAATATACTCGCGACCTAAACAGTTTGACATTGCCATGTATTGTCAAAATTTACTCTCTAAAAAAATTGAACCAAACATTCCACATCAATGAGTCATTGGACATCTCTCCCAAATTCCACTATAGCTAGCTATCTAAATATTGTTTGTTTTTATTTGAATACAAAAATTGACCACAACTAAATGAGATTCCAGCATGAGCGTAGCCAGTATTTCGACAGAAACTATGTCATATTTTATTAAAATCTTAAGAAACGTCCTTTGCTTTTACATAAAATTTCGCATAATAATAAAAACTATACATAATCTCAATCAAGTGGATTGCTTATTAAGTTTCTCAAGATTGGCATTCCTATATTTTGTGTAGTTTGGTTAACTTTCTTGAATTCTTACAAAAACTTTTAACATCAAACTGAATTCAAATATAAAATATAAAAATCTTACATGTTCAATTTTAGATAAATAATTTCGTGTTTCTGTATTGGATTATGATAAATTGTTATATCATAATAAATTCTCAGAATGTGAACCCATTTTGATGTTACGAGATTTGATTTATGATATTTCGAACCAAATTCTACTCAAAACTTATTTAAGCTGTTATTATTTTGTATGCTTTTTTTACAATCTCATAACTTTAATTTTAGAGAAATGATATAAATGGATTACAAAAAACGGTAATTTCTGTCAAAATTCCGAGAATAGCCCAATATTCAATCAAGGAATAAATATATAAAACTACGAAAATGTTTTTCATGTAAAATGCAAACAATTTGTCTTAATTAATAAGTAATTAAATTTGTATAATTCAATTTAATGATTTTGACACCGTGTGATTTTTTAAAGAAAATTCCAATCCAAAACCCAATGTATTTCTTTACTTTAATACTTAAAACCTAATCTTTACGATATTTTACTTTTCTGTACAGCAATATGAAAAATAGTTAACACATGCTAATAATCTAAGCAAATTTTGACAATATGCGATTTATTCATTTTACCCTAAAATTCAATGAAATTTACAGAAATACAGTAAATACAGTAAATATTTCGGTTTTCTATAAATTTTCAAACTGAAACTAGAAATATTTTGTATACTGGGATTTTCTTAAAGTATACATATGCACATGTAAATTTTTCGACATTCGTCGTTTTTTAAATAAGCTCAGTTCAAAGCTTTAACCGAGTGATTTCCACTCCCAGATTAAGCATGAGGTAAAATTTCGAGTTTAATAAAGCCTGAAAGTTTGGTTTGGTCGTACCGCGTAGCGCTACGTGACCGAACCAAATTTTCAGCCTTTTCTAAACTCGAAATATTACTTCATGCGCCACGCGTACAAACCACTGAAACATTGTAAAATTAAAAATATACTTCTAAATCATGCAGTAATAAAAATATAACGCAACAGCAGGATTAAAAGTATACTGAATGAGAATATCTTGAATTTGACAGCATTTCAGCGTTTTATGCGCCTGGTGCATGAAGTCAATTTTTAGGGTTTTCTAAACTCGAAATTTTACTTCATGGTTAATCTAGGAGTGGAAAACACTCGGTTAAAGCTTCAAAATAACCCCTGTAAAAGAATTGGGATACGTAGATGTACTGAAAAGAAAAACTCTCTGTATATTATTTATACCGCATGTTCAATAAAAAAAAACCTCTAGAGTGCCATGATTTTTTTTTTAATATAACTACTACACGCTTTAGGAATTGACATATATAACGTCAGACAGAAAGATTATAATATATAATTTCAGAGTTGCCAACCTTCAGTATTTTCTATGGTACTCTAGAGGTTTTTTTTTGTTGAACATACGATACATTATTAAATAAAAATTAACAAAAAACTAAGTAATGATTTTTGTCAATTTTAGTTAGTTTACATGATTTTGATCAATTTAGGTGTACATCTTGTTGATTTACATCAGTCATAAGTTTTGAATGTTTTGAGAATTCTATATCAAGAAGGTTTTTTTCAATGCTGTCAAATTTCATTGTTAATTTTCATCATTTTTTGTAGTCAATTTTAAAGTAAACCAATATTTTATTTTATAAAAAATCGGATATCATGATGATCATTGATAGTATTAACAAGTTGACAAGTAGTTAACACTGGAAAAGTTTATCCTAAGATAATATTCGCCGAGTTATTTGTAAATATTTACTATTTTCATGTATCAGAAAATAACAAAAAAAATAAATTTGCAAGATATATGATAGTTAATTTCGTGTGATTTATGCATGATGCAATGTCAAACAATTTAGTTGTACTGGGCGCTTTGCTTTGCTATGTGCTAGCAAATCTTAATGTTCAGGCTTTACTAAACTCGCAATTTTACCTCATGTTTAACCCATTATGCGCCATTAATGAATATACGAACCATTATTAATTTTTTGTTGATTAAACTAAATAAGTTAATTTGATATATTATATTATTTAACCTGACTTGAAAATGTATGAAGTAGAATGTAAATATTTTGTTATTTAAATATTTCAATTATTACTCATTTAAAAAAAAGATAATGTCACTATATTTCCAACTTCAGAATATTTCAGTGTTTAATACCTGTGGCGCATGAAGTAAAATTTCGAGTTTAGAAAAGCCTGAAAATTTGGTTTGGTCGCTCCGCTTCGCGGAGCGACCAAACCAAATTTCAAGGCTTTTCTAAACTCGAAATTTTACTTCATGCTTAGTCTGGGAGTGAAAACACTCGTTCTAAACTTCATATTAAAATAAATAAAATAAAATAAATCGTTTATTGACAGGATTATCCCCAATTTCAAAATTAAATACATAAAAAATACAAGTAATATCACCTCTAACTAACTAAACAATTAAAAATAATACTACAAATCAATAAGTCAGATCAACATAAAACAAATTTGTTTGAATATAAATGCCCATAATTAGAATTATAATAAACATAACAAAAATTACTAAAATTAATTCAACTAAATCAATAATTTTAAATTTCGTTTAAATAAACTAAATTCGCTTCCAATTAAATTAAAACGTGAATCATTATTAAGCTGATTAGAAGTTCTTAATAGTCTATTAAGCGGACTATTAAAAATATAATTAGTTTTATTAATGCCAAGCTTAAATAATGGAAAATTCCTAAATTTTGTACAATAGGGATTCACATTGAAATTGACCAAACCTAGAAGCTCCGAACATTGTATATTTCCTGAGAGTAATTTGTGGAAGAAACATAGCTCTAATTCAAGTCTTCAAGACTGTAATGTCTTGAGATTTAAATCATTTAAGATTAAGTAATAATTGCTGGGATCAATGAAACCTAATTTGAACGAAATCATTTTTATAAATTTTTGTTGCACACGTTCAATTTCTGAAATTTGAGTAACGTAAGAGGGGGACCAGACAATACTACCATATTCTAATTGTGACCTTACCAACGAGCAATATAAAATTTTAATAGTTGATACATTAAACATATAGCTATTTCTGAAGATGAATCCTAGCATTCTCATAGCTTTCCGAGTGATTATTTCGATGTGTTCTCTAAAATTTAGCTTTGAATCAAAAACAATCCCTAAATCTATAATACTGCCAACCTCGTCCAAACTTAACCCTTTCATATAGTATGTGCAGTTTAAATTGGTATTTCTTCTAGAAAATACTATATGTTTACATTTATTTATATTAAGGTCGAGATCATTACGTTTACACCAATCAATCAATGTGTTAATATTGTTCTGAATTATAATCTGATCTCCCTGACAGACAATACGTTTATATAGTTTAAGGTCGTCTGCAAAAAACAAAAATTTACAGTCTTTAAACAGGTAGCTCAGATCATTAATAAATAGCAGGAAAATAATAGGCCCACAGTGTGTGCCCTGGGGGCCACCAGAATAAACTGGTATAAATTTAGACGTAATGTTACCTATTCGCACTGACTGAGACCTGCCTGTTAAAAATGAGTCGATCCACTTAACAACATTTGCGTGAAATTCTAATCCACTGAGTTTATCAATTAAATGACGATGATTGACTCTATCGAATGCTTTGGAGAAGTCGGTGTAAATAGCATCAACTTGATAGCCTGCCTCCAAAGCATCTAGAAGATATGATTGATAAACCAATAAATTAGTTACTGTTGAGCGACCTGTATAAAAGCCATGCTGTTCAGGAATAATACCATTTTTTGACATCCACATTAATTGGTTAGAAACCAATTTATCGAGCATTTTTGGAAGTACCGACTGAAGTGCCACACCTCTATAGTTACTAATCTCATCCTTCTTACCAGACTTGTACACAGGCATTATAAAACTATGCTTCCACATTTCAGGAAATATACCAAGTGATAACGATCTTTCGAAAATTAAATAAATAGGTTTGGTTAATGTGCAGACACATTTACTAAAAAATGTCACCAACAATTCCATCAGGCCCACTGCTAGAATTATTATGCAAAGAAAATAATTCATTAAAAATGTCAATTAGACTAATAGAAAATAATTCACAGCTGGCACCTGAACTACACTTAAATGACGATAACCCACCAGATGCTGTTCCAGGTTTTTTATAATTTGAAGCAAAACTGTCAGCAAATGAATCCACTATATCCTTGAGGGTATTGAGAGTATTGCCATTCGACAACATTGCCTTTGGGTAACCTGCTTCCTTCTTTAGATTGTGGGTATGTCGCCAGAAATTGGACGGTTTAAGGTTGATATCGGATTCAATTTGTTTGTAATATAAACCTCTTAAACTGTTGCTAAGTTGTTTACATTGAGTTCTTAAATGTTGAAACCTTCTGTAATTCTCCCCTGTAGGTGTCGTTTTATAATTTAGATGAGCTTCTTTCTTATCTCTTGTTATTTTAATTAATTTTGCACTGAACCAAACTGGATAATTGTTTGTGTGAATATTCTTTATTGGTACATATAAATCAATAATATAATACAAAATATCATAAAAATTCCGCGTTATTTCATTTATATCAGAATTCCCGAATACATTGTTCCAGTTAATTGAAGAAAGATAATTATTAATTTCAATGTAATTAGCTTTCCTAAAGTCGTGAATTGAATATTGCACGTTTTTATACAAAATCGACGAATAACTGAAAATTTACAGCGTTTACATTATGTATATTTAAAATAAAAATTCACAGTATGTAATACAATAAGTCATTCTTAAAAAGAAGTGCAAAATGTTACCGGAAATCAACTTTTAGAGTTAACTCTTTAATTGCTCGGTTGTTAATGGGTTATTCAAGGAGTGTAAACTGGACACTTCATAGATGTGTAAAAGTAAACTTTCATTAAAACAGCGAATGCCTAACTTTTATTAAATTACAATTAAATTGTTATAAATCCACTGCTTAATGTAAAAACAATATTTTTAAAACTTATTTTCTACGAAAATATAGCTGCGTCATTGGACGATACGATATACTTTTCAAAGAAGAATTTCAGTAAAGGCAAAAAATATAATCCATCACTTCTGGTATTCAGATGTTGAAATATGCGAGACGAAATACGACTTGTTTTCATTCGACATCTAATAAAAATCCATTGATTGATGTATTTTCGGAAAACTCGTGCGTTCTTTGACTAAATTCACAGTTATTTTTGTAACAATCGAGGAATGTAAACGCAATCTATAAATATCGAATTTACAAGTAATAACTATCATTAACAAAAATATTTATTCCAAAAAATGTATTTATACTTTTGAATTCAGAAATTACGCCGCACAAAAACAGGCAAACTATTAATAAAAACAGATCCGCGTAAAAATAGTGAATTAGAAAGTGCACCTCAGGTAATTACAAATTGATGAGCGGAATATGCGGCTAATGAAGAAAAAATTCCATTGTCACAAAATTCGCGGGGTGTTTCAGCTTAGTGTGTCATCCAAGATAAAAATAAAAGGAAATGTGTAAATTGTGCTAAGTGCGTATGTGTTTGTTATCAACGCAACAGTGGACGTTGCGACTGCCTGCATACGACGAATCGAGTAATAACAATAATCTAGCATTTATTGAAAAAGACAAGAGTGAGAATTAGTGCGGGTTTATAATAAAATGAATGAATATTATCTTAAACCGATTGATTTGTAATAATAATAACCGGCGATAAAAGTTTATTAAGTCATTTTCTAAAAATAACCGTCTGCCCCTTTAGTTATCTTCAACTGGTAATTAATCGAGTTGTCCGATTAATAAAGTAAACTCCACCTTTTTCGTCCATCCTTGATCCGATTCCGAATTGTTACGTCAAATGGTCGTTTCGTTTCGAAGAAATGTTCCCACTTAAGTCGCTCGCATCCCACTTTACTTAAGTCATACGCGATTCGTTTATTTCAGCGCGATATTCGATTGTTATTGTTTCGCTCGGCGGCTTTGATTGCAGTCACGTGGACGTGTGCGTTTAATTCAAGATTTTATTACCGGAATTTGGACTTACTTCATCGATTTCCAGTTTTGATAACGGCATTATCACTCTCCATTTCCAAGAACGGAAGCTCGAACCCATTGGAGTCTTGTGAATATGTGCAGAGGACTTTTTCTGATTGTCATTTGTCTGGGTAAGTGCTTGAATAGTTGTTTTATTTGCTGTGTTTTATTTTACCGGAAGTTCAATTATTATAATTTTCTTATCTGTGTTTCATTCAGTGAGGACACTACGATCCGTCGCTTTGCCATTCAAAAAGATAAACGTGATACTAATTTTATCAATTTAAACATTTTCATGACTTTTATTGAATAAAATTAACGTATTTTTGATTGATTTTCGTTATAATATTTTTCTAATGATTTTCAGACATGTTAACTCCCTGTTACATACTGTTCTTGATTTAGAACTTAATTTAAAATGTTCAATAATATTAAAATACAAGAAACTTAAAAAATTTTAAGTATATTAACTCTCTGTTACATACTGTTCTTGATTTAGAACTTAATTTAATATGTTCAATAATATTAAAATACAAGAAAATTAAAAAAATGTAAGTATGTTTTTTTCATACAGAGAATTATTTTTTAAGTCTACATATCTGAATATGCTGCAAAATTTGAGGCAATTGATATTTTTGTAAAAGGGTTCTATTTAAAGCTACAAACGACTGTTTACACTTTTTGATTAAGCATGAATTAAAATTTCAAGTTTAAAAAAAAACTGAAAATTTGGTTGGTATTGGGCATATCCCTATGCATACGCTGTACATTTTCAAGCATTTGCTGTTTTTTAAAAGTTGAATTTGAAACTTTTAACGGGTGTCTCCACACCTTGATTAAGCATGAAGCAAAATTTCAAGTTTAAAATTTTTTGAAATTTGGTTGGAATTTGGCATATCCCTTTGCATACACTGTAAATTTTCAAGCATTTGCTGCTTTCGCAAAAGTTCAATTTAAAACTTTTAACGAGTGTCTTCCACTCCTTGAATAACCATGAAGTAAAATTTCGAGTTTAGAAAAAAGGGAAAATTTAGTTACGCGACAAAACGAAATTTCAGGTTTTTCTAAACTCGAAATTTTACTTCATGCGCCACGCGTACAAAACACTTAAATATTTTGAAGTTGAAAACATATTACTAAAGCTGTATACTTAAGCAGTATATTTTAAACTTTACTTTAAATTAGCATTTTATACGCTGGCGCATGAAGTAAAATTTCGAGTTTAGAAAAACCTACAAATTTGGTTTTCTAGGTTTTTCGAAACTCGAAATTTTACTTCATGCGTAATCAAGGAGTGGAAGACACCCGTTAAAAGTTTTAAATTAAACTTTTTCAAAAACAGCAAATTCTTGAAACGCGATTCTAATTTTATCAACTCACTCGTTAAAAGTTTCAAATTGAACTTTTAAAAAACAGCAAATGCTTGAAACTTTAAAGTGTATGCATAGGGATGTGTATACTTAAAAGAAAAATTTCCTGTGTGAGATTATTGTACTTAAAAATGATCAGTTAAATAATATTGTATTGTTGTTTCGTTTATTTAATTCTAGTTCAGTAACTGCCAAAAATATTATTTAAACAAGTTATGAAAATACATGGGATGGAGGGTTAATATAATTTCTAAAGTAATTTATAAATTGAGAAGAAACATAAAATACATTAAAAACAGAAGAATTTTGTGATTTTTTTGAGAAAATGATTTGAGATATCGAGAACATCAAACTAATATAGTGTAAAAACACAATATTTTCTAAATTGAATTAGCTATTCATTGAAATATTTCTAAAATTTTAAAAAACCAATTGAAAGATTTGAAGTTATAACATTTTTTTGTACCGTTTATTAAAATGTAAGTTTAAAATATAAGATTAATGCTAGATGTCTTTACTCATTTAAGATTGTCAATTTAAATACTCTAATGAGTGTTTCTACTCCTTGATTTAACATTAAGTAAAATGTCAAGCTTTTCTGAAATCGAAATTTTACTTCATGCTCCACGCGTATAAAACACTGATTTTAAGTAAAGTTCAAAATATACTACTTTATGTTAACAAATGATTCGACTTTGTATTTCGTGTAATTAAATCTTCAAAAATGCAAGCATCTGGAATAGTTTGCATTCAGTTTTTTTTTATATATCAATTATTACATATCCCAAAAACAAAAAATTGCTCGAATTTTTCCAACGCAAGATTTGGTTAGATATAATAAATGTTTGTGAAATTTAAATTAAACATAAGCAGTATATTTTGAACTCTACTTTAAATCAGTATTTTATACGCGTGGCGCATGAAGTAAAATTTCGAGTTTAGAAAAGCCTGAAAATTTGGTTTGGTCGCTCCGCTTCGCGGATTTAATAAGTCATTCATAGAAATCATAAAAATAAGTGCAGAATTTGACCTTAAATCAACATTTAGAGTTAACTCTATAATTGCTCGGCGGTTAATGGGTTAATATTGCTCCATGATTCCTTCATCTAGTTGCCCCTTTTCACTTTGGGAAAATGAAATACGATTAGTAGTATTTCTTAAAATATTTTCTATGAAATGCCATTATAACATAAATATAAAATAAACCAAATTTTAAGGCTATTCTAAACTCGAAATTTTACTTTATACTTAATTTGGGAGTAGAAACACTCAATTGAAATTTCGAATTGAACTCATTAAAAAAATACATCAAAATTCAAGGAGTTTTTCTTATAAGTATACGTATTCAAAATTCAGAATATTTTCTGTAAATCTTTAGATATTCCTTGTTTTTCTTTAAGTTCAATTTGAAGCTTTAAACGAGTGTTTTCCACTCCCAGACTAAGCGTGAAGTAAAATTTCGAGTTTAGAAAAGCCCCGTGAAAATTTGTCGAGGGTCGCGCAGCGACCCGAGACAAATTTTCTGGGCTTTTCTAAACTCGAAATTTTACTTCATGCGCCACGCGTATAAAACACTAAAATATTGTGAAATCTATGTATATTCGAACTTCACTTTATATTTATTTTATACGCGTGGCGCATGAAGTAAAATTTCGAGTTTAGAAAAGCCCAGAAAATTTGTCTCGGGTCGCTGCGCGACCCTCGACAAATGTTCACGGGGCTTTTCTAAACTCGAAATTTTACTTCATGCTTAGTCTGGGAGTGGAAAACACTCGTTTAAAACTTCAAATTGAACTCTTTTAGAAAACAAAATTTTCAGGGTTTTCTAAACTCTAAATTTTACTTCATGCTTAATCAAGTGGTGGAAACCCTCGATACGGGCAAATCCTTGAATTCGCTTAAAGACTTTTTGGATTCCATGTACTCATTAAAATACAGCATATGCTAAAAAAATCATCAATGACGTATATGGTTGAAGCGAACTGAATTGAAATGTTGTAAAGTTTTTTATAATCGTGTGAAATGGAATTTTTATTATTTAATGATGTTTTAAATTTTATTATCTACCACTTCTAATTATTATTATATTGAGAAGAAATAATAGGCTGAAAGGTAAAAGTCATTAAGCACAGACAAAATTAGTAGAACTCAATGAGTTTTGCTTTGAATCTGATAAAATGCAAGACATTTAAGTAATTTGATGTTATGAAGACAATTCAAGAATTGCTTAAATTTCTGGGGGACCTAGTTCTACATGTGGTTGCAAAATCTTAAGTAAGGGTGGGGTTAATATTTTATTTGTAAAAATTGATGTATTTTTATTAATATTATTAAATTGATAATTAAAATTTACATATTTTTGTTTGTGAGTTAATAGGATGTAATTTATTTAATTCTAGCTTAAGGTAAATAAATATTAATATGTAGTAAAATTATTAATAAATTAGTCTTAGTGCTAATAAAATTGTTTAGGTATTATTTATTAATAAATAAGATAGTTATTAACTATTCCACTTATATTGAATTCAACTTTCACCTCAAATATTTTTCACAAATGAAACACGATTTTAACTTTGTTTGTATAACTGAGACTTTATTAAGTGCTATAGTTTCGACAACTTTAACTCATTTTTAAACTCAGAAATGACACTTAATAAAGTCTAAGTTATACAAACAAAGTTAAATCGTGTTTTTTATTTGTGAATTATGATGTATAACGATGTAGAAGCTTCCACCGTTAACAATTTGATCAAATATTTTTTAACTTTTTTTATATCAAATGAACTGTAGAACTTTCCGACTTCCCTCCTGTAAGAATGTATTTCTTAATGTTTGGACAAAATATTCTGTCAATATTCACCTATTAATGACAATCATTAAATTCAAATTAATATCTAAAAATAGTTTGAAATCGCATCGTCATAAGCTCAATTTAAGTAGGATTTTATCGGGTAATACTATTTTTAATTTTGTTTAAAAAAAAATAACTTTATGGTAGGAAATATTTCTGAATGGAAAAATATACGAAAGTGTTTGTCTGGAAATTTACGATGATTCGTATAAATATAGATTTCAAAATATCTTTTATAGAGAACATAGCTACAATTATCGAACATATGCTATAAGAAATATATTGAAGTCAGAAATTATTTATAAATACAGAGTTTTTCTATTGCATTTCACTTTATATCGAATATGTATCCGGGATGCTGGATGCTGGCGTAAGTAGTGTTGCATATGCATAAATAAATATAAAATATTTCCAGAAGAAAGTTATTATTACTGCAAAAATGTTCAACAAAAATATTAAAAGGAAAAGCATTTGGTATATAGTGAAACTCATTTCGTAAATCGGAAAATCTTTTGGCATATATTTGACAAGGTGAAATATATGTATATGGGATATAGTGGATTTTATTTGATCAATAGTGAAATGCAATAAAAAAAACCCTGTAAGAATTAAATTTAAAAGGCAAAACCCGAAAAAAATATAATTATGAAAAACTGTTTAAAAAGCGTGGTTTAACAAAATACAAGATAATTACACTATTCGTAATTTTTTATAAATTTTGACATTTTACTATCGTTTTCTCCTACTGAGCAATCACATCTTAGTAATGTATTATCAACATTAAAACAACATTTAATGTTGCGATAATGTTGATATAACGTTATTTGTTTATTCATATTCATATTTATTGATGTATTAACAAAGGTACATGTTTTACATATGTCACCTTAACCTACGAGTATATAATAATAAAAAATATAATAATAATAAAACCTTATAAGCTAGTTTGTATAGTGAGAAACATCGAAGTAAATAAGTAAATAGATCTATAGTCACATATTAAAATAAATTATTAAGAAATAACATATTAAAATAATATATTAAAATATCATATTAAAACAACATAACACATTAAAATAACATATTGAAGTAACATACGGACGTTCACAATTTAAAATGAGTTTTAAAATCAAATTTAAGGAATTCTTCCCAGCAGTAAAAACCTTTATCCTCAAGTAGCGTTTTCAGACGATTTGCAAATTGCTTGGGAGGCAATTGCTGTATGTTTTTCGGTAGTGCGTTGAAGAATTTAACAGCGTGGAATCTAGTACCAGTCTTTGCTTTCGAGAGTCTTGTTGTTTGTAGATATATGTTTGATTATTGGCGAGTATGGTACTTATTGATGTCGCTACAAGTTTGGTAGCTATCCAAATTGTGTCTAATATGAGACAAGCAGGCAAGTGATGGGAATGTTAATATTCTTAAATCAATGAAAGCTTGTCTGCAGTCATCACAGTAGTTCAGGCCGTGTTAGCTGGCCTGAACTACTACCTTTCTCTGAAGACCAAATATTCGGTGTCGAATAGCGGCATGACCCCAAGTAAGTATCCCATATGTGATGTTGGACTGGAATAGCGAGAAATATGTCGTACGAGCTACTTTCCTTGATACTATGGGTGCCAGGTTTCTAATAAGATATATACTCGAACTAAGCTTTCTAGCGAGTATATCCCCATGAGTAGTCCAAGATAGAAAAGAATCAATGTGAAAGCCAAGAAATTTAGTTGATTCATATTTAGTTGATTCATATTTCCTTAATGTGAACGTTAGGGAAGCAGATTTGTTGATATTCAGTTTTAGTCGATTACATATGAACCACTCCGATACCTCCCCGAGTGCTTTATCATGCAAATTGTTAGCAATAAAGTAATCTTTAGATTTGTTAATAACAGTGGCATCGTCTGCATATAATATTGTATTGGTGTTTGGCGTCGCATTAGGTAAGTCATTGATGTATATCAGAAATAACAGAGGCCCAATAATAGATCCCTGTGGTACACCGTATTTAATGGGCAAGGCCTCAGACATGATTCCATTTGATAGTACCCTCTGAGTCCTTCCAGTGAGGTATGAGAGTAAAATCCTGCAAGTGTCTGGATGAATATTGTAAAAATAAAGTTTGCGCAGTAAAATGTCGTGAGATACGCTGTCAAAAGCCTTAGACAGGTCTAGAAATGTAGCTCTTGCTATAGATCCATCTTCGAAGACATTGATAATTTTGTTTTTTGCTCAGTGGATTGAAGTCAGAAATTCTTTGAAAATTAGAATTAAATTTAAATCTAAAAAATATAAATATAAAAAACTGTTGAGAAAACTTGGCTTAACATAATACAAGGTAATTATATTATAGATTTTTATAGTATAAATTTTGACGTTCTAAAAGGAGTTTTTGATAATTTCAATACGATTTAAATGTTCACCATTAATTAACATTTATCATTCAGAATTTATGGGTAAAAGAGGTTTAAAGATAAATAATAATTATTATTTAAAATTACAAAACAGTTATTCGTGAAAATGCAAACAATATCTTATTTAATTAGACAAATTAAGACGATAAATATCCATTGGATTTATCGTCTTAAGTTGTCTTATTAATTAAGACATTGTTTGCATTTTCACGAATTACATTTTCGTAATTTTATATATTATGTTTAAAGTGTGCAAACTTATTTTGTCGAATTCAAATAGTTTTGAATTTGAATTTAATAATTATTATTGTTGTATTCACCACTGTTTAATACTTTTTAGCTATAGAAACACTGTTAATTTGTCAAACTTGAAAATGACACTATATATGTCGAAACTCGAGTAGTAGAATTATTAAAATAAATTGGTAAACAACATTGAAACACGTCTCAACATTGATTAAATAATATAGATTACCACGTAGTAACGCTCAATACTATATAAATTTTATTTATTTCTTTATTTAATTTTATTAAAGGCCGTAGCTTGATTACAAGGGAACATTTTCATACATTTAATTAAATTAAATTAAATTGACTTTCTAACAGCAAATAAATGTTTACAAAGTAATACCAATCTAGATGTAGAAATAGGAAACTTATTCAGAATACATTTTTTTTCCTAAGGTTAAAAGCGCCAGAACGCTCATTCAATTTTTCTATACATTATAGTATAAATAAGTAGTTGACCCACTACATTTTTTTTTTTAATTATTTGGGATACCAATTTGAAATTTGGTAGCGAGTATAAACACAAATTAAAGTTCACTGGTCATCCAGAAATTTTAGTTGCAATTCAGGTTTCACAGTAAATCACCCCTATTTTAAACATTTAAAAGTGTTTCACATAAAAAAAAAGTTTTCGGATCCGGGATAACATTTTACATGCAAATCAATTGTTTGTTTGAGACTTATGTTACTTGAATTTTTTTATTTCAAATAAATATAGTTAGATAGTATAGTATACACGTACTTAAATCATAATGAATCGGAAAACATATATTTTTTTTTATATGAAAAATATTGTAGGCAACTTTGAAATTATATATTATAATTATTATGTCTGACGTTATGTATATCAATTCCTAAATGGTGTAGCTAACTTATGTTTTAAAAAAAATATCATGGCACTCTAGAGGTTTTCTTTAATTGAGCATACGATACTTAAACGTTCAAATATTTTAAATTTAAATATTCGAGTTTTCGATTGAAAGAAAACGATAGATGAAGATAAAAAAATAACATATTTTCAATTATGTTAGGGGATGGGTAAAAACAGGCTTACGTGTTTCGAATAATTAATTATTTAGATATTTGAATATTTAATTTTAAAATAGTTGGATACTCTGATTACTTAAATAATTCGTATTCAAATGACAGCCTTAGAAATTATCCGTTTCAAATATATTCCTTAGAATTTTTGAAGTTTGTAGACTAAATTTAATACTATATATTCATAATATTAAAAAGAACAATAAACAAATCCTCTTTGCACTATACTTTAAAGACTTCTATTGATTATGTTGTATTATAATAATCACATTTATAATGAGAGCGTTGATTACTTAGTAGTAATTTAAATGTCATGATTAGAGCCAGGGTATGACAGCATATGATTTTTTAATATAAAAATATGCCAATGGTACTTATTTATGAAATTTTCACTAACAACATTTACGAATAATTGATTTTAAATTTAAAAATAAATATATAAATTCATTTATTTCACAATTTAGAAACAGATATTTAAGCACATAAATAAATATTTATTGTTATGAATCTAAGAAATATAAATAAATACAGAAAGTGTTCGAAATCTTTTTTATTTTGGAATGGGCTGTGATAATTGGCGTAGCTAGAACCAAGCTTAAATTTACAAATGAAACACGATTTTAACTTTGTTTGCATAACTGAGACTTTATTAAGTGACTATAGTTTAGACAACTTTAACTTGTCATTTTCAAACTCAAAAGTCAAAAGCTTAAACTTACTGGAGGTTTATCTGGAAAAACATGTAAGACCTGTAAAATTTCTACAGCTGCTACAGCGGAAGTTACGCATTTGTGCAAAGTGACTTCTAACCTTACTGCCTACCTTACTAAAGTGATATTTATCAAGGTCAGTTACCACGTTGTACACTTAGGTTAGGTTAGATATCGTTTTCTACAGTTTGGTTCTGTTAGATCAGATGTTACTTTGAGGAACTGAGCTCGGTTAGATTAGATGTCACTTTGTACAGTTAGGTTAAATTAGATGTCTGTTTGTGAAGTTGGGTTAGCTACAGCGGAAGTTACGCTCCTGCATATGTGCAGGCTTCTAACCTCACTGCCTACCTAACCTAAGTTACATCTATCAGGAAAGGTAAGTCAGTTGTCACATTGTACCTTAAGTTAGGTTCTTGGGCGCCCGCAGAATCTTTTACGGTGGGGCAAAATGTAATAAAAAAAATTGAGTTTATTATCATAACGTTAATTGTCTTTATCATTAAGCATTAAATGCTTGATACACTACGAAAATAATAATTTGCAAATATTCTTCAAATAGTTATCTTTCCTGTGATTGTAATTAAAGTTTTAAAAATTCAGTTCGTTTATGTATTATTATAAAATGGATTTTTACTTACTTATTTACGAAAATCCCTTTTTAATAGGTGTTCACCTTCACAGTTGATGTTTGCAATTTAATGAAATAATAGAAATGTAGCGTTTTTTTTTCTCTCTAATTTTGTCACACAATTAGTAATTGAGTTGAAATTGTGTTTAATAATCGTCCGATTTACTAAAATATTTATTAGGACTTTTATAATAATTCAATATGTTCTTGAATAGCTTTGAAATCCTTAGATTTCGATGAAAAAATAATTAATTTAATTACTTTAAATAATTAGTCATGAACAAATGTAATATCTTGCTTAGTTTTACTGTAATATTCAACTAAAATTGAAATGTTGTTCGTGGCAACATGGCATTTTCATGTATTCCAACTTCACTCTAATTAAATTTGAAGTAATTTAGAAGTTATGTTACACTGTTTTCAGTAGTGAAGATATATTTTATCTGCTAAATTATTTAATTTAAATTTAATCCTTGCAAACGTGAAAATACTCCCTGGTTAAACATGAAGCATAATTTTGAGTTTAGATTTTGACACGAAACGTCCAAATCCAAACTCAGGCTTTTCTAAACCTGAAATGTTACTTCAAGTTCAAACTATATTATGTATGTACATTTACGAATCATAGCATAAATAAATATATTTGCTCGCCAAACCAAATTTTCAGGGTTTGCTAAACTCGAAATTTTACTTCATGCTTCGTCTGGGAGTGAACATACTCGTTCAAAAATTGAACGCTTTTATAAAAGCGACAAATGCTTGAAAATGTACAGCGTATTCATTATGCATATTTAGAAGAAAATTCCCAATCCCTAATATAGTAAGTTATTCATAGAAATCAATACGAGAAATGCAGAATTTTACCTAAAATAAACTTTAAGAGTTAATTATAAGTTGCTTGGCCGTTAATGGATTAATATTATGTCAAGTTTCCGATTTCAAGACTTTACAACCTGCAAATTTGCAAATCGTTACAATTAATCATCACACGTTAATGACCTAATTAATCGGATTACTTCGCAATGAAAGTTATAGATAATCAAGCGATAATTTTTGAAGAAATGTTGTTAAGCGTTAAAATCCTACAAATTCGCGAATCGTTTCAAAGGGTAATTAATTACAGCACACTCGTCTCAAAATGGGCCAATTGAGCGGTTTGTTTCGCAATGACAGCTCAAGATAATCACTCTCTAAACACACAAGAAACAGATATCACCCGATATAATTAATTGCATTTCATATTTTTCGGTTTATTATCATCATCGAAACTTACGTTCACAACCGGTTCGCTTTTCTCATCACTTGTTTATCAGCAGAGTATTTGTCAAAATATCTGTTTGTTCATTGTTACAAATACATTAACAGGGATTCCGCCTTCTTAGTAACTGGATAAGATAATGAATTAGTAGGAAAGAGTATTTTGATAAATATTCACTTTAAAAACAATTATAAAAAGTGGTAGCCCGCAAATTTCAAAATTTTAATTCAAATCATGTTTTTAACAAACAAGGTTAGGTAAAATTATTTTATACTTCTTAAAAAAATATAATCAGAATGTAGAATCTTGATGGGTATGTAGTCATCAACAAGTGACAAAAATTGTAAATTATTAAAAATCTATTCGTATTCGAATTACTTTTTCGTGGATTTGAAAAACTGCGAATACTTGAATATTATTAAATATATTTATTTATTTATTTATTTATTAACGGAATCTCCATTTTATTACATAAGTGTACATATACATATTGTAATATATGACAAAAATAACAAAAAACATAAAAATCATGTAAAGAATTACATTGATTACAACCGACTAAATTATTACTGAACAATATAGCCACAAGAAGTTAAAATAGAAATTGTCGATTTATAAGTTCGGAAAATAGCCATCTCATAATACTGTTTTTGTTAATTTTGTGTTATTATTAAGATTAATAAAGTGTATATCCACGAAAATATACACGAAAATCTATACAAAAAAAATATTCAAGGTATTTTTTCTTGAAAATTAGTTAATTGTGTTACAAATGTTGATAAGTTTATATTCAAGCAAAAATAATAAGTGTTATACTGTTTTATCCATGAAAAAAAATTACGAAAATCCATAAAAATTGTTTGAGTCAAGAAATTTATTATTCAAGTAAAATCCCAAAAGCTGTGAAAAATGTCTTAAAAAATGTGCTCGGAAACAAACACAATTGTTTTGTAAGCAGAAATGTCAAACATTTCGAGAAATGTCAAAAATTTCGAAAATGTTTAATAGAGTTAAGATTTTAGAAAGATTTGATGTTTAGATTTAAAGAAAATTATCATCTATTAGGTAATTTGTTGAAAATAAACGACGTGATGTAAATAAAGACGGTAACAATAATTACATTTATGTTAATATTAATATTAGGCATAAATAAAACACTGTTTATCACTTTGTTTGTATAACAATTGGTTTATTTGGTGACTATAGTTTCGATACTACACGTATCATTATCAAACCGTTACGAAATGGTTTTATAATGATACGTGTAGTATCGAAACTATAGTCACCAAATAAACCAATTGTTATACAAACAAAGTGATAAACAGTGTTTTATTTATGTTCAACAATGTATAACGAAGTAGAAGCCTCTATAGTCAGTGAATTAATATTAGGAACCATATACTGGGGTTTGTCGTTTAAGAATACCTTTACATATTGCATATAAACATTTGCAAAACAGTGTTAATACGCCTGTCGCATGAAGTAATATTTCGAGTTTAGAAAAGCCTAATTTCGATTGGACGCTCCCCTTCGCTACGCGACCAATCCAAATTTTAAGGCTTTTCTAAACTCGAAATTTCACTTCATGCTTAATCTGAGATTAGAAAGACTCGTTAGACGCTTCAAATTGAAAACTTTTACAAAAATAACGAAAGTGTAAATTGACAGCAAAAAATGGTAATGCATATACCTAAAAGAAAAATTCCCTGAATTTTGTATTATTTGATAAATAATGCCATATTCGGCGATATTTTCTTGATTAATTAATTAAATTAAAGATACTGGTATTTATATAATTGTGCGATAATTATTAAAATGTACTGATTAAGTGAAACTAATTAAACATTTTATAAGTTGATAAAATCTTTGTAAATTCAGGAAAACATATAAAAATCACAGATATAGGTTAAAATGGGAATATTTACTTAAAATCTTTAGAAGGTAATGAAGAACTTAAAATAAGTGATGTTACGAAACTTTAACTTTAACGTTTACCGCGATTAAAATCACGAGTCACAGAAAAATTCAAGTTATTTATTGATTATTGAAAATTGAAGAAATCAACAATATAGACATAGCAAATCGAATATTTTTAAAATATTACTTTTGTATAATTATATTGACTAAACTGGACTCGACTCGTCCATGAAAGTAACATTACTACTATTTGGAAATAAATAAATTGGATTGGATAAAACTGGATTTCATGAAAATCACCATAATTTATATTACTCCTATAAAAATCATAAAGATCTTAAACATTGACAAATATGAAACATGCAATTTTAGCAGGATTTCAGTTATTAATACAGGGAGATTTTCTGTTAAGTATAGATATGCCAATTACAGCGTATATGCTGTAAATCTTCATATATTCGTTGTTTTTTTTTTAAGAGATCAATTTGAAGCTTTAAACGAGTGTTTTCCACTCCCAGATTGAGCATGAAGTAAAATTTCGAGTTTAGAAAAGCCTGAAAATTTGGTTTGGTCGCGTAGCGAAGCGGAGCGACCAAACCAAATTTTTTGGCTTTTCTAAACTCGAAATTTTACTTCATGCGCCACGCGTATAAAACACTGATACATTGTAAAGTTCACAATATGTAACTAAAGCAGTATGCTAGGGACATATATTTTTAACTTCAATTAAAACCAGTATTTTATACGAAAAGCCTGAAATGCCTAAACATTTGGTGGTGTAGTTAAAGATGTGAAAATAAAGTAAAGATGTGAAATAAAAGTAGGGGTTATTCATGAGAAGACTTGTTTTTCCAAAAAAATATATTCGTTTTTGAAGACAATTTTACAGGTCTCGAAAATATTAGATTCCTTAGCCCTGGTAATTAATATTGTTATACTACAAAGTTCTAAATTCTGATTGAAATCATCTATGTTTATATAAATAAATTTAAAAGTTAAAATCACTTGTTTTTATTTGTTTACAAATATTTAAATCAGAATTTAGAATCTCCTGGGATACCAATTTTTATGAATTCATAGTTTCTAACAGGCACTCTTCTATTTGTATGGTTGTCTAAAATTTAATGCCCTGTTTTCTTACTGCTCCCGAAGACATTTTTAATACTTTTCACTAAGTAGTATTGCTAAATTGATTCAATAAATAACAGCACATTATACATTGTAATTGTAACAGCCATGCAATCATCTTGTCTACTTAACCAGACAAATCGACGGCGATTTTTTTTGCTTTCGCCAATAATTAATTTAACCTGATTTATCGAGAGCGAAACAATAACTGAAGCCGGAGAGCGAATGGCGTTTATTAAAAATGGCAAACGACGTTTGACGGCAAACGAGACAATGAAAATAAATTAAAGCCAATTTAGTCGCAAATTAAATTTGCAATTTCCTTGAATGCCAATCGGCGGCCAGGCGCGAAATTTAATGTCGTTTTAATAATTGGTCGCTCGTGCGCCCGCTACAAAGTAATTTTTCTGTTTGTCCATTTTTCTAGGGTTATTTTCGGCTATCGCATTGGCAGCCCCGGCCAGTGGCGTCACCGGCTCGATGGCCTGCCTGAACATGATATGCGATATGGATTCCGGTCCTGTCTGCGCAGTAGACGATTCCGGTTTGCCTAGGACTTTTGAGAATCGATGTATGGCTGATATTGCTTATTGTCGGTTTGGAATTTGTAAGTATACCATTTGAATAATTGATGATTATTTTAGTGCAGAACTCGGCCAAAGTTGGTTATTAGTTGACTAAATTGTTTGTCATAATTAAAACTAATGACTAAATTAGCCATGAGTAATTTATTCATGACTAATTGAATCATTAATCATATGTTATAATAGTCTGTCAATCAGATGCAAATATTAGTCAACTAAATTTTCAATTATGACTAATCTCGAGTGACTAAATTAAATAATAATAAAGCTGTATATGAATATTTAAAGGATATTGTCATCTGTCATATTCTACATCTGTGCCGATCGTTTGCGTGTAAATATTTATCCAGTTTATATCAATATGGGGAAAGTAATAGAATACTTTGCAATCATAATTTTCGGAAAAGTAATTTTATTAAATTATATTACCATGTAATTATAATCACTTTTTGAATAAAACATTTTAGTGGCAATATCTATTTAAAGGTACCCCGAGATAGAACCAGTAGCAGAAATTAAAATAATATTTTTTTTTAGTTGCACGTGTTAACAGTTATGATATTAAAATTGACTCCTCCTAGTGAATACGCCCATGACAGTTGACATTTAGTCTGTAATGTCACATTTAGTTTATCTGTTTGATGTTTAGTTATGAAAACTCCATTTAAAGTGCATAATGCTTAATACTAACAAAAAATTAAAAGTAATAAATTAGTCATAAATATAAAATCACAAACAATATACAAATAGAACAAACCAATGTAATATGTAATGACAGATTTATCCAATAATGTCACATGACATTTAGATTATTATGACAGTTGGCATTCCTGATATTTCTCAGTTTGAAAAGCCAATATCTTTATTTTAAGTCAGTGTTTTGTACACGTGGCGCATGAAGTAAAATTTCGAGTTGAGAAAAGCCCGAATTTGGATTTGGACGCTGCGCGTCCAAATCCAAATTCTTAGGGCTTTTCTCAACTCGAAATTTTACTTCATGCTTAGTCTGGGAGTGGAAGACACTTGTTTATTTTTTTGAAAATTTTGATAAATTTTCAACATTTTAGTTGAATTTCAAAGTTTTCACAATTTTTTATAAATTTCCAATATTTTACTTCATTTTTACGCTTTATGTAAATTCCTAAAATTTCCTTTAATTTTTAAAGTTCCGACGGTTTTCCTAAATTTCCGAAAATGTCGATACATTTCAAAAGTTTTTAAAATTGCCGTCCATTTTAAAATTCTTTACAATTTTCATGAATTTACTAAATATTCTTTAACTTAAAAATGTTGAAGTTTTTTTATGAAATTTCTAGATTTTCGGTTATTTTCAACAAACTAAACGTTTTCCTGAATTTCTTAAATTTTCGGCAATTTCGAAATATTTTACACTTTTCAATAATTTTCGTTGACATTTTACTTTCCCCCGTATGTAATACAAAGGGAAAGTATTGTTTTCGTGAAAATATTCGAATCAAAAATTTTAGTGGAAATATCCGTTTTGAGGTCCCCTGAGTCGAATAAGACCATTTTTGAAAAATGTCTGTCTGGCTGTGTGGCTTTGTGTCTGTGTGTGAGTCTGTGTGCGCTGTACCGCAAAAACCGCTAAAGATATCGAGATGAAACTTGAAACTTAAGCTTTTTGATACAATCGGAAGAACTGAAAAGCTTTTGGTGAAAATCGGAAAACCGGAAGTGGTCCTTTACTCGTAGCGTTTTTCGGTTTTTTCAGATTTTTTCAATAAATGTTCATCAAACCAAAAATTCTTTCAAATAAAAGTTGTAGATAATAACAAAATGAAGATGTATTGTTCACTTACTTTTTGTCATAGCACTCTTAGTTTTTGAGATATTTCAAAAGTTGTGTGTTTTATCTAGTTATTGGTGTGTGACAGTGTATGTGTCGATACAATTGAAAAATGTTTCAAATAAAAGTTGTAGGAAATAAAAAACTAAAGATTTTTTGTATCTTTACTTTTTGTCATAGCACTCTCAGTTTTTGAGATAATTAATAAATAATGTTCTTTTATCTAGTCATTGGTTTGTCTCAGTGTATGTGTTGATACAATTGAAAAATGTTTCAAATAAAAGTTGTAGTTATCAAAAAGTTGAAGACATTTTGAAAATAATAATGCTACAAATATTTTAAAAGTGATTTAATACGCAATTTACGGGGGAAAGTCCTATGATGGACACATCACCATTTTTTTTTATATCGTAGCAGTTTACGTAAATTTAAACATTTTGTTACTTTTTATGAATTTTCAAGATTTGCGTCCATTTTTATTTTTTTTATGACTTTTGTCATCTTTTTTGAGCGGTCAAACCAAATTTTCAAGATAAGTCATTTAATGCTATTAACGTTCCGCGTTTGGTGAAGTTTACCGCTGAAACATTGATTTTGTGATTTACCAGGTTCGACAAATTTAGTGATTTATAACTCAAGCTTAAATTTATAACTTTTTTCATCTTCAAAGACTAAAAAGAGGATTGGAAACATAAATAAAATATACGTATACAAAGTTTTTAATGCTAAATATCTGACTTGTACTCAATTTAAAAACAATTAAATCATTTATAGTTAAACGCAGAATTTATTTAAAAAAAATTACAGTCCAAAAAATCATAGTTTTTTCAATAAACTTATCAATAAGCTTCTTTCTCTTAGAAGTGTTTTTCATGTTGGAACGGTTTTTTTTTAAATAAGTAAATTATCTTTTAAAGATTGAAAGATCAAAGTCGAGAAGAAAATTGCAGAAGTTTAAATTTCACGTTTTTAAGTTTTTTTCTAAAGAAATTCAAATTTTATTGATTTTTTTAGATGCCTGTGAGTTTAATTAGAATCCGTTGGGCTGATTTTAATTGGAGACGCAATTTTTAATAATATTATTTTGTTTTTATTTTTAAATTAATTTATTAAAATCCCGGTGCATGCTTTTTAAAAAAATAAATCTATAGTTATAATAAACCACACTTTTTTGATAAGTTTATTAAAGAAAATGTTAATATTAAAGCCTTTTTTATTTAGTTTGGAGAAGTTTGAAACGATATGGTTATAATCGATCACAATTTGTAGGGTATTTATTTAAATAATATTAAAATACTTAACTTTTTACCTATTTATTTAGTTTTGAGAATTTCGAACAGATTTATATTTTTACAACAAATGTTGTGGTTCTTAGAGGTGGTCCATATAGCATGGGCAGTTTTAGAAATGAAAATGTCAATACTAGGTTGTAGAATATTTTAAAATATTAAAAATGCGATGTTTTTCGCACTAAAACTGAGTTCTAGCAGTTTTAGTGCGAAAAACATCGCATTTTTAATATTTTAAAATATTCTACAACCTAGTATTGACATTTTCATTTCTAAAACAACTAATTTGTCCTACAAACTAATTAAAACACTAGCTAAAATAACTACTTCACTGTCTAATACCACGACTGACATTGGATTATACAACAAGTGTTTGCTGCTACATCAGAAACATACTATTAACACTTTTAATTTTCCCAACTATGCCACTTAAAATGCATCAAAATCAATTCCATAATTAACACAATATTTATCTTTGTTTTAGATTACGCAGTGGTGAAGCCAGGTGAATGCTGACAATAACTCCAAATCAGCTAGACGAACCTTCGAAACAAACACATGGAAGAAATGTGATGCTTTATGTCTCTTAGTCCGTTAGATGGAGGATGAATCCACGAATTTACTACTTAACTAATTTTAGTAGACTTAGCCTCTTAGAGTGATATGTATAATTGTAACTCAGTACTTATCAAAATAACACTGTGTATATAATAATGTACTTTTAATATTTAAAGAATTTATTTATTGTACCAAATAGTATTTTAAACGGTGGAAATTTGTTCACCGGCAACGGAAAATAAAAATTACACCTAAAGAGCAGAAAATATGAATATGAAAGGAGAAATATATAAAAATTTGCATTTTGTAAATATAAAATAAATGATTTACAGTGGTGTTCAATTATTATCTTCATTGATTTGTTCAAAAAAAATATTTAACTTTTGCTATAAGTTATTGATTACTTTATGATGTAACAACTTGTAGTGAGAAAAATATAGAAACACAAATTCACATCTACTGAATTTAAAACTAATGGGTGAGATCGATTTAAATAATTTTAAGACGAATAAAAAGTAAGAAGTAAAATAAAAAGAAATTATCTTATTTAAAAACAGAGCTGGGACGAATCCCGGTTAAAAGGATTTAAATCACGAATCCGAATCACCTAATATGATTCGAATCAGGAATACTCGAATAAAGGATTCGTAAGAGATAAATATGATTCGAATCAAAGATTCGAATCCCGTTTTTTCGAATCACGAATACAAATCGTTTAAGAATAAATTTGATTTTATTATTTTTTTACAACCATTAACATATAAATGTCGTTATCAGTTGTTTTAACAAAAATATTCACAACCTAATTATTTATTATTAACACTGAACATCGTTGATAACAGACTAAATTTCTGTGTTACTCTGTTTAAAGATGTATTTGTGTGTATTTGAACTGCACTTCAAATCAATGGTTTATACGCGTGGCGCATGAAGTAAAATTTCGTGTTTAGAAAAGCCCCGTGAAAATTTGTGTCGGGTCGCTGCGCGACCCTCGACAAATTTTCTACGCGGGGCTTTTCTAAACTCGAAATTTTACTTCATGCTTAGTCTGGGAGTGGAAGACACTTGTTACTTTAAAATATGTCACAACTGTTAAAGTATGTAACGTCGAATTCCCGTCTTCAGGGGTGATATGTAAACAAATTATGGGTCCTAGGAGTTGCCCAATAAGTGAGTTACTCAACTGTTTCCAAGGCACTCTTTGAAAAACCAAAAGATTAAAATTTTACATATAAAATGTACAATAAACTATAAGTGTGATACATCATTGCATTCAGTAAAAAATATTCTTCCAAAAAATATCAAAATCCAAAATGGAGCTCATAAGAAAAACATAAGTTAACTATGGTCCCTAGGTAAATGTTATAGTTATCTTAAAATAAAATATGTTACTAGATTTTTCGTTAAAAAGTGCCTATAATGTCAAAGTTGTAAATGTCTGGATTCATTAGTTTTTGAATAAAAAATAAAATGTTTATCAGATTTTGAACATATCTTGATTTTTGATATTTTGTCATTTTTATCGATTTATAAAATTTTGATGAAATTTTCGATATTTCGAGATTTTTTCGTCAAATATGTATATAAAATGTTTATATGTAAGATTTTCAATATTTTTATTTAGATTCGTAACGATTTTCAAAAATTATTGAATCATTACTTGAACACACAAATTTGAGATTTTTTTTTCTACAAGACATATTTAATCATTTTTGCATTGAATGACATTTTTGAAATTTTTTACCTTTTGAGAAGACATTTTTGACAATAGATTATATTCTTGATATTAGACTACGTTTTTTGATATTGGATGTCATGTTTTACATTAGATGCTACTTTTGATAAACAATGACATTTTTTACTTTTTTACTATTTCTGATGTTGACATTAAATGACGTATTTGACATTAGATGGCAGTTCTGACATTTTATATTTTTTCACTTTTTTGACATTAGACGACAATTTTGACATTTGATATTTTTGATATTACATATTTACTTGTTTTACATTAGCTAACAATTTTTATATTATTAGATAACTTTTTTGACATTATTACTGATTATAACAGAAATTTTCGTATTTGTATGAACGTTTTTGTCAAACTGTCACGTACTGACATAAAATGATAATTTTCACGTAAATCGATTTTATCAACACGCCGAATTTTTTACGTTTTAGATATTTTTTATATTTACGGGATGACATTTTGGTCATTTTGATGTTTTTGGCAATTTTAAATAATTTTGATATATTGATATTATGATAACGTTTAAAACTGAAAACAGTTTTAATATGTTTTTCTATTTTTAACTTTACTTGAAATCAGTGTTTAATACGCGTGGCGCATGAAGTAAAATTTCGAGTTTAGAAAAGCCCCGTGAAAATTTGTCTCGGGTCGCTGCGCGACCCGAGACAAATTTTCTACGCGGGGCTTTTCTAAACTCGAAATTTTACTTCATGCTTAGTCTGGGAGAGGAAAACACTCGTTTAAATCATCAAATTGAACTCTTTTAAAAACACAACGAATATCTACAGATTTAAAGAAAATAATGTGAATTTGAAATATGTACACTTTAAAGGAAAACTTCCTGTATATGAACTGTGGTAGACGAATAATAAAATTTATTATCACCACAGAAAGTCTATTCGAAAATATTTCTTTTATTTTGAGATTTCAAGCGTGTCCAAATTATTAAATTCGGGAATATATTTTATAAACACACTGTTGTGTTCCTGGGATGTTGACACGTCGAAATTAAACACAGTAGTTCACTTAACTAACCAATATATATTCACAATCACAAATAACAGTTTACAACGAATTCTTTGCGTAATACTCGGATTAACAGTAATATAGTTCGGAACAAGTTGAAGTCACTTTGTTTGGAACTAGTACTTAGACGTTTATCGCGGAGTTTGACTTTTAGGAAATAGTGCGACACGATTGTTAACTGGAAATAGCTAGACTCGATTACTGACTTAACACTCACTTAAACTTGCTCTGTTCTTTAGTTTTAAATGAAAAGTAAGTTTTGATAGATTAATTTCTATTGGGAAGAGATGTTAGAAACTGGAGGTGGAGACATGTATTTATCAATCAGCTTTAAAGTTTTTGATGTGGGCGTGTCCGAAGGGTGGTACCCTTCTTGTCACGTTCACATTGAGTTTGAGGTACCTGGAAGCTATGCCCTTTGAATTTATAATCAAGTTAAAATTTGGAAGATCTTCCCTTTGAATTAATAATTAGATTTGAAGTACAATCGGAAGATCTGTCCCTTGAATTCATAATTAGGGTTGCACGTGTACTGGCGGGTGCACTGTAATAAACACATCCGTATTACATAAGGGATGTTTAGGGTTTTTAATATCTAATGCACTCACGCAAATCTCCAAAAATAAAAATAGTACGTGATCGATGTTATTAATAACGAGGTGATTAAATAGATACGTGATGTCTCCTAGTAATGAAATGATCGGAATCTAACACCTCCCCCATAAAAATAATTTATAAGGGTTAAATGGCCTTATGAATTTGCATAAAGTAATAAAATAGATAAACATTTTAAATTAAACATAAAGTTATAAAAAGTATACACAGAATTGATTAACTAGTAAAGGTAATAAAATACGAAAATTATTAGAAATTACTAAAAGTTAAATGCTAATTAAAAATTATGAAAATACGAAAAATAGAAATTAATAGAAATAATGATAAAATGTTAATTAATTTAATCGTTCATGATAGTCTGTGGTTTCGAAATTACAATTCACACGACTGATCTTTTGTTTTTCACTCACTACACATTTTATTCCATGTCGATACCTGCTGATCGCGAGAAGGATTGGGTCCTGTATGGGGTATCTCTATTAGATCTGGAATTAGAGATCGGTTGGAGTTCGATTGTTGGTCCAATGTTCATGTGTTGCTGGTCCTCATCTTCAATTATTCTGGCTAGCTGTTCTCGGGTTACTGGAGCCGTAATGTTAGTGTTGAAAATTTTTAAACATCTGGAATCTGGAGTACTGCAGCATATTTGTTTAAATAATCTTGGGATTCCACAGCAACGAAGAATGCAATATAGCAGAAGAAGTGCGAGTATACTGAAGACTGCAGATGAGATTGCCGAAAACAATCCTGATGCGGAACTGTAGTTGTTGTTTTGCGAGTTCTTCTCAAGAATTTGGTCCATTTGGTGTAATTTAAAGTTGGCAAGTTTTAATTCATTTAACCCAGTGTTGACGATTTTGATTGGTGCTAGCTTTATTGGAAGATAATCCTCGATGTGCGAATGATTATTACAACAATCATCGCTAAGGATGTTAAAATTTGGAGCCATGTGGTGTACTTCATGAAACGTGTTTGATGTTGCTTCTAGAACCATAGTTGGAGTGTATGTTTTGCATTGTGAATTCAGTTGGATTAGTCCTGTCGACATTATTTCTTTGTTAACGACGTTTTTAGATGGACAGCTGATCGTGATTTCGGTTGGAAGAGTGACTGCGAATAACCACTCGTTGTTGCCCAGAGGATGCCATATCTCTAGCTCGAACTGGCTGGTGCGCACGTCACAGGAACTTGGAATTTTGCGAAGATGGGAATTTAGAATCATTGTTTCGCAAATTGGTTTTTCTGATGTCCTCGTAGTTTGTAGTTGGGTGCAAATAAATTCATTTTTCGATGTCTCGGTGCATTATCCCAAGTTTCTCAGCGGAACGTAATAGACACGAGTGACACTCAGAAGGATGTAGGAAAATGTGGGGTTTATAAACGAATAGGTTTGAGTCATATTATGTCGAATTGGCAAAGGTAAAATATAAATTGTATTCTAGATCGTCGACAAAAGGTATTTTAATTGCAAAAATTATTTTTTTGTTTATGTATACAACATCAAGTTTACATATTTCGAAATATTGATGTATTTCTGGAAATGTTAGTGCAAAGGGCAATGCTTTTCCATTGGGAATCACTATCTGTGATAATTCATTTACAAGATCTCCTGGCGAGAGGACATGAGGATGGAAAATATTCTTTCTGGCTAAAGTAATAGAAGATATTAATTGATCGCAATAATGTTCTATTTCTGAAATTAATTGTGTCAAAATAGTTACTTGTTCGGTAATTACTTGTTGTATTTTTACTTCCTTAAGGTTATCTGACATTTTCTTTGAAAAGTTATTAAATAGGTTAATATTATCGTTTAATTTTTCTTCGTTAATTCTCAAATTTTGAATGGATGCATTAAAATTAGTGATTGCCCCTGAAACTACTTTAATTTGTTGAGACATTAATTTTTGAATATTTTTGTTATTATCAAAAAGTAATTTAATTGATTGGTCATAAAATCTAGCATTTTCTGCATCTGGAATGCCGAAGAGCCAATTGACAGCATACGAAACACCGTTAAACAAACCTCGTTTTGCTCGTTCATTTTTGAACGTATGACCTGTTAAATGATTGACGGATTGGATTTTGTCCTTTAATCTCCTCATTTCAATTTCTACTAAATTTAGTGAGTTTTTTCTATAAAATAGTAAGTGCTCATTTAAATAGTTTGTATTAATGCAACATTTCGACAAGGTAATATTATAAAATTTTTGAATTTGGACAAATTGTTCATCGATTATTTTTAAATTGAAATAAGATAATAATATAAAATGAAAATTACTCAATTTCGCTTTTCCTGGCTGGTGGTAAAATAAGCCTGAACTATTATTTAGGTATGTTATTTCATAATCATCATTAAGTAAAGAATGGATAAAAGGGATAAAAAGTAGGATGAGAGTGAATTTCATCGTGTAGTCAAGTATCACCTGTAATGAAAGGTTTAATTTCATTAATATGGTAAGTTATATGTTTGTTTTTCTTTAATATTACAACTGATTTATTTTTGTTGATTTTGATTATTCTAAAAGGTCCGGCGAAATTAGACTGAAGTTTTTTAGTAAGTCCGGATTTAATTTTATGATTTTTTAGTAATATTAAATCATTAACTTTAAAATCGTGAATTTGTATTTTATTATCATAATATTCTTTTGATTTAGTTTTTGAATTGTCAATATTAGTTTTAGCAATTTGATGGCTTATATTTAGTTTGTGTTTTAAAGATTTGACATAATCATCATAGGTATATAAAATCTGAGGTTCTTGAATTATTGATGAGGGAAGGAATGGTTTGTTACCGAAAAGGAGTTCGTACGGACTAAAATGTGTGGATTTATGCACATGCGTGTTATACGAAAACATCGCAAAAGGTATAAATTCATCCCAATTAGATTGTTGTTCATTTATGTAATGTTTTAGGTAATCCTTTAAAGTAAGGTGAGACCTTTCCAGTGCGCCATTTGTTTGAGGATGATACGGAGAGGATAGGATATGTTTAGTATGAAATAATTTTGTTAATTCTTTCATTAGGTTAGAAGTAAAATCCGTACCTTGGTCGCTTAAGATGGTTTTAGGGATACCAAACATTGTTATGAATTTAGCAAGTTCTTCAGCTATTGTTTTGGATTCATGATTTGGAATAGGTATTGCATATGAATATTTTGTCAAATCATCTTGCATCGTGAGTATGAAGCGATTGTTGTTTTCAGTTTGAGGGAGTGGTCCAACAATATCTATTGCAAGCCTATCGAAAGGTTTGTCTGAAGTCGAAGTTATTTCCATAGGTGCTTTAGTTGGCTTAAAATTGGTTTTATTTATTTGACACGATTGGCATTTTTTTATATATTTCTTTATATCGCTCTTCATATTCGGCCAATAATAATTTTGCTTAATTCTATTATAGGTTCTAGAAAATCCTGAATGTCCTGCTAATTTTGAATCATGATTTTCTGCTAAAATATTCTTAATTTCTTCATCTGAATTAACTTGTTGTCTATTATTTTCTACGATTATCGGAGTTATTTTAATGTCTTTGAATAAAAAGTAAATCATTTCAGAGAACATCTTTGGTTTTATATTTTTATTATTTTTAGTGGGACTATAAATATAAACTTTAAGATTATGATTTGAATGTTCACTAAGTAAATCTATTATAATAGTTTTAAGACTATAAAAAAGATCCTTGTATGTTAACTTATCAAAGTGAAAGTTCTTGGCAATAGATAAGAAACTCGTTTTATTATTATTGTTAGTCAATTTTATAAATGAATGTAGTGAGTTTGGTTCAGAGAGATTTAGTGTATCAAAAGATTGTTTAAGTTCTTCACTGAATACGTTATGTTCGTCTAGATCCTTTGAATATATCAATATATTAGGAAAATGATTTAATTTATTAGAATATACGATTTCTATTAAAGGTATATCAATAGTTTTATAATGGAATTGAATAAATTCTTCGAATGTTTGATCATCTGTTAATAAATTTACAGGTGCGATTCGAGAAAGAGCATCTGCATTTGAATTTATTTTTCCGGGTTTGTAAATAATCTCATAATCATATTCTGCTATTTGCAAACGCCATCTCACTAATCTGGAACCTGGATCCTTGCAATTAAATAACCATGTGAGTGGTTTGTGGTCAGTAATAATTTTAAACTTTCTACCATATAAGTAGGGTCTAAAATGTTTAATACTCCATATAATTGCGAGAAGTTCTTTTTCTGTGGTAGTGTAATTGGATTCAGATGCATTTAATGTGCGTGATGCGTATGCAATTGGTAAATCTTTTCCAATATCACCTTGACTTAAAACAGCGCCGATTGCAACATTTGAGGCATCAGTTGTTAAAACAAATTCTTTATTGAAGTTAGAATATTGTAACAGGGGTTGTGTAGTTAAAATGTTCTTAAATTCTTTAAGTGCATTTTCTTGAATTTCTGTCCAATTGAAAGGAGTGTCTTTCTTTAATAAAAGAGTTAAAGGTTTTGCAATATTTGCAAAATTCGGAATAAATTACGAGTTACGTTTTTTGGAGTTGGGAAATTATTTATGGCATTAACCTTATCTGGATTAGGTCGAACACCTTCATCAGAAATTATATGACCTAGATATGCGACTTCTCGTTTTAAAAATTCGCATTTATCTGGTTGAAGTTTTAGATTATTTTGCCTTAGTTTAAGAAAAACCTTTTCTAATTTTTCTTCGTGTTGTAGGAGTGAAGAGGCATATATGACGATATCGTCTAAATAAACAAAACATTGAATTCCTTGAAGACCGGCTAAGATATTGTTCATCAGTCTTTGGAATGTTGCGGGGGCATTCTTTAATCCAAATGGCATTCTTTTAAATTCATAATGACCTAGTGGAGTGGTAAATGCAGTTTTTTCTTGATCGATTTTATTCATGGGGATTTGATGGAAACCAGAAGCTAAATCCAATGTAGTGAAGTATTTTGAGTGACCTAATTGGTCAAGAATGTCTTCGATGTTAGGAAGAGGATATTTATCACCTACTGTGATATCATTTAACTTCCTATAATCAATGACAATTCTCCATTTACGTTCACCGGATGCATCTAACTTCTTTGGGACAACCCAGAGGGGAGAAGACCAAGGGGAATTTCATGGTTCAATTATTTTATCCTCTAGCATTTTATTTACTTGTTTATTTACTTCATTTTTGTGAATTTCAGGATAGCGATACGTTTTTGTATAAATAGGATTCGGATTTGTTACCTTAATTTGATGATTAATTGTATCAGTCTGACTTAGTTTATCACCAGGCAGTTGGAATATATCAACGAATTTGTTACAGATTTTAGTAATAGAATTTTTTCTTCTGGATTTAGGTGATTTAATCTTAAGTTATCGTGTAAGAGATTTAGTTTGTTAGAATTATTTTTTGCAAAATTTGTATTAAAATTAAGTATTTTATAATCACTGGGGATAGATTCAAGAGTTACAGAAAATGGGTGTATTTCTTCATTAGTTACTTTAGTGTTTAAGATTGTAGTAATTGCTTTTTTGTTTTTGTTTACTTTTACAATAGATTTAGCTAAGTATATTCCTTTTTCAATTTCTATTTCAGGCATTATACCTTCTTTGATCTCAGGGTTCATAATTCCTATCTCTACAATAGTTTCAGACCTAGCAGTAAGTACTATAGGAAGTACTTTATGTAGCGAAGGAGAAGATTCTGTTTGCAAAGGAATTTTTACTCCCTTAAGAGTTAAAGTTTTGTCGAAATAGTTTAGGGTGACTTTTTCTTTTTCGAAAAAATCTTTACCTAGAAGTCCATCGAATGGAACATTAGATGCGGAATTTAATACTTGAAACTTTGATAATAGAATTTGATTTTGAAGTTTTAGAGGAATGATACAGCTTCCAAGTGTTTCGATCGGATTATTTGGGCTTAGACCTTGAAGAATTAGTTTATCATTGAAATCGCATTTAGTGAATGGACTTATTCTGCCTGCTTTAATTATCGAAACACCTGCACCTGTGTCGATTAAAAGTTTTAATTTTTTATTGTCATTACGTGCATTATCACAATGAATAATGACGTAATTTAAATCCTTATCAGAAAGTAGTATTTTTAGTTTTGAAACACCTGAATGTGAGACAAGTCCCTCGGAGTGGTGTTGGACTCGAGAGACGTTTTGAAGTTTAAATGAACTTGTGATTCAGCTTCTTTTTTCTGTTTATTATTGTACTCACGTTTTCTACATTCTTGAATAGTGTGACCAGGTTTTTTGCAATAATTACATGATTTTGATTTATTTTTTAAGAAACAATTGTTTGTATCGTGATTAGTTTTATTACATATGTCACATTTTCTAATTAAGTTAATAGGTTTAGAATTGAGGTTTTGATTATTAGGATTCGAGCGTCCTTGATAACTAAATTGTTTTTTGTTAAATGAAGAATAATTTTGATTATTTTGATTAATTGAGAGAGCTCGTTCCTCTGAAATTGCTGCACTAAAAGCGGAGTTTAAAGAATCGAAATCTTTCCATCTAAGCATCTGAGATATCTCTGATTTTGAATGATATACGAATCTGTTTAATGAAATTTCGTTTATGGCTTTAATTTTACCAGGGATATCACCTTTTTCAGTTGTATATTGATTAATTGCTGAAATAGCACGAGAATTTAAGGTTTCTAATATTTGGTAAAATTCAGAGATGCTTTGATTTCGTCCTTGGGAGCAATTATTTAGATCTTCCATTATTTGACAATAATGTTTTTTGTCTTGATATAAAATTTTTAGTTTATCTTTTAATTGATCCCAAGTGTCGAATGAGTGCTGAGCCAATTGGTCTTTTGCTTTTCCAGATATTTTTGAGAGAATAAAATATAGTAAAGGGGTTTGTTGGTCATCTGTTGCGTGTGTAACAGCATTGTTACAATTTGCAATAAATTGCCCTAATTCGTAGCGATTGCCAGTGAAAGATTGTGGAATTAGTGAACACAAGAATGTGATCGGAAATTTGTCAGAGGTGGACACTGTGGATTCGGTCATTTTGCGTCAATTACGTTCACCAAGAAAACAATAAGAAAACACTTACCGGATTGTTGATCTGGTGTATGTTTTTTGATCGTTCCGTTGCGAAGGAATGGATTCCACCAAGATGACGATGCTCCTTGAAGAAGGTTTCAGCTCGATATTCTTGTCAACGAGATCCTACCGACTGCGCCAATTTTATGTTGTGTTCCTGGGATGTTGACACGTCGAAATTAAACACAGTAGTTCACTTAACTAACCAATATATATTCACAATCACAAATAACAGTTTACAACGAATTCTTTGCGTAATACTCGGATTAACAGTAATATAGTTCGGAACAAGTTGAAGTCACTTTGGTTGGAACTAGTACTTAGACGTTTATCGCGGAGTTTGACTTTTAGGAAATAGTGCGACACGATTGTTAACTGGAAATAGCTAGACTCGATTACTGACTTAACACTCACTTAAACTTGCTCTGTTCTTTAGTTTTAAATGAAAAGTAAGTTTTGATAGCTTAATTTCTATTGGGAAGATATGTTAGAAACTGGAGGTGGAGACATGTATTTATCAATCAGCTTTAAAGTTTTTGATGTGGGCGTGTCCGAAGGGTGGTACCCTTCTTGTCACGTTCACATTGAGTTTGAGGTACCTGGAAGCTATGCCCTTTGAATTTATAATCAAGTTAAAATTTGGAAGATCTTCCCTTTGAATTAATAATTAGATTTGAAGTACAATCGGAAGATCTGTCCCTTGAATTCATAATTAGGGTTGCACGTGTACTGGCGGGTGCACTGTAATAAACACATCCGTATTACATAAGGGATGTTTAGGGTTTAGAATATCTAATGCACTCACGCAAATCTCCAACAATAAAAATAGTACGTGATCGATGTTATTAATAACGAGGTGATTAAATAGATACGTGATGTCTCCTAGTAATGAAATGATCGGAATCTAACAACACACGCTCGCGAACTCTCGCACAGTCTAGACGTACGAATTGAGCTCTTTAATTTAAAATTAAATCAATTCTGATTTAATCGCAATGTCAAGTATGGAGGACGAATCGGAACACGAAGAAAGGGATGGGTCTTTCATCACACCAAAAAAAGGGAAAGGTCGCGGCAGACCCAAAAAAATCTACGTTGGAGACGACAGCGGATCTGCAACAGGATCAAGCGTAAGCACACGTGTACGTAAAATATCACAATCAGTCTCTCAATACCCCAAAACACATCAAACACGTTCACAAACCCAAACACAACATTCGCAACCACACTCCCTAGAAGGGCCATCCCACGCACAAGCAATAGCTCCACAAACACAAGCACAACCCACACACCCACAAAAAACCTTACCACACACACACATTCCTCATCAAGTATCACGACCGACAACTACACAACCCACTCAATTTAAAAAATACAACCTCACATACAATTTTACAACTGCAAAAGAAGTGGCACGCCTTGAGTTTGTAGCAACCTGGATGAAATTAAATTACAAACATACAACACAGAAACATGGATTTATTCCAACGAAAGTAAGGATGTGTTAGAAAAACAACTTGAAACTCTGCATGAAAAAGGCTTCATTCACACTTTCCGCGACAATTCGACCGGCGCCGGCGTAGGAGCGGTGGGGAACCGCGGTGCGCCAGCGCCAATGCCAAGCTATTGCTTGATAATTAAGAGCGTCGAGCTCGAGATCGACGAAAAAACAATAAGCACGCACCTAAATACACTCGGAATTACTCATCGCTATTGTCGCAGGATTATCGCAAAAAAGGACAACACAAAAACTAGAATGATAAGAGTAATTACTGGATCATCGGAAGCATTCACAAAACTCCTACATAATCAGTTTACTTTCATGTGTAAATCGTACCCGGTAATAGAGAGTTCACCACCCGCACCAATTCCATAACCCTGTTCACGTTGTAACAAATACGATCATGTAACTTCGAATTGCACAGAAGAGATTACTTGCTCCAAATGCAAAGGAAATCACCCCACGCACAAATGCGATTCAACACTACCACCAAAGTGCAAGGCATGCGGCGACACCACCCATAGGGCATGGTCCACTAAATGCCCCAATAGACCTCTGGTACCGATACAAGGAATCCCCAATGTTACTATGAAATGCGTCAATAAAAAATCGGCTGATATCGACCCGAGTCTAACAAAAAAATCACGAATTCATACATCTATCACAAAGCATGACTTCATCATTGATGCATACACTACAGAAATAAATTCACCCACTAACACCGATAGACAAGCCCTGTTAAAACAACTAAAATCACGCTTCATCAAATCATTTAACATAGATACTCACGTCAAGTTTTCGGGTAATAGCATGTTTATTGTTATGTTCGACCTCGAATCACCTAATATCATCCCACCAGTAGTTCCCATGTCAGGCATTCGCACCGCATTTTCGCAAATCACTTCCAATGGCTAACCAAATAAACATCCTCTACACCAACATTAATTCCCTTACTAAAAAAGCCCTTCTTCTATTTAATTACCTATCCAATCATCCCATTGACATTAACCTTATGGTCGAAACCAAAAACGGAAAAACCCTTTAACTTCAACCAATGGTCCTACATACAAACTCCCTCCTCTACTCCCAATCAAAACAGACGTGGTGGCTCGATAATCTCTGCAAGACCTGGAATTAAACTAGGAAAAGCAAATCCGCCAAAATTAAATAACGTCATGAACGAATGTCTGCATTGTACTATCGAGCTACCACTTTTTACGCTCCATATCTTCCTAACCTATATTCACCACTCATCCTCAATAGAAGATACAATCCTAACTAAAGCCTCCCTTTACGATCACGTAATTATAATTGGCGACTTTAACATAAATAACACAAAAAGAAAACAACTCTCATCATTTATATCCCACTCAAACTTTGTCCGCATAAACACTGCCCCTACATTTATTATGTCTCAAAATCAATCGACAACACCAGATGCCATACTGTGTACGAGCAACATCCAGCACCTAATCCAAAACATCTCTTTAACCCCTGACGTTGGTTCAGATCATCTAAGTATCCAATTTGCCCTCTCAACCTCAGCTCCTATACCTACCACCCCGAAAACTATTTATAACTTCAGGCGCTGTGATACCCACAAAGTCTCAGAGGAAATGACACATTTTATAAGCACCCACCCAAGCATTAATTCGAAAACTATATCCTTGTTTCTAAACAATCTTTCTTCCTCCATACAGCGCCACACTCCTTTCTATACAAAACAACCCTTTAAATACCCCCTCCCCAATTTTATATTAAGACTCATAAAACACAAAAGACAGATGTACAGAGACATAAGACAGACAGAGGACACAACCTTGAAACAAAAATATAATAAACTTAACAAAGACATACACAGATTAATTGGCGAATACAAACAAGACAAGTGGATCAAAGCCTGTAAAGAAATAAATGATCTGAGAGGAAAAAGCTACTGGCAGGAGATAAAAAAATTATCTAAATACAAAAAAACGGACTACTTGACAAGTATAAACCACCCAGTGACGAACATTACAATTACTGATGATCAGACAATGACCGACATTTTTGCGGACTATTTTAAGGATAATTACACAGAGACAGACACATACGACAATAACTTTTTCGGAACAGTCGATAATTGGTACCAATCATTCCTTAACTCCTACACCTCCCAAACGCCGGATGATAATATCAACGAGAACGAGTATTACGAAAACTTGCATAAAGGTAAAAACACAGCGCCAGGTTATGATAATATGCCTAGAATTATCCTTAAATCCCTTCCAGAGAACATACACCAGTATATCCTCAAGATCTTTAACAACCTATACTCCTTACAACACTTTCCCCAGGAATGGAAGCAGGGTATCATAACATGCATATTTAAACCTGACAACAATAGATGCAACGTATCTAGCTACAGACCTATTACCCTGCTCCCAGTCTTGGACAAACTATATGAAAATATCCTAAAAAATAAAATCCTTACCCATGTTTCCAAACACATCCCTCCATATCAATTTGGATTTATGCAAAACCGTTCTACTACACTCCCCCTAGCTATCCTCACCTCAAATCTACATACCACTCACCTTCATGGTCATAAATCCGCAATCCTGTTCCTTGACATCAAAAAAGCATTCGACACAGTATGGCATCAGGGTCTACTATATAAGTGCGCCTGCCTTAACATCCCTCCCCACCTAATTAATATCCTACACAATTTCCTACACAACCGTTCCCTTAAAGTTAAAATAAGAAACTCCTTCTCATACTCTTTCTCCCCACTTCAAGGTGTCCCTCAAGGCTCCCCGCTTTCTCCCTTGCTCTACAATATATTCGTCCACGATATATATAGTCCTAACCCTACGCACCACAATCCCTCCTCCTATATTTTACAATATGCTGATGATACTGCCCTAATCTCACACGCTTCCACCATAGCAAAAGCGGTCAACACTTTTCAGGTCCTGATCAACCAGATTACAGATTGGTTTAACAAATGGAGAATTTCAATCAATACCCAAAAAACTAAACTGCTCATTCCCTATCATAAATTACACAACTCTCCATTCACTATTTCCATATATCACATCCCAATATCCCCCTCACCTACATGTAAATATCTCGGAATCCTGTACGACTCCAAAATAACCTTTAAAGCCCACACCCAAAATATCAAAACCGCGGTCAAGAGGAGGGCTCGGCATTTTAGATGTCTCACACACAAAAACGAAGGAATCACATTACAATCTGCTGTGACTATATACAAACTGACTACGCGGCCATCCTTTACTGCAACCCCCACCCTATAACCCTTAAAAATTTACAAGTAGCAGAAATATCGGCCCTGAGAGTGTTGACAAAAATCAGACACCCTAATAACCCCCTCCACAATCCATCCAACATACTTCTTTATGAAAAAACACAAGTGGTTCCTATAGAAACACGAATTACCCACCTATCCCATAAATTTGCATCCAGATCCACTAACCATGACCCCATAAACCACCTTTACATATACAGAAACCCCAATACATTCCCCAAATATAAATTCTCCGATTCCACTATCGCTGACTTCATCTTAGAAACACCCACGGACATATAATCACCCTAATTAGACATCATACATTCATTTTTATTTATTCATACCATACATCAATCATAACACTTTAAATGCTAAACAATGGCAGAAAGACCTCGGGTCGATAGCCTATGAAAGGACAACTCCAACAATTTTATATTATATTTTATTATGCAATACTATAATTAATGTAATGTAAAAGTCCCTTGAATAAAGATATTTGTATATATATATTTTATAAAAACAAATTTACAATGAAATTAACAATTCTAAATTATATTTTCAACGTTTTTAGTTATTTTATATATTTTTAATAAAAAATTGTTAAAATTATTAGATTAATAGATTATTGTTTCAAATATTCATAATTTGTATAAATAAACAAAGTCATTTTACAATGAAAAAATGTAAAATATATTTCCAACATTTTTAGTTATTATATATATTTTTAATAAAAACGTGTTTAAAAATTAATAGATTTTTAATATATTTATGTTATTAAACATTTTTTATTTAAAAGTTAGATAAATACAAAAATCTTTTTACAATGAAAAAATCAATTTGAAAAATGTTTGATGGGTATTTAATTGGAATTGATAATAAAAAAACAGAAATTATTTCAATAAAATTGATAAATTATTTACGAATACACAAAAATAAAAACATAAAATATAGATTCATATAAACATTCATATATACAAAAAACTAACAAACATTAAAAAACTATATTAAATATACATATAACTGTATTCTTATTTATTTACGATATTTTAGAAGCAATTTTTTCCATTTTTTTTATTTAGTAATAATTATACAGAATAGATCGAAGTGTAACACAAAATCAACAGAATATATTTTAAATAAAAAGCCAACAAATCAACACCTCATCATTTGCTTGTTTAATTTCATGACACTCAGGTTTTAAAAATTGCAATAAATAGCAAAGCTCGGTGTGTATATTTTTATATATATTTTTATATCATAATTTCCCTGAAATAATTAGCGAAGATAATATTTTAATTTTGAGAAATTAACATTAAAAATGTTACGTTCCGTTTCATCCATTTACACTCCGAATAACGTGTATGAATATCGAATTAACTTTTTTCCTTAACTATTTTCTTTTTGGATAATATTCATTATTTTAGTGGGGATAGCTTTATAGAAGGGATGAAAAATCAAATTCTTCGATCTATCTGTTTTTACCTATTTGTAGGCATTTTTTCGACCACGTTTTTATTATGGTGTATACCCTCAAGTATTGCGCGACCAGAACAATACCACTGCAACTTACAGATAATCCGCAACCTTCTAAAAACCATAAATATTTTGGGATTTAAAAAGATTATTTACTGTTGACACATTTAATCCGTATCCGCAGAATCCAATTCGGTAATTTCTTATCATGTTTTTCACTAACCGATATTTTAGTTAGACACTTTTTGATCGGGTTTTCTTAAATCATTTTGAATTATTTTTACTTACCTATTTAGTCTGTAACATAATCCCATCGGTACCTTTTGTAAATGTAATCTGACTAAGAATAAAACCATTGAAATAATTGAATTAACCTGACATACAAAACATTGTAAACTGGAAATAGAGCTGTTCGGGTTTGGCAGGTAATTTGTACCGAAAATTACTGCCCGTGCCGATCCTTCGTTTACCCGTGTTACGGCATTAGAAACGGTACCCCAAATAAATACTCGGACTTCCTGGAAATACACCCCGGCCTCGAGACCATCGGTTTACGCGAAACCTCCCGTGGGTTCATAGCTGCTTTCCAGGCCAAGACGAAAAAGAGACAACGATGACCACCCCCTCCACTATAAAGAAGACTGTACATATATTTTTGTAAATATTCATTACGATCTCAACCAGTGTACAGATAAGTTCAATAGAAGTATTTTTAAGCGTGTGTTCTCTTGTTTTTCTTCCGAGTCGTAACAACCGCGTGCTCCTACAAAGCACATAACAAATAACAAACTTATTCAAGAGTATTCAATAATTTTTGCAATTACACTTCTCAGAGAAAATCTATTATACTTATTCTATTAAAAGACATCTTGTTGTTTTCTAAATGTTATTGATTATCATCACTTAACGAGACTTTTCAACATATTTCAATATTTGAGCCAATTATCTCAAATATTAGGGATAACACTTGTTTCTGATTCCTGGGACCCTAAAACGTATATTTCCGTACAAACAAAGATAGCCATGAGGTCGGTAACAATTATTAAAATGTAAAATTTATAACGTTATTAATGTGACTAATTACTTGATTTAACAAGTTTGTTTGTTTCGCAGTTTTTGATAATATTCTCAATTATAAAGTTTCATGAATTTTATATAATTTGTACTTTCTCTATATAACATTTCGTGTATCTCGGGAAGTATTGAGAATATCGAAAAATATTTCTGCTTATTCTTTTTTAAATTATCCCCATGCAGCCTCACGACGAATGCCCTAAATTTTAATCCAAAAATTAGGTAACATTTTAGTGCCCACTGAGTGTTGTCGGTGTTGGTCAAATGGCACACAATAAGCGTTTATAAAATTTCAATCGGAAAAGTACAAGTTGATCATGTAACAATCGTTCAAAGTAAACGGATAATTAAAGTAGTCAGTGCAAAAACCACAAATTTCTGAAACTGTTAATATTTATTAAAAGTATGGTTCATTTAATAAAATACGCATCGTGATTAAAATATATACTGAGTCCATTTTGGGATCTGATTTTTTTCTTTTGCAGAATAAACACTCATGTTGAATTGAATTATTGCTTTGTGTTTTAATAAATTTGATGCCAAACACTGACTTTTCGTAGCACCTACTGTTTTGACGATTTTATTTTCGTATAATCGTTCACTATTTTCAAGCTATATTTCAAATGAAACTGAGGAGAACTCAAAAATAATACCTCGAAAATACTGCTAGTAGGTAAAGAAATGATTTTAATTTTATTGTAATCGTTTTGGTTCAATAAGCGATACAAACTCAAATTCAAATTACATTGGAAATCTTTACATGAAACATACAATGCGCCTTGAACAGGACACATAGTATATTTAAAACTATTTTAACCCATTAACGGCCAAGCAATTTTAACTCTAAAAGTTAATTTTAATTAAAATTCTACACTTCCTTTTATGATTTCTATGAATGACTTATTGCATTACATACTGTGAATTTTTTCTTTAAATACACATAATGTATACGCAATTTTAACTCTAAAAGTTAATTTTAATTAAAATTCTACACTTCCTTTTATGATTTCTATGAATGACTTATTGCATTACATACTGTGAATTTTTTCATTAAATACACATAATGTATACGCAATTTTAACTCTAAAAGTTAATTTTAATGAAAATTCTACACTTCCTTTTATGATTTCTATGAATGACTTATTGCATTACATACTGTGAATTTTTTCTTTAAATACACATAATGTATACGCAATTTTAACTCTAAAAGTTAATTTTAATTAAAATTCTAAACTTCCTTTTATGATTTCTATGAATGACTTATTGCATTACATACTGTGAATTTTTTCTTTAAATACACATAATGTATACGCAATTTTAACTCTAAAAGTTAATTTTAATTAAAATTCTACATTTCCTTTTATCATTTCTATGAATGACTTATTGCATTACATACTGTGAATTTTTTCTTTAAATACACATAATGTATACGTGAATTTAATAAAAAGTTAAAAATCATAAATAGTTTATTACTATTATTATATTAATGTGATAATGGATTTTCAAAAAATGTGTGCCTCAACAATGTAATGTATACGCTGTCAATGTTCAGGCATTCGTCGATTTTATATAAAAACGTGCAATATGAAGTTAACAACGAGTGTATCCACTCCCAGACTAAGCATGAAGTAAAATTTCGAGTTTAGAAAAGCCTGAAAATTTGGCTCGGGCGCGTAGCGAAGCGGAGCGACCGAGCCAAATTAGGCTTTTCTAAACTCGAAATTTTACTTCATGCGCCACGCGTATAAAACATTGTAATATTGTGAAGTATTTATAATAAACTTTAAATAACAAAATATTTTAATTTTTCTTGGTACATTTTCAATTCAGGTCAAATAATATAATATATCAAATAAACTTATTTAGTAACTTAATTATCAAAAAATAATAATGATGCGTGTATGCATCAACGGCGCTTAATGGGTTAACAACTTCAAACGGTAATAATTCAAAAACTAAAAATAAAATAATGACAACTGCATTTTGCACTGACCCCTTTAATTAAAAAAGAAACCCTTATCGATCAGTAGATTTGATCTGATCAATAGGATTGATCTGATTAGTTAATAAAATGATAAGTTGATGTATTTGTTTTACTTTTTATCAAAAGTTAAATAGTTTTGTATTTTAAGTTTTTTGTACAAAATAAATAATACTTAATGAATTTTACAACGTTCACATATAATTTCATAAAATCTATTCTCTAATAACACAGAAAATAAAATTGTAGAAGGAAACGCATGAATGAATGTAACACGCATCCTTAGCTCGTTAAAAGAAAAAAAAACGTGTTTTCAAGATTGAAAAATCAACATCTGGAATATGATACAACGAGAAGCGCGGAATAGAGGGAGAAAGAAATTGTCTCTCTCTCACTCTTTCTTTCTGAGACTTGATTTCGCGACATCTGGAGTAAAATAGTCGTAACCGACCGACCGCAGGAGTATATAGGCATATAGCCAGCCATATACACCAATTTGGCATCCAGCGCTCTGCTCCCATTCGCGTGTACCCAAAATTTATATGGGGACTGGCTAACTGGATATATATGAACTGTGGCACAGTCTTTAAAAATTCACTTACTAGGATTAAAACGCTTTAAATGCGAAAATATTTAATTAAATATGTAATAGTTAGGTCCACTATATACACTAAAATATTGTAAATTTCAAAAATGTATACCTTTACCCTACTCGTTTAGTAGTATATTTTGAACTTCACTTGAAATCAGTGTTTTGTACGCGTGGCGCATGAAGTAAAATTTCGAGTTTAGAAAAGCCTGAAAATTTGGTTTGGTCGCTTCGCGCTACGCGACCAAACCAAATTTTCAGGCTTTTCTAAACCTGAAATTTTACTTCATGCTTAATCTGGGAGTGGAAAACACTCGTTTAAAGTTCCAATTTGAACTTTTTTCAAATACAACGAATATCTAAAAATTCGCAGCGTAGACAGTAACTCGGGGATGAATAAAAAAAATCTCTGTATAGAGCGGACCTAAATATTACAAATATGTCAAACTATGTTCGCATTTAAAGCGTTGTAGTTCTAGTAGTCAGTGAGTTAAGGCATCAATCCCGGCATAAGTCTTTAAAAATAGGGGAATGAAATAAAAGGTTTTTTTTCTGTTAGCGGCAGGGTTGTTATAAAAATGTTTACTTTGTTTTATTTTGACTTATTTTTCTATCAAACCAATCACGTCTTTTTTTATAAAACATGTTCTTTATTTATTTAAACAGCGTTTAAAACAAGATAAATTACAAAATTTTCATTATTATAACTAAGAAAAATCATTGAACTTGTAGATAATTATATTTTAAAAAATTGGTTATTTTATCTATCACTATATTACCAGGTCTGTAAATCTTGTTTAAATTTTAGTTTTAAACAAAATCTGTCAGTCTTAAAATTATAAATTGCTTTATTTTTTCAACTTTGTCTCAAACTTACAGATAAAATTAGCCCAGATATATTTTAAATATAATATTTACCAATTATTAGAGTAATCTAAAACAGATTATGTTTGAATATTTTCAAAATTAACGCCATTGGCGCATTTTTCGCTTACTTAATTATTAAATTAGTTAATTTGATACATTTTATTATTAGACGTGACGATAATGTATGAAGAAAAATGTAATAATTTTACTACTTAAATATTTTGATTATTACTAATTTAAAAAAAGTATTTGTTTTTAAACTTCATTATATTTTAGTGTTTTGTACGCGTGGCGCATGAAGTAAAATTTTGAGTTTCGAAAAGCCTAAAAATTTGGCTTGATAGCATAGCTAGGATTCTTGCACTTTTATTTTTTGAGTTCGCATTCATTCCCAAATGTACGGAACGTGCTACATGAGCAAACCAAATTTTCATTTGATTGTTACTATTTATTTATTAACGTGTCAAAATATAACATAGAGTGCTTGTTTCCATCCATTGTTTTTTATACTCAAAGCAACTAGATTTTGACTCATATATAAACGCTCCTCGTACCTAGGAGGTTTCATAAACTTATCGGGTTGATAACGTAGAGTCCCTTGATAATAAAACCCTATTTTGTAAACAACGACGAATTATTCTTTCGTTTTACGAAATCTTTGAAGAATCGCCAAAAATCCATTTTAGGACCGATTTTGATGCGATTTCGTGTGCGGTTGTATAGTATTTATATCTTGCAGTCGCAATTTCGACTCACCTTGCACCCTTGATATCTGTTTGTACTTAGAGTAATTTAAATTGAACTACATAAAAAAACAGATCAAAATTAAGAATTTATATACAAAGAGTTTTATGTAACACCGAACATGTTCATAACGAGAATTTTTCTTTTAAGTATACATAAGCATACGTTGTACATTTGCCGATGCTCGGTTTTTCAAAATAATTTAATCTGAAGCTTTTAACGATTGTTGTCCACTCCCAGGCTAAGCATGAAGTAAAATTTCGAGTTTAGAAAAGCCTGAAAATTTGGTTTGGTCGCGTAGCGCGAAGCGCGGAGCGGCCAAACCAAATTTTCAGGCTTTTCTAAACTCGAAATTTTACTTCATGCGCCACCGGTACAAAACACTGATGCAATGTAAAGTTTAGCGGTGTTTTAATCTTCGTAATATGTCAGTGTTTTGTACCGGTGGCGCATGAAGTAAAATTTCGAGTTTAGAAAAGCCTGAAAATTTGGTTTGGCCGCTCCGCGCTTTGCGCTACGCGATTAAACCAAATTTTCAGACTTTTCTAAACTCGAAATTTTACTTCATGCTTAGTCTGGGAGTGGAACACACTCATTTCAAGTTTCAAATTGAACTCTCAAAAAAAAAACAATGAGTATCTTAAGATTTACGACATATACGCTGTAATTGGGACATACTTGAAAGAAAAACTCGCTGTATGTACAAGTTAAGGCATTAATTGCGATTGATTGGCAACAATTTTTAATAGTCATATAGGCTTCCCAATTTACACATAACTTAAAAATTAGGTAATTAGGTGTCAAATTGTATTGGATGAAAATGTTCGGTGTTATATAAAACTCTCTGTATAAGTGATCTTGCACATTTTCCATGAGAGTATTATTGCTATAATTTTGCTCGTTTTAAAAAATATTGCACAATCCTCATGCCTGAACAATTTTTCCGAGTTCACGCATTTAAAGAGGACCCGATCCAAACATGCACACAGTCTCTGAAGAATGCTCAAGAATGAAATTCTAATGTGCGGAGATTTCTTGTACAATATATATATATATATATATATATATATATATATATATATATATATATATTGTTTTGTTTTAGCAAAGTGGCCTAGGAAAACAAAACCAACACGATTGGTTTTAAAGAACAGAAAATTCGCTTAAAATTAAGCACATTATTTTTAATGTAAATTGCATTTTATAATAGAGAAACTGAAATACATTGCAGGTATTTACATTTCCAAAACTAAGTAATAATAACAACATGTAATTTAATGTTTTATTTAAATGAAATTATCAAAATTATGTCAAAAAAGTATATAAAAAACCAGCATTGCAGGTGGCAAAAATAGTGTGGATGTTTTGATAGGGTCCCATTTAAAGGCACTCGCGTCTTCATCACTCCTGCTTCAAATATGCGTTCACTCGAGAAAATTGTTTTTCCGCACTTGTTTTGTAAATAACCATTTTATTCATTTAAATTGCGTCAATTTTCTTAATTTGTGCTAATTATAATTTGGATTTAAATATACTTGTCAAATTTTAGTTACTTCCAAGATTTCTTTAATTTCTATTATAAAAAGCAGAAATCGTAAATATTGAAAATTATTAAATCTATTAGAGTACTTAGAATGGAATAAATGGTCAAAATGTGTGGAAATTACTAAACTAGTTAAAATAATCTTGACTTTGAAAAAAGAAATCACTAAAGCTAAACTATTATATTTTTATTGAAGTAATTAATATCACGATTGTCTTCCACTCCCAGACTAAGCATGAAGTAAAATTTCGAGTCTAGAAAAGCCTTAAAATTTTCAGGCTTTTCTAAACTCGAAATGTTACTTCATGCGCCACGCGTATAAAACACTGATTTATTCTAAAGTTCAAAAGCAACTCATTAATCTTTTATTGTTGCCAAAAGTGGACTTAAAGAAGTCAAATAAATATGCAGGATGTTAATATATGATAACATTTTTATGGGCTTCAATCAGAATGTGTTACATTTAATATACATTAGTAATAAAAAAAACATTTTAAACAAATATCACATTTAAAACAAAACATTTAAAACAAAACAATTAAAACAAAAACACTGTTTTAAAACAAAAGATTAATACTAAGGCAAATTCCCCCCATCGTAAATAGCTATTTACGCCACTGGTTGTAGTAAGTGAATTTTTGAAGACTTTACCAACTGACGTATGACAGGTACTAGCCCAGTCATAGGTCAGTTGGTACAGTCATTAAAAAGTCACTTACTAGAACCAGTGGTATAGATAAAGTGGTATAAAAACATTGAAATACTCCTCAGTGATTAATTAATTAATATGAATTACCACGTAGTAAAGCTTAATACAATATTAATATCTACAGGATAAGGGATTATCTTACGAAAATAGCCTTTTTTTAATTACAACACTTTTATTGAAATTTGCAAGAACCTGCAGCTTAACAAAAAATGATTGTATAATATTAATAATAATTCTTTTTTATTTATTCAATTTAATCCAGTTTAACAATGCACCTACTTTTTAGTTATGGCATTCTCCGTTACGAATTTTACGCCATCCTAAAATAAAATCGGTTATTTACAATATTTAAAGAAAACTGAACAAATAATAAATTTACCTTTCTTAGGATTCCGGCACTGTTCTTTCTCGAGTTCGCAATGATTTCCAAATGTACGAAATTCTTTACCTTTACCCTCTTTATTTCTTGCGCAAAGTGGGTGATGTACTGATGGGCACACGTCGGGACAGTGTTTTTTTTCCCCGAAACCACATGCAATTACAGCTGAAACAATTAAAAAAATATATCATTTATTTATTGAAGTGCTTAAGTGCTGTAAAAAATGGATATACATATTAAAAGCCCTGGGTCGAAATTTAATTATAATTTTTGAAAGAATAGTATTAGTAGAACAAGTATTTAAAATGTGTTCATTTAGTTAGTTGATTTACGTGAAGATTTTAAGTCACTCAATTAAAACGCAGTTATATTCCTTTCTTCACATTTATTTTTCAATGCTAGATGTACATTTCGGGTACTATGTACCTATTATCAATAGCTAACAGTTATCTATCGATAATGAGTACATAGTGCCTGAAATGTATATTTAGCATCGAAAAATTAAAGTAGAAAGGGGAATATAACTGCGTTTTAATTAAGTGATCTAGAATGTGACTTTGTTTTACTTCGGCTCCACATATGTTCTTGTATGAACATTCAATGTTATGGCACTAGGGATTGTAACACTGGTCTTTGCGCTGATTTAATTGGTTATAGATATTTTGATTTATAAAAAACAAAAGTATAAAATTAGATAAAACATTAAAAGTGCGATTCTCTTCGCAATCTACAACAAGTTAGTCTTACAAAGACTGTATCAAACACTCATTGAAACAACTACTTCCCGAGCTAATAACCCGACGGACATTGAATTATACAACAAGTGTTTGCTGTTACATACAGTAACCTACTGCAAATGCAACAATTTGAGTCAAATTATTCAGGCCATCTATAGACGCGTTTCGAGATTTATCTCTCATCAGTATACCTTTGCCATTCCCTCTAAGTAATTTGACACCTTAGACTGGCGGTCACGTTACCGTTCAAACATAAGTATAAATGAAATTGCCAATTCTTGGTTGCAGAATACTTCAAACATTAAAAGTGCGATTCTCTTCGCAATCTACAACAAGTTAGTCTTACAAAGACTGTATCAGACACTCATTGAAACAACTACTTCCCGAGCTAATACCCCGACGGACATTGAATTATACAACAAGTGTTTGCTGTTACATACAGTAACCTACTGCAAATGCAACAATTTGAGTCAAATTATTCAGGCCATCTATAGACGCGTTTCGAGATTTATCTCTCATCAGTATAGATTTGCCATTCCCTCTAAGTAATTTGACACCTTAGACTGGCGGTCACGCGACCGTTGTTGCATTTGCAGTAGGTTACTGTATGTAACAGCAAACACTTGTTGTATAATTCAATGTCCGTCGGGGTATTAGCTCGGGAAGTAGTTGTTTCAATGAGTGTTTGATACAGTCTTTTTAAGACTAACTTGTTGTAGATTGCGAAGAGAATCGCACTTTTAATGTTTGAAGTATTCTGCAACCAAGAATTGGCAATTTCATTTATACTTATAAAATTAGATAACTGTATGGTCAAGAATGGGGTCATAAAAAGGATAAGTAATTAAATATGACCCTGCAGAGTACGGTAACAGTTTGGATACATTTATTAGTTTTTTTTACAAGAAATGTCTTGGGTTCTATAAATGGCTATTAATTAAACAAAGAGGCATTTTTAACTAAATATCTTATAGACACTGTGGCCCATTTGCACCCCGACTGATTAACTTTAATCAACCACTAATCATTGATTAAACCTTCGATTAAGTGATAATTCTAGAATATAAGAATGTTTTAAATTTGTAAGATATTCTGACCATTTCTTTTTTATCATTATGCGATAATGTAAATAATTTATATATAAAATTGTTGTGTTTTTAAGGAGTACTAATCACTGATTAACTAAATCGACTTGGGTGCAAACGGTCATAAGAATACATATAATTAAAATAAATTTATTAAAAATCAATACCAATAAGATTGGAAATTGATTAGAACGTAAAACTATTTAATCAATGCAAATACAATTTTTTTTTTATAATCAAGTTTTAATTACAGCTCGCTCGTGCTAGCAAATTCAAATTCGTAGGATTATTTAAACTCTAAATTCTACTTCTTAAACTTGAGTGGGTGAATAAAAGTAATTAAATGTTATTAATTTTCCATGTATTTATTTACTTTTACTCTTAAAATAACGATATTGCTATTTACTAGTAAATTACGGTTGTGATTAATAAACGTATAGAATTACTGCTAATTGAAAAAGAAAGTAAATTTACAATTTACGTTTCGCGTTTCTAAATGAAAAAATAGTGTTGGTTTGTGATTATTCAGAACGTATAGATGAACGATAATGTTTTCTATTTCGTATTTATAGTCCAATTAACACAACAAAAACTAGTGAGTAAAGCTGGGATTCGAATACGAATAATTCAATTATTCGAATAATCAAAAATGAATATTTCAATCACTAAATTTTCTACATATTTGAATATTCGAATATCCAAATATTTCAATCACTAAATTTTTCACGTATTTAAATATTCGAATATCCAAACATTTGAAAACATTTTTGAACGAATATTTAAATATTCCAACATTTCAAATTTTTGTATATGTTTTTGAATGAATAATTAAAAACTTTAATTTGAAAAATTCCCACCTTTAATGCTACATTTTGAACTTCACTTGAAATAAGTGTTTTATATGCGTGGCGCATGAAGTAAAATTTCGAGTTTAGAAAAGCCTGAAAATTTGGTTTGGTCGCTCCGCGCTTCGCGCTACGCGACCAAACCAAATTTTCAGGCTTTTCTAAACTCGAAATTTTACTTCATGCTTAATTAAGGAATGGAACACACTTGTTAGACAGCTATTAGAACCCTTAATGAAAACATTGACATCCTAAGTAAAATGGGAAACAAAGTTCTGTAATTATCTTGTTAATTTTTTTAAGAATATGATGTCGTAAAGTTTTTAATAGTTGTTTAGCAAGGGTTTTCAATCCTTGATTAAGCATGAAGTAAATGTTTTGAGTTTATAAAAGCCTGAACATTTGGATTGGTCGCGTAGCGAAGCGGAGCGACCAAAATATTTCTTCTCACATCTGACATCTGATTTTTATTTTTTTAAATTATTTGTCACATAGGTATAGATATTATTATTCATATTTACGATTATTATATATATATATATATATATATATATATTGTTACTACTATTTTTATATTATATGTATTATTGTCGCGTGTAAAACAATTGTTAAAGCACTAATAAAAAAAATAATAAAAAAGAAAAAATCTCGAAATACTTACTTCATCCTCCAGGCGTGTAAAACACTGAATTAGTAAGGAGTTCAAAAATATACTTACATGATTAAAATAAAATAATGCTGTATAATATCCTTGTATCAGATCTATACAATCCTGACCCAAAATACCTTAACAAATCCGCTTATCCTTTATTATACGCAGACGACACGGCTTTAATAGCACATGCCTCCACTCTCCCCATAGCACTTAGCACTCTACAGGGCCTTATAGACACCATACAAACATGGTTCGCTAAATGGCGAATCTCTATAAATCCCAACAAATCACAGCTCCTAATTCCATTTCACCGACCCAACTCATCCCCATTTTCAATATCCGTAAATAACCACATCATCCGCCCCTCAAACTCCTGTAAATACCTAGGCATAACCTTTGACACTAAACTTACCTTCAAAACCCACTCCTCAATTCTTAAAGCTAAGATCAGACAAAGGGCGACGTATTTTAGAAATCTCACATTCAGGAAACAAGGCATTAGCACTGAAACAGCAGTTAATATATATAAGATGATATGCCGCCCTTTGCTTGACTACGCTGCAATCCTCTTTCACAATCCACACCCTCGCTCCCTAAAAAATATTCAAATTGCTGAAAGATCGGCCCTCAGAGTGCTAACAAAAATAAGACACCCACAAAATCCTCTACATAATCCTTCAAACACCCTCCTATACGAGCTAACAAAAATACTTCCGATAGAAAACCGCCTCAACCAACTTTCCCAAAAATTTGCCTCTAATCGTTTTTATTACAATCTTCTTAAAACCCTCTGTATCCCTCGTAATAAAAATATTGCCCCTAAACGAAAATTCCCCTGCACCACAATTTATGAATTCATCTCTTCACTTCATGACATTAATGATCACGACGTTTGAGACAGCCGTTAGACAAGTACAAGACATTAATGATCACGACGCCAGTATGACAGTTAGAGTCAGACAAAGACAATAGACAACTATAACATAAAATGACAGAGACAAAACTAAACAAATTCAGGCGGAAAGACCAATGGTCGATAGCCGATTGGCAGAAAATTATTTATGTACCAAATTTATTGTAGTTAAAATATTTAAATGTTTTTTATACGAAAATTCTGTCAATAAAGATGTTAAATATATATAAAATAATGATACATGTTTTTAATAAACTAAGGAATGTTTAAAATTGAAGTATTCATTCAAAAACAAATTAAAACTCGAATATTTAAATGTTTGAAATATTATAATATTTAAGTAGTTAAATATATAAATACTTAGAATATTATCTAGAATAAATATTTTAATACTCGCAATCTTAATTTTTAGCGAAATGTCGTATGATTTAATAAAATTTAGAAATACACAATTGGCAATTGTCCTATGTCTCCAATATTTTGTAATATTCAATGTTTACATATTTCTTTGCCTTATTTTCTGTACTTATAATAATGATTTTTGCAGATTTGGTTATATTAAAGCCTTATTATTGTTTTATTTTTGTTTCATGACCAACATATTTTTGTAAATTTAAGATTTAAATTTTATGAATTTCGAAGTATTAATGATTTTGACTTTTAATTGAAATTCCCGTCTAAGTTTAAAGCAAAATTAATTTAGATTATATAATAGCCTCGACTATAAAATTTAAATACCTACTGATTTAAGATTGAAACAATTGATTTAAGATTGAAACAATTAAATTATACATTACACATTTTGGCACTTGTTTTTCTATTTTTCATAAAAATGAAGTAGTAACTTTTTTTTAAATGCGAAAGATTATATTATTAACGAATTTTTGAAAATATTTTAAATACTATTTGGCTTTCACATAAAGTTTAAGTTAAAATTTTAAGGGTTACGTAAATCAGCCTTGTCTGTCGGCCGTTGGTTCCGTTTTGTTTCTTTAATAAAAATCTAATGTTCTATTATTGTCTTATGATTAAATAAAGAAGTATTGAATTAATTTTAGCTTTAACTTCGAACTTTTTTAGTTTTTTTTATACAGGGTGTCCGTATTTCAACAGAATGTATAGGGATCTCAGTTATTTGAAGAGATAGAAAGTCGGTTAAATTAGGCCAAAGTTGCGTAATTAGGGGCCCAATAATAATCTGAAAACAAATTTGAAATATCTTCCTTTTTTTTTCAGATATTGTCAAAAAATGGATTTTTTTAAAACTCGATTTTATTTTTTATACAAAAACTATTAATTCCAGACATTTACAACTTTAACATATTTTATTTTAAGATAACTATAACATTTACCCATGGACCATAGCCAACTTTTGTTTTTCTTATGGGCGCCGTTTTGGGTTTTCATATTTTTTGGAAGAATATTTTTTTCCTGAATTCAATGATGTATCACACTTTAAATTTATTATACATTTTATATGTAAAATTTTAATCTTTTGTTTTTTATAAAGAGTGTCTTGGAAACAGTTGAGTAACTCACTTATTTAACAACTCCTAAGATCCATAATTTACTTACACATATCACCCCTGAAGACGGGCATCAGACGATACATATTTACCAGTTGTGATGTATTTTAAAGTAACGAGTGTCTTCCACTCCCAGACTAAGCATGAAGTAAAATTTCGAGTTTAGAAAAGCCCCGCGTAGAAAATTTGTCGAGGGTCGCGCAGCGACCCGAGACAAATTTTCACGGGGCTTTTCTAAACTCGAAATTTTACTTCATGCGCCACGCGTGTAAACCACTGATTTACAGTAAAGTTAAAAATATATAACGCAAAAAAGATATTTGTTGTTTGTTAGGCACTAAAATATGCCCCAAATTAACCGACTCTCTATCTCTTTAAATAACTAAGATCCCGATACATTCGAAATACGGGCAACCTGTATAGTACCATAAATCTATTTTATCTAAATTGAAATTTAATTGTAATTATTTTTGAACGATTTCTTTGAATTTGAATAAAATCCAACTTCCTTCTCTTTTATGTTGGTTTCAAGATGTTTATAACTGATAAATATAACTTCTTCTGTCTATTAATTATTAGTCAGCATTAGCATTGTATATTACTTTGCAAAGATAACTAAATTAAACAAGAAATAAATCATATTTTTTTTAAATGTTAATAATAATAAATAAAGCTTTATTGGTTGTATACAATACAAATATAACGTAACATATATTCTTAAAGTTAAAATTTAACCAAAAGGTTATCGACCGTAGGTCTTGCTACCCTTTAAAATATATTTTTATAAAGTTGACTTTTTATCAAATATCAATGTTATTAAAAAAAGATTTAAGAATTCTCGTATATCGTATAATGAATAGTAAATAGAACAAAATAATGTTGTATAAATTTTCTTATTTGCTTCAATTATCGTTATTATATTGTTTATTATTTTTATCTTACCACAGAGTACTAATAACACGAACAATAATTTCATGTTGTACGAGTAAGATAACACATACAAATATTAATGTCTCTCAGCCAAAAAATATTTGATTTATATAGTATTTAATAAAAAAATATCTTAATTTAGTGCAAAATATTTCGTGCTATTTATTGTTTTATGCTCATTTATAAACATGAGCAAATAGCACGAAATATTATGCGCTAAATTAAGAATCTGTTTATTTAATGTGCATAATTTTCGACAAACCAATAAATATTTTGAACGATTTCTTCAACAGACAAAAGAAACTTACACTTTGAATTCAGATTCTATAAAACATATTTTATTTTACTTACGCCCTATCTAAAGAGTGATTCATTTTGGATTTCCACATTAAAAATAATAAAAAAACAAGTAAAAGTTGAAAAATATAAAAAAAATTATTTGCCCTTTAAGGTTAGTTCATTACAATTATGTGTGAAAGATGATATCATGTAAATGACCGCCGCGGCTCATGTGACATGACGTAATTCGTTTGGTAAAATTTTCGACTACTCTGCGACACAAATCAGGTTCTATGCCGGCTATTTCGCGTCTGATCTCCCGTTTCAGCTCTGCAGTGGTGTTCGGTTTATTCTTGTATACTCTGCTCTTCAGATACCCCCAAAGGAAAAAATCTGCGGGAGTTAAATCACACGATCGCGGCGGCCAATTGAAGTCACCGTTACGTGAAATAATGCGACCGGGAAACTTGCCGCGCAGTAATTGTATCGTTTCTCCTGCTGTGTGGCAGATGGCACCGTCCTGTTGAAACCATAAATCTTCGATATCCATATCTTCCAACTGCTCCCAAAGAAAATCTGTTATCATGCTCCGATAACGAACGCCATTAACCGTAACAGAGTTCTCCGCATGATCCTCGAAAAATAATGAGCCAATTACGCCTCCGGACCAAAAGGCACACCAAACAGTGACCTTTTGAGGATGCATTTTCGTTTCAACAATCTCTCTTGGATTTTCCAATCCCCAAATACGACAATTGTGCTTATTTACGAAGCCATCAACGTGGAAATGTGCCTCATCGCTAAAGATAATTTTCATTGAAAAATTTACCCCTTGTTCTCTTATCCATTCGGCAAACGCACGGCGCTGTTGATGGTCTCGAGGCTTCAATTCCTGTGTTATTTGCAGTTTGTACGAGTGTAACTTCAAATCTTTTGGTAAAATTCGCTGTGTAGTGGAATACGTAAGGCCCACTTTCTGCGATCGATGACGAATCGATGTGCTTGGATTTTCGGCCACGCTTTCGCGAACAATGGCAATATTTTGTTCCGAACGACCTCTACGAGCCAGTTTGCTCGAATTTTTGGACCACATTCCAAATTGTCCTCTCACAAGGTCGATTTTGCGCACCACAAACTTCACGTAAAGCACGAAATGCACTTTTCCTCGATCGGCCATTTTCATAATATGCTTGGATAATTTTAACACGTTGTTCTTGCGTATATTGCTCCATGACTACTTTTGTTTAACTTTTTAGGTTAGAAATCACACGCTGCCCTTGACAAATACAGTGGCGTGTCAAAAATATTTTAGATTGTAATGTGGAAATTCAAATTGAATCACCCATTACTAACCTCATCATACCACACTGTCATCTTGACGCGTATGATTGACATTTCCTACACATACACATGACAAGTATATTACATGCTAACAGCTGAACAGCTGATTGATTACCGCACAACCAAATGACATTTCTTCGATGTATATTGTCAAGTAGTAATTTAGTTTTCATCAATGTCATATTATTATAAAAAATTATTGACTAAATAAGTTTGCTTTCATGCTCATTGTTTATTTTGCTAAGACGTAGGTAAAGTATCGTACGTTTCTCGAGTGGTATGGCAATTACAAACTCGCGGAATACTGCACTCGCCGTGCGCAATATATCCGTTCATATATAATATGCTGCATACCACTTTCGAGACGTAATATATTGTTATTAAATTTATTACAGAAAAGATATATTCATTGAACCAACTACTTCCCATGCAAATACACTACCGGCAAACAATTCAAATAAGACTTTGAATGTTTCATTGTATAATTCAATACCCGGCTGTATATCAGCACGGGAAGTAGTTATTTTTATAAGCATTTGTTGACTTAGTAGTCTTATTAATTAAGACTAACTGTTTGCGGTTAATACGAATATTATACTGAGAATACAACTCATAGCCTACTTGAACGAATTTTAAACCAATGAGATGCAAGGAAAGCCGTAGGTACATGTCTATCACCGCGATGATAAAAAACAAATGAAGCGGTGGGTGATAAGTTATCCTGTCATTCGAAACGTCAAAATAGGTCAAGTTTCGTGCAGTGATATTAACATGTTGACGGACAGTTGCGTCTATAGCCGTCAAGTTCAAGTTCACTATGTGACATGACGGCAATAGCCGTCCAATACGAAACGGTCGTTTTTAGACACTGCGGCTGTAGCAGCACAAATGTGCATTTACCAGCGTACAAGTAGAAGCCTAGTGTCATGTTTTCGAAAAAAAATTTAGTATGCAAGGTTAACACATTGAGTATGCACGTGGTTGTGAACGGAGTAGTGCGATCTTGTTATCTCTTCAATTTACAGTTGCTATTGATACATTTAACGATATTTTTTGTTTATACTGGTAAGTATTTGTTTATGATTGATTTTACACTTTAAATAGAAAAAAAAAATTAAAATTTAGCATTTTTTGCTACATTTAGCGATATTTATAGTTATACTGTTTACTTTTTGTTTTTTATGATATTACATTTGAAATATAAAAACAATAATGTAAATAATAAATATATAAATAATATACAATAAATAATAATATAAAATAATAAGTAAGTATTTGTTTATGATTGATTTTACACTTTAAATAGAAAAAAAAATTAAAATTTAGCATTTTTTGCTACATTTAGCGATATTTATGGTTATACTGTTTACTTTTTGTTTTTTATGATATTACATTTGAAATATAAAAATTATAATGTAAATAATAAATGTATAAATAATATACAATAAATAATAATATAAAATAAAATTGAATGTTTTATTCAATATTTATAGAAAATGGCCAGTTGGGAAAAAGAACAGGCTAGGCTGCTGAAGCTTTTTGAGGAAACAGGTAGTGGGTCAAGCAACAGTGAATCTGAACCTGATGCTGACTGTGCTGAAAATAACAGTTCGGGTAATGAAGAAAATGAATCAACTACAGATGAGGAATATGAAGCACCAGAAGAACCAGAAAATGATGAGACAGGGCATATCAATACAACACCTATAAGAAACTTTTCTTTTGATGCAGATGAAGAAAATGAATCAACTACAGATGAGGAATATGAAGCACCAGAAGAACCAGAAAATGATGAGACATGGCATATCAATACAACACCTATAAGAAACTTTTCTTTTGATGCAGATGCGGCTGGGATTCTTTTGGATATAGACGAAAATGTGTCTCCAATTCAGGTTTTTGAAAAAATTTGGGATGACCAAGTAATGGAAATGATTATAAAATCTACGAATGATTACGGCCTAAAACTTTGCAATCAAACACGGCCACATACAAGGCATAGTAGGAAGGCAAATTTCAAAAATACTGATACGATTGAAATGAGAAAGTTTTTGGGTTTGTGTTTGCTTCAGTCCCAGCTAAAATTCTCCAGTATTAGAAAACTCTTTTCCATTGATGCATTACATTACCACCCAGCTTTTCCTTCACAAATGTCTGGAAGGAGGTTTGAGCAAATATTGAGATGCTTTTGTGTAGAAGAAGAAAATTCAAACGACCGTTTGAGGAAAATAAAAATATTTCTTGATTTGCTCATAAAAAAGTTTGCGAATGAATATGTACCAAATGAGGCATTATCATTAGACGAATCTTTGTTATTATTTCGAGGAAGGCTTTCTTTTCGCACGTACATGAAAGGCAAAAAGGCAAAATACGGAATTAAATTGTACGAACTTTGTTCTGCCCAAGGTTATGTTTTGAACATAGAAATATACAAAGGCCATCGAGAAAACGAAGAAAACATGACAACTATTGAAAGTCTTGTGATGCGATTGATGCAGTCATATTTAAACAAAGGGCATCATTTGTTCATGGATAACTATTACAACAGTGTACCATTGGCTAACAAATTACTGAGCAAAAAGACACATGTGACAGGAACTCTTCGTGTAAATAGGAAGGGTCTGCCGCAAGAAATAACAGGTCGTAAGCTTAGAAAAGGAGAACATGTATGGCGACGCCAAAATCAGACATACGTGTCCAAATGGAAAGATAAACGGGATGTGCTATGTCTAACAACAGCTTACCACCCAAGTATGATAAACACAGCTAACCGTCGACAACAGGAAAAGAGAAAACCAATTGAAATAGTGAATTATAATCAGAATATGTCAGGTGTCGACAGAGCAGATCAGATGATGTCCTATTATTCCTGTCCACGAAAAACAATTAGATGGTATAAAAAGATAATCTTTCATCTACTGGATGTAGCAGTGTGGAATTCTTACTACATCTTTAAAGAAAAGACAGGTTCTCAAATGAAGTTTATAGAATTCAGGGAAGCAATTATACGATCTCTAACTGGCATAGATTATAAACAGGATGGAAGGTCTTTGGTTCAATTTAAACGTGCACGAATCCAAACCAATGAAATCAACAACAATGGAACACAGCATTTTCCTGAGAAAATTTCTCATCCTGAAAATTATCAGCGAAAAACATATTTTCAGCTTTGTAAACAATGTTATAAACAGGGAGTAAGGAAGGAAACATCATATTGCTGCAAGAATTGCATATCAAAACCTGCACTGTGTCCTGCACCATGCTTTGAAACATGGCATACCGAAAATAATGTATAATAATTATAAAATTATAATAAATTTATTTGTCATTTATTTATTTTTGTTTGATCATGAACTAACATTTCGTGTAAAACTCCCAAAAATACTTTGTTGCTCACAAAAAATTGCTTATTTCAGTCATTAAACCTGTCATTTACGTTTTTAAATTTTTGCTGTTATAGCCGCCATCGTCCCATTACATAGTGTCTAGAGTCCGCTGGCGCCATGACGGTTGTAGCCGCAACCTAATTAAAGGTGCTGAATTAATCAAAATTAAGTGTATTTAAGCAGAAAGAGTAAAACTATACTTCTAATATTCTAAAAATTACAAAAACATATAGTGTCAATTTTCGAATTTCACTTGTTTCTACTGTCCGTCAACGTGTTAATAGAAAAGTGAAAAGTGCGACGCCAAAAAACACCGTCATGAATAAAGAATCACAGTGGGGGCAGTTTACGAACTTTTGTGCGGTTAAAAAATTCTCAATCAATAGGGAAACAACAATATCTCAGCTTTCGATAATGTTAAGGGACTCACATTATTTTATTCGTTGTATTCTCTCACTAAATATAACTCGTGATATGATCAATTATCGATGATATTTTGTCGTTGAAACCGAAGCAGCACATTCAACTCGTGCTGCGCACTCGTTGAATCTGTAGCTCGGTTTCAACTTCAAAATATCATCGATAATAATCATACCACTCGTTATATTACGGCTGACTATATATTTTATATTTATAGCTCTGGAAACTAGGAACGTAAGCTATTCTTTTCGAATTCAAAACAGTTTTGAATTTGAAATATGCTTATTGTGAAATTATAATTTTAAATATCACTAGTGTAGGATCTTATTAATTTCAACAATAAAATATTAAAAGATGTTTTTTTTTAATTTAATGCATAACAAACTCTTGTTTTGAATGACTGCAATATACATAGCACTTAACAATTTAAAATCATGAAAATTGTACTTTTTCTGCAAATTAATTAAGTTGAATAAAACATGTTTTATAGAATCTGAACTGAAAATTTAAATTTCATTTGTCTGTTAAACAAATCGTTTAAAATATTTATATTCCTAATTTAGTGCATATTATTTCGTGCTATTTTATGTTTTATGCTCATTTATAAACTACTATATAAATTAAATATGTTTTGGCCGAGAGACTTTAATTGTTATCTTACTCATACAACATGAAATTATTGTTCGTGTTATTTGTACTCTGTGGTAAGTTAAAAAAATTAAAATAATGTTTAAAAGAATAATTTAAGAAAATAAAAACATTAATATAGTATTGTTGTTATACTGTCCTCGTATGCAAAACAAAGGGAAAGTATTGTTTTTATTATACTTATCTGAAAACACTATGTTACCAGATGGATACCAGAAATGGATTTTCCGTGCTTGCATGACTTCCCGAAAATGAAAACTGTCACGCGCACACGGAAAAATCCATTTTTCTGGACTCCTAATGAAATATACTATTTTTTCAAATCACCGCACGGAAAATATTTGTTTGTGCGCTCATTCCGTGCGCTGGCCATGTTTCTATCCCAACGATGTTTTTTCTTCTAACGTTTTATTTTCTGTCAGTAAAATACGTAAATGTCATTACAATGTACTCACACATAAAAGAAATTGATTTTGTAGCTGATATTCTGGAGGATATATAAACGCAAGCGGCACAAGTGTAAGAAGAATTACAACTAGTAAAATCGAGATATGGACGCGAACATTGACACAGTTTTAATAAATGGCGAGCTATTAAAAATATAATAAATGTGAGTGACGATGTATAACTTCTACTTTATTTTTCCGACAAGGCCAAATCTATTAATTCGCCCACCTCGTAGTGTCAATTTGCCATGTCACAAAGATATTTCGCATAGAAAGAAAGTTAACCAAACTTCTCAGATTGGGCATACATGGCACTCTTTTTAAATGGATTCAATCGTGCCTTTGCAAAAGAACACAAAGAGTTCGTATTGGATCTCATATGTCTTTGTTCATTTCTGTGTCCTCGGGGGTACCCCAAGGGTCACATCTTGGTCCACTTCTATTTAATATTTTTATTAACGATGTCATTTCATGCTTTCATCATTCGCAGTGTCTTCTTTTTGCTGATGACATGAAAATATTTTGTAGCATTGATAACAGTCATTCATCTCAACTTTTACAACAAGATCTGAATAGATTTAATCATTGGTGTACCCTCAATAAAATGCAGTTGAATATTGAGAAATGCCATGCTATCAGTTTCTTTAAAATTAGATCTCCGGTATCCAATGGTTATTTTCTTAATGACAGGCGCCTCATGCAAATTAATTCAATTAAGGACCTTGGTGTGATTCTCACTAGCAATTGGAATTTCTCAGCGCATATTAATGTAATTACGTCAAAAGCGTTTCAAATGCTAGGTTTTTTAAAAAGAAACTGCATAGAGTTTGAAAACCCCTTTACAGTGATCAAACTTTTTGTAGCATTAGTACAACCCCATCTAGAATATTGTTCTTTGTTTTGGAGTCCTTATACCGCCATCGATGTTAATAAAATCGAAAGAGTTCAGCGTAAATTCTTAAGCTATTTACGTTTCAAATTTGGATTCGATGATAGCTACAGCAACATATTAGTAGCACTCAATTTGCACACTTTAGAGCACAGACGATATAGTTCTGATGTTATTTTTGTGTACAAACTTATAAATGTAAACATTAATTCACCCGTGCTACTTAATAGCATTAGTTTATACGTACCTTCTAGGCCTTTAAGAAACTGTTATTTGTTCTCTGTGCCCACGAAAAGAACTGAGTACGCCAAACAGTTCGGAACAGCGCGTTTGCTTTATAATTGTAACGCTGTCTCTGTCGATTTTTTAATATCACTCTTAAGAATTTAAGGAACTATATTTTTAATTTAAATTACTTTGTAGTGTGTAAAAGAAATATTGATGTATCTTTTCTGTAATATTTTAATATGTTTTGTGCGTTATTTTGTGTATATTTATTGTAATCTTACTTGTTTTAGGATCTATTACCAGTTTGTTTCATATTTTGTATTGTAAAATGGTTATCCGTAAATAAACTATATATATATATATATATATATATATATATATATATATATATATATATATCTATATATGTAACCTGAACAAATTTCGAAAAACTGATATTAAATTAAATTTTTTTTAAAATTAGTTCTACTTTTTACAACCATAAATGTTTTTGGTTTGAACATAAAACAATAATTTATATATTTAGTTTCATGTTGTTATTTTCAAATGAGTATAATAAAAAAATAGCGTTCACTACACGTCCAGATACGGATTTTTCTGTGCTTGCATGACTTCCCGTGTTCGGCTACGTCTCACACAGGAATATCAAGTGCGCACGGAAAAATCCTTTTTACTGGACTCCGAATGAAATATACTAATAACATATATTACTGACGGAAAATAAAACGTCGGTGAAAAATACATCGTTGGTATGGAAAAATAGTTAGCGCACGGAACGAGCGCACAAATAAATGTTTGCCGTGCGGTGATTTGAAAAAGTGACGTTTGCTTTATTCTAGAGACATATGAATACATAGTGTTTTCAGATAAGTATAATAAAAAATATTGTAAATTTCAATATATGTATCCTACTGTTTTAGTAGTATATTTTGAACTTCACTTGAAATTGGTGTTTTGTAAGCGTGCCGCATGAAGTATAATTTCGAGTTTAGAAAAGCCAGAAAATTTGGTTTGGTCACTCTGCTTCGCGGAGCGACCAAACCAAATTTTCAGGCTTATCTAAACTCGAAATTTTACTTCATGCTTAATCTGGAAGTGGAAATCACTCGTTTAAAGCTTCATTTTGAACGTTTTTCAAATACGACGAATATCTGAAAATTAACAGCGTAGGCGGTAATTAGGGGATGTATACTTAAAAGGAAAAACTCCCTGTATAGAGCGGACGGACCTAAATATTACAAATATATCAAAATATTTTTGCATTTCAAGCGTTGTAGTTTTAGTAAGTGAATTTTTTAAGACTGTGCCAACTGACGTGGGACGGAGCTTGTAATAAACTGGTAAATAAATATTGAAAAAGTCCTCAGACATTAATTAATATGGATTACCACGTAGTAAAGCCTAATACATACAATACTAATACTGTAGATAAGGTAGATATCTTATGAACATAGCCATTTTTTAATTACAAACACTTTTATTGAAATTTGTAAGAACCTGCAGTTCAACGAAAAATAATTATATAATAATAATAATAATAATAATTCGTTTTTATTTATTTAATATAATCCAGCTCAACAATGCACCTTCTTTTTATTTTTTGCATTTTCCATTGCGAACTTTACGCCATCCTAAAATTAAATCAGTTACTTATAATATTTGTTTGTAATTAAATAATAAATTTACCTTTCTTAGGATTCCTACAATTTTCTTTTTTGAGTTCGCATTCATTCCCAAATGTACGGAAATTACGACCGTCTTTATTGGTTGCACAAAGTGGCTTATGTATGGCTTTGCATTTTTTGGGACATTTTTCTTTTTTCCCGAAACCAAATGCAAACACAGCTGAAACAGTTAAAAAATGGATATACATACTAAAAGCCCTAGTATATACAGGGAGTTTCTCTTTTAAGGATACGGATTCCAAATTCAGCCTAATTTCTGTAAATCTTTTTTTTTTAAAGTTCAATTTAAAGTTGCAAACGAGTGTTTTCCACTCCCAGACTAAGCAGGAAGTAAATTTTCTATGCATTTCTAAACTCGAAATTTTACTTCATGCGCCACGCGTTTAAAACAATAAAATATTGTGAAATTTATGTACAGATTTATGTATAGATTGCAAGTGAAATTCGAAAGCTTCACCTGAAATCTGTGTTTTATACGCGTGGCGCATGAAGTAAAATTTCGAGTTTAGAAAAGCCCAGAAAATTTGTCTCGGGTCGCTGTGCGACCCGAGACAAATTTTCACGGGGCTTTTCTAAGCTTGAAATTTTACTTCATGCTTAGTCCGGGAGTGGAGAACACTCGTTTAAAACTTAAAAGAAAACAAGGAATATCTAAAGGTTTACAATAAATTCAACCAATTTTCTGTAAATCTTTAGATATTCCTTGTTTTTTTTAAGTTAAATTTAAAGTTTTAAACGAGTGTTTTCCACTCCCAGACTAAGCATGAAGTAAAATTTCGAGTTTTGAAAAGCCCCGTGATAATTTGTAAGGCTTTTCTAAACTCGAAATTTTACTTCATGCGCCACGCGTATAAATCAGTAAAATTTGTGTATAGATTTATGTATAGATTTCAAGTGAAGTTCAAAAACTTCACTTGAAATCTGTGTTTTATACGCGTCGCGCATGAAGTAAAATTTCGAGTTTATAAAAGCCCAGAAAATTTGTCTCGGGTCGCTGTGCGGCCCGAGACAAATTTTCACGGGGCTTTTCTAAGCTCGAAATTTTACCTCATGCTTAGTCCGGGAGTGGAAAACACTCGTTTAAAACTTAAAAGAAAACAAGGAATATCTAAAGGTTTACAATAAATTCAACCAATTTTCTGTAAATCTTTAGATATTCCTTGTTTTTTTTAAAGTTAAATTTAAAGTTTTAAACGAGTGTTTTCCACTCCCAGACTAAGCATGAAGTAAAATCTCGAGTTTAGAAAAGCCCCGTGATAATTTGTAAGGATTTTCTAAACTCGAAATTTTACTTCATGCGCCACGCGTATAAATCAGTAAAATTTGTGTATAGATTTATGTATAAATTTCAAGTGAAGTTCAAAAACTTCACTTGAAATCTGTGTTTTATATGCGTGGCGCATGAAGTAAAATTTCGAGTTTAGAAACGCCCAGAAAATTTGTCTCGGGTCGCTGCGCGACCCTCGACAAATTTTCACGGGGCTTTTCTAAACTCGAAATTTTACTTTATGCTTAGTCTGGGAGTAGAAAACACTCGTTTAAAGTTTAAAATTGAACTCTTTTAAAAAACAACGAATAGCGGAAAATTTACAGCTTATGCACATGTTTATATAAAAGAAAAATTCACTGTATATCCATTTTTAATTAATTATTATTGTAGGTAACAAGGAAAATGTCTATAATTCAGAAACTCGTATTTGCTTTAAGTTTTTAGTTTAATATATTATAAAAAAAAAACATTCTTAAAAATATACAAATCCAATAGTTATATTTTAAACTTTACCTATAAGAATATCGTGATTTTTGGATATTATTTGCAATATATTTATAATTTTGTATCAGAATGTATGAATAACTTTATTAACAATATAGATTTTATAAAATGGGTAAACTTGTGCAGTTTTTTGAGTATGCCATAAATTTTCCAACGCTAAAACAATATATTTGTATTCCTTTCTAAATAATCTCTGATAATTATATGGTATTAGGTTGGGTTAGATATTAGTTGTGTAGAATATGTTTGGGGCCCAACATTTTAATTAAACTTGGTCAATAAGTCAATAGATAAAATGATAGTGCATTAAATTCGTGTTAGGTTTCAAAATATAAAAGATATAATATCAATATTTTTGCAAGATCATTTAGATATTGCATTGTCTTTAAATTTATTAATGTTCATCTATTTTCACTTAGAACATTTTTAAGACTCTAATAACTAGTGTAACAATTACTATAGTTAACTATTTATCTAAACATGTTTAGAATTTTTTATCATATTTTTTGCAATAGACTGTTCCTAGGGTAAATTCTGACCTGTTACCATACAAGAAAGTTGATGAATCGACGTTAACGTTAACGCTAACTGCGAACATTGACAAAATGTGTGAACTTATTTTTAACGTCAAATGATTTTTTTAAATTTATCATTCTACATTTATAATGGTGTACTAAATATGACACCTTTTTATTTCTTGCATTTATCAATTCTTGACAAGAGACAGTATTCAATTATTAACTTGTTACAGTTTTAAATTACATTACACAATCATTATCGATTGGTTGCATTCATTCGTTTACCTGGACCACATCGGACTTGCATTCATATTTTTTCTCAATTTTTGAAGTATTCAATCTAGACGAAATTTGTAAAAACTGTAAAAAAGAGTGTATGTGTAAACATACATTGAATTTTTGTTTCAGAAATACTCATCCCGATGCGTATGCATTTTGAGGCATTTGTTATTTTTTTAACGAGTACGATTTAAAGCTACAACCGATTGTTTCTAATCATTGATTGACTTTCCTGGCGCATGAAGTAAAATTTCGAGTTTAGAATGGCCTAAAATATTGGTTTGGTTGGACCAAATTAAAATTGGACCAAATTAAATTTTCAGGCTTTTCTAAACTCAAAATTTTACTTCATGTGTAATCAAGGAGTGAAAACATTCGTACGAAACTTCAAATTGTAAAATTCCCACCTTCAACTTTGCTTGAAATCATTGTTTTATAGGCCTGGCGCATGATTAAAATTTCGCGTTTAGAAAAGCCTGTAAATTTGGTTTGGTCGCGTAGCGAAGCGAAGCGACCAAACCTAATTTTCAGGCTTTTCTAAACTCGAAATTTTACTTCATGCTTAATCAAGGAACGGAAAACACTTATTAGACAGCTATTAGAACCTTTAATGGCAACACTGATGTCTTAAAGAAAATGGAAGACAAAGTTCGTTAATTATCTTGTCATTACTTTTTTCTTTAAATCTGATGATGTCATTAGAGGTTTTAATAGTTGTTTCACAAGGTTTTTTTTTTAATTCTGATTAAGCATAAAGTAAAAATTTGTTGTTTATTAAACCAGGTTTCAGTTGTCCAATTGTGAAAAATATGCATTTCCTCTGCCTCGGCTATTAAATAAAAAATTTAAGATTGAAACAATTGAGGTATGCATTACACATTTTTAACTGTTGTTTTTATATTTTTATAAAAATATCACTTATCTGAAAAAAATTATATTTAATTGACTGATATTTAGCTATAATAATACTGAAACGTGGGAAACGATTAATACCTTACAAAATATGAAATGGCCAAATCGTTATTTGGCCATCGTTTCTTTTTTCTTTCATGAAATTGTAACTTTTTTTAAAAGCGAAAAATTATATTAACAACGAATTTTTGAAGATAGTTAAAATACTTATTGGTTTTAACATAAAGTTTTGGTTCAAGTTTGAAAGGTTCCAGAAAGCAATAGCCTTGTCTGTTGGCCGTTGTTTCCGTTTTGTATATTTAATAAGAATCTAACGTTCTATTGTTGTCTTATGATTGAATATAGAAACAATAAAATAATGTTAGTTTTATCTTTGAACTTAAGTAGTTTTTTGTTTTTTAAAATAGCACACATCTATTTTATCCAAATTGGAATTTATGTGTAAATGTCCAACTCTTTTATGTTGGTTTGAAGATGTTTATGGATGTTAAATAAATCTTCTTCTATTAATATTTTAGCCAGTATTGAGCTTCTGTATATCACTTGGTTTTTAAAATTATTTTATTTTTTTATCTTACCACACAGTACTAATAACACGAACCATAATTTCATGTTTAACGAGTAAGATAACACATCACTCACCCAACAAGTATTTTATATATATAGTAGTTTATAAATGAGCATAAAACATAAAATAGCACGAAATATAATACACTAAATTAAGAATTTGTTTATTTAATTAAGCGCATTTTCAACAAACTAATTATCGTAACTATATATTTTATATTTAAAGTTCTGCAAACTCAAAGCGTAAGCTATTTTTTTTCAAATTCAAAACAGTTTTGAATACGAAATATACTTATTGTGAAATAATAATTTTAAGTACTACAAGTGTGGCATATTGCAATAGTTTTATTAATTTCAACAATAAAATATTATAAAACTTGAGACAAATTTTCACGTGGCCTTTCTAAACTCGAAATATTACTTCATGCGCCACGAGTATGTAACATTGATATACAGTAAAATTAAAAAGATATAGTGCTTAGTTGTGATAGTGATCAATATTAATCAAGATGTAGCGAAAAAATGAAAGAATTACTTTCTTTGTGAATAGTTTTGGAATATTAATAATAAAAGTAGAATACATTTAATTTGAGCAACTTTTCCATATTGTTGATATTTAAATCATTATATCTTTAACGGGGAACGTGCTATGATGGACAAATCACCATTTATTACAAAATTCCTTAGGCGTACCGCTATGATAGAAAAACAAATGGCCATGTAATGTATACAGGGTGTGCTATAAAGACAGAAGCGGATGCAGCTTGCTTATTTTAAATATAAAACCTTGTATACTGCCTTTCAAAAAAATCAGAACACCAAGTATTTATTGCACGATTTTAATAAAATTTACACAATTTGATCATGTAAACGAACTGTATCGATGATCAAAAAATCAACCTGAAAAACAAAAAAACAAATGAATAAAAATTAATAATGTGTTGGGCCTCCACGATTTCCCAAACACTCATTAACACGTCGAGGCATGCTAGAAATCAGGCTGTCAATATCGACTTGGGGTATTTCATTCCAAACTTCGATAATTTGACCTCTAAGTTCTATTACAGTGTTAGCGGGGCGCTGTAAGTTACTTATTCTAACACCTATCATATCCCAAACATGTTCTATTGGCGATAGATCTGGAGAACGAGATGGCCAAGGTAACAAATTGATTTCGGCACTATCAAAAAACTGTCTTGTAATGGCCGCTGTGTGAGGTCGAGCATTATCTTGCTGAAAAGTGGAGTTCTGCAAGCCATTTACATAGGGCACTAACACTGGCCGTAAAATGTTGTCAATATACCGAATCGCGTTAAGACTTGCTTCTAAAAAAACTAGAGGAGACCGACAACCATCTGCTATCGCCCCCCAAACCATAACTCCCTGTGTAAGAGCCGTATGTCTTTCAACAGCAAATTGTAAAATTCTGCGTTCACCGTGTCGACGTCTCACTCTTCTGCGACCATCATGAGCCCATAAACAGAACCGAGACTCATCGCTGAAGATAATGTTATTCCATTCATGGGTCCAATGTTGTCTTTCCCTGCACCAATGAAGTCTTGCTCTGCGATGCTGCGGAGTAAGAGGTAGACACAATTGTGGACGGTAGGATCTTATTCCAAAACTGCGGATTCTTCTGTAAACAGTAGCCATGGATACTCTTTGGCCATTTACAGCCAACCAGTCATTTCCCAATGCCCGCGACGTTGTAAATCTGTCCCTTAAAGTTGTAAGACGAAGAGCTCGATCTTCACGCTCAGTGGTGCTTCTTGGACGTCCTGATCCAAGTCTACGTCGATTCTCCCCAGCTTCGGACCATCTAGACCAGCAGCGTACGATCACCGATACACTACGGCCTACCCTTTCAGCAATAGCACGAACCGAAAAACCCGCTTCTCGCATTCCAATAATGCGACCCCTTTCAAATTCACTTAGATGATGATATTGTGCACGCCGACGAACACGGGGCATCTTTTTATGTTTTACAAACTGAAACGTCAAACTACTCAGAGGCTACTTGGATATTAGAAGCAATTACATTAAAAAATCAGCAGCTCTTCATAATGGTGAAATCAAGGAAAAATACCATTAAATAGTAACCAAAACAATTTATTTTTTGATCATCGATGCAGTTCATTTACATGATCAAATTCTGTAAATTTCATTAAAATCGTCCAATAAATACTTTGTGTTCTGATTTTTTTGAAAGGCAGTATATATTATTTGGTTTTTAAATTCCTTATAAAAGTTGAGTGTCCCTTTGTTACAAACATTTCGTCTAAGTCGTACCGTTTCCGAGTAATTTAATATTTATGGATAAAAATAGAGCTTGCAGTAAGCCAACAATATCTCCAAATCTATATAAGATAGCGAGTTGCGATTTTCGCCATTTTCTTCAGAATAGAGGGCGCTATCTGCTACACTATAAAGTTGTTGCTTTTAAGTTATTTGGCTACGAAATAAAAATAGTCGAACATATATATTTTTATTCAAGGGGAACTTAGTTTTTTTTAAACAGAATCATATAATTTTATTAACACCAATCGACTCAAAATTTAATTCTCTTTTAATTTAGTTTATCATTTTTATGTGCAACTGTAGAATTCTTAAGATAATTATATTACATCTACAGGTAAAAATTAGTTAACAAAATCAAATGAGAATTTTATTTTGAGTCGATTGATGTAAAAAAATATGGATCATTTAAAAAAAATCAAGTTAGTTTTGATAGAAAATGCATAAATTAAACTATTTTATTTCGTGGCCAACTAACTTAAGCGCCATAACTGTATAGTACAGCCGATAGCGCTCTCTATTCTCAAGAGATTGGCGAAAACTGCAACTCATTATTTTATATACTCGTAGTTACAGACACATTTTAGGTTTACGAAACCACTGCAAACTCAATGATTGTACATAAATGTCAAATAACTTCGAAACGGTAAGACTATATACATAAAAATGTTCTTAGGTTACAAAGCTCTTAAATTCAAGCAACTTTGGTGAAGCTGAGATATCCTCCGAGAACACACTAATAGGATACACTGTATATGCAATATTTTAAAATATATTGGCTACATCAAGGGTAGACAATGCTTATGGGAGAACTGGATTCCGAGTTTTCGAGGATAGAAAAGGAGAGACTGTGGTCGGGAAGTGGGTCCATCTACTTATGAATAGAGTAAACGTAGAAGTATTCTAGAGAAAACTGCTCCGGTTGCGTCTACACACACACACACACAAACGCGCTCGCTCTTATTTCGTTGTGTAATTTGATCCCGTCTAGACCACTTGTACGATGATAAATTTGATGACCTTCAGAAAAAATAAACTGTTCTTTTATTTTCAGATTTCCAGCGTGTTCGAAATTATGGACTTTGGGAATCAGATATATTTAAAAAGCTCCTAAATAAACCTAAAATTTAACTAAAAATCAAAAAATTAAATTCAATGAGTTTACATTAAAGAATTCATTTGATATTATTTTTATCTTGATTGTTTTTTTTTTTCTTCATAAATTCAATTAAAACTTAGGTATGTACAAAATTTGGCAAATAATTTATATTATTGATTAGTTATACAGAGAGTTTTTTTAAGTATAAATAACTCAATATACAGAATACACTATACATTTTTCTGGGCTTTTCTAAACTCGAAAGTTTACTTCATGCGCCCCGCGCACAAAACACTGATTTTACGTGAGGTTCAAATATACTTAAATTTCACAATATTTTAGTGTTTTATACGCGTGGCGCATGAAGTAAAATTTCGAGTTTAGAAAAGCCCCGCGAAAATTTGTCTGGGGTCGCTGCGCGACCCGAGACTAATTTTCACAGGGCTTTTCTAAACTCGAAATTTTACTTCATGCTTAGTCTGGGAGAGGAAAACACTCGTTTAAAGCATCAAATTGAACTCTTTTAAGAACACAACGAATATCTACAGATTTAAAGAAAATAAGGTGAATTCGAAATATGTATACTTTAAAGGAAAACTTCCTGTATATGAACTGTGGTATCGAATTAACTTTTTTCCTTGACTATTTTCTTTTTGGACAATATTCATTATTTTAGTGGGGATAGCTTTATAGAAGGGATGAAAAATCAAATACTTCGAAGTGATCTAGCTGTTTATACCTATTTGTAGGCATTTTTTCTACCACGTTTTTATTGTGGTGTATACCCTCAAGTATTGCGCGACCAGAACAATACCACTGCAACTTACAGATAATCCGCAACCTTTTAAAAATCATAAATATTTTGGGATTTAAAAAGATTATTTACTGTTGACACATTTAATCCGTATCCGCAGAATCCAATTCGATAATTTCTTATCATGTTTTTCACTAACCGATATTTTAGTTAGACACTTTTTGATCGGGTATTCTTAAATCATTTTGAATTATATTTACTTACCTATTTAGTCTGTAACATAATCCCATCGGTACCTTTTGTAAATGTAATCTGACTAAGAATAAAACCATTGAAATAATTGAATTAACCTGACATACAAAACGTAAACTGAAAATAGAGTATTCAATAATTTTTGCAATTACACTTCTCAGAGAAAATCTATTATACGTATTCTATTAAAAGACATCTTGTTGTTCTCTAAATGTTTTTGATTATCATCACTCAACGAGACTTTTCAACATATTTCAATATTTGAGCCAATTATCTCAAATATTAGGGATAACACTTGTTTCTGATTCCTGGGACCCTAAAACGTATATTTCCCTACAAATTTTACTGCATGCTTAATTAAGGAGTGGAAGACACTCGTAAAAATAAATAAATATATATTAGTTTAGATTTAGCGATTTTATTAAAATTCACGAACATTTAAAATATTTCTCTAATCACCGCAAACTTTTATTATTTATCGCATTCTGAATATTCTAACAGTTTTAATAATTTTCAATATTTTGGTACAATTTGAGCACTCCTGAACTAACTAAATTGTAGTATGTCAAAAAAACGTTTTGTCTAAACAAAATGCGAATTGTCCAATGTTTTCAGACAATTGCATTCATCTGCCATTTCGCACATTGTCTATTCTCTGTTTAATAACTAGGAGGGGCGTTTTAAATTTCACGCGCCAAAACCTACAACTCTGATTGGCCGAGAACGCGCCTATTTTACACTATGCTAATTACGTCATTATTAGACGCAACAGCTGACATAACCTAAATTCGAAGCGTTACCGAGTTGCAACTTTGTCTGTTACGTAATAACCTTTTGTGCGGTGTTTCTTTAACATAGTTAAAAGTTAGTTTTGTTTATATTGTTGTGATGGATTATGGACCCAGTACAAGCTCGGTGATAATATCACCTTCACCTCCAAAAAAGCGTAAGAAGTTTGATTTGGGTTATTTATATCTGTCTGAGAAACAGTGCATAATAAATATGTATAAGCCGATGATAACAGATGATCCACATATGAAAATGACTGCTGTTGTATCAGACATTGTTGGTGCAGTAGGTGAGATATCAAATAGCATAAGAATATGCATCAAATATTAAAATGGTGAATTTTTAGCAGTTGTAAATTCCATTGTCTATCGTACCATTAGCGAATATAAGAAATCCGGAGAGATTTGTAGCCCTAAACAGCTTGGAGGACATAATTACAAGTTTTGATGACGTCGTGAAGAGATCCGTGCATAGTTTCTTCCATAAAAATGAACTGCCAACTTTGAATAAAGTTTTAAAAGAAGTAAACTATTATGCAGGCATGCCGAAGATGAGTCGTTCTACCTTATATAGTTTTATGAAACAAATCAATTTTAAGTAAGATAGAGACCAGAGCTGGGCAGGATTCGAATCATTCAGGATTCGAATCCTTTAAGAGGATTCAAAAGAGGCATTCGAATACTTTAGTTCAACTGGATTCGTGGTCCGGATTCGTTACATTTTTTTAAGAGAATTCGTATTCGAGTCTAAATGTAGGTGATTCGAATCTTTATAAAAGGATTCGAATACTTACAAAAGGATTTAAATCGTCAAAAATAATTCGAATTAATTGTGAGGAATAACATGAAAAATGTTGTTTTGTGTGTTTTTAAATTTCTCGTTAAATCACTGTTTTATGCGCGTGGCGCATGAAGTAAAATTTCGAGTTTAGAAAAGCCCAGAAAATTTGTCTCGGGTCGCTGCGCGAACCTCGACAAATTTTCACGGGGCTTTTCTAAACTCGAAATTTTACTTCATGCTTAGTCTGGGAGTGGAAACGCTCGTTCGAAACTTCAAAGTGAATGCTTTGATAAGAACATTAAAAGATTGAAAATGTTTTTAAAGATAATAATCTAGTTTTCAAAATTTTGTTTAATATTGTTTGAAGTAAAACTGACATGGTAGCCACAATCTGAAATGTTAAATTTTTCCGACATTTCCGTGCCTAATGATTTTTTCCCTGGCCTTTTAATATAACTTTCTTCTGTGGGAAACCCCCATTCGGTTTAATAGTTTTCATTGTATTTGTCAATATTTAAGTAAATTTTATAAATTTTTACGTGTTTTGTAATTTGCCTGCTGATTTTGACAAATTTAATAATAACATATGGCTTTTTTGTTAGTGTTTTGGTCAATTTGAATATAATTCCATGACTTTCCCGGTTTTAATGATATTCAGTGAATTTTGTATTTACCTAAATTTCAGGCATTAGTCGATTTTATAATAGAGTTCAATTTGAAGTTTTGAATGAGTGTTTCCACTCCCAGGCTAAGCATGAAGTAAAATTTCGAGTTTAGAAAAGCCCCGTGAAAATTTGTCGAGGGTCGCGCAGCGACCCGAGTCAAATTTTCGGGCTTTTCTAAACTCGAAATTTTACTTCATGCGCCATGCGTACAAAACACTGATTTGAAGTGGAGTTCAGAAACACACAAATACATCTTTAACCAGAGTAGCAGGGAGTCAGATATTTAGTCTGTTATCAGCGATGTTCAGTGGTAATAATAAATAATTACGTTTTGAATATTTTTGTTAAAACAACTGGTAACGATATTTATATATTAAAGGTTGCAAAAAAATAATAAATTCAAATTTATTCTTAAGGGATTTGTATTCGTGTTTCAAAAAAACAGGATTCGAATCTTCGATTCAAATCATATTCATCTCTTACGAATCGTTTATTCAAGTATTTGTGATTCGAATCATATTAGGTGATTCGGATTGGTGATTCGTATCCTTTTTACGAGGATTCGTCCCAGCTCTGATAGAGACACATTATTATATAAATTCCATATTATATTATGAACATAATGTAAATATGTTTTATTTCACAGATATATGGCGAGATGCCGTATAAGCATTTTGATTGAACTGACGATATCGTACTATGGAAAAGAAAATTTAGATTTTCAAATCCAAAATTTCAGGCTCTTTTAAACTCGAAATTTTACTTCATGCTTAATCTGGAACTGAAAAAAAAAATGTTAATTAAAACGATAACATTCTAATTAGCAAATTTATAACAAAGAGATATTTTGTCGAATATCACATATTTGCTATATCTCTAAAACAAATGATGGTAGATGAAATTTCTTTACGCAGTTTAATTTTGTATTAAAAATGGAAACTTTTGTCTAATTCAAAATCCCAATGGTGAGAACAACAAAACAAACGAACAGCATAAAAACGTTGAATGTGAATAAACTCTATTAGATATCAATAAATTAAGCTATTATTAGAGATATAATAGGTATATTTATCATTAAATGATTATGTAATTCACAGTAAATACAAGTTACGTAATTATTTACAAAAGAATCTACCTCTGTAAATAATTCGAGGAATTCGCTTTTTTCACAATTTTTTTTTGGAACTTGAAATTGATTTAGGATTGTTTGTTAACCTTGCCAATGCGAGGGTATATAAATACGTTAGTTGTGATGATATACCATACATTTCGATTCTGCACAGCGATATAGTTGGTTCTGCAAAATGAAGTTTGTGTTCGTGTTATCTTTGCTCTCCGGTAAGTAAGCATCACTAAATAACTATTCATAGGAGTGTGAACATTTCTGAAAACAAAATCAAAAGTTTAACAAGGATCTTCGATTTGCATAAATAAGTTTATTGAATGTACTAAAAGATAATTATTTTGCAAATGTTTTTAAACTTTGTTTAAATTTAAACTAAAAAATTAAAAATTTGACTAAATTTACACATATATTTTGTTGTACGGCATAGAAAAGTAAGATATCTAATTTTTAAAAGTGATTGTGTTAAACTAGAAATATTAAAAAGAAAATCACGAGCTGGCTGGTTTATAAAGTGATAAAAACTTAAACATTATTCAATCAACATTATATTTTCAGCTGTAATATAACATGTGGTATGATTATCATCGATAATATTTATGAGAGAAACCGAGCTGCAGATTCAACGAGCCCGAAGGGCGAGTTGAATGTGCTGCTTCGGTTTCACGAATAAATTTTATCGATTATTAATCATACCTCGAGTTATATGCGATGAGAGAATATAACGAATTTCACTACATTCCCGTCTTGTAAACCTCACCCCATCGCCCAGTTGACACTTTTAATTATCGACTGCCAGATTTGACTAATTATTTTCGTAGCAACGACCAAAACAAGGTAATAGGATTCTATTACCGCTGTGATAACATGTATCTATGGGAATGCGCGATTCTGATTGGAGGGTATGTAGTCATGTGACGCTTGAGTTATATTCTCAGCCGTAATATAACGAGTGGTATGATTATTATCGATGATATTTTGGAGTTGAAACCGAGCTGCAGATTCAACGAGCCCGAAGGGCGAGTTGAATGTGCTGCTTCGGTTTCAACGACAAAATATCATCGATAATTAATCATAACACGAGTTATATTTAGTGAGAGAATATAACGAATAAAATAATGTGAGTCCCTTAACATTATTGACAGCTGAGATATTGTTGTTTCCCCTATTGATTGAGAATTTTTTAACCGCACAAAAGTTCGTAAACTGCCGCCACTGTGATTCTTTATTCATGACGCTGTTTTTTTGGCGTCGCACTTTTCACTTTTCTATTAATATCACTGCATGAAACTTTACCTATTTTGACGTTTCAAATGACAGGACATCTTATCACCCAACGCTTCTTTTGTTTTTTATCATCGCGGTGATAGACATGTACCTATGGCTTTCCTTGCATCTCATTGGTTGAAAATTCGTTCTAGTAGGCTGTGAGTTCTCAATGAATAATATTTGTCCCAAAAATTGAAAAAAGTCAGTAAATCCTATAATTACGGAATATATTCAGTTATAATATTACAAGAGCATCGAAAATAATTGAGTATTTTACGAGTTACGAGAAGCAAGGCCGTAGCCCTATGGGGGTTCAAACCCTTCCCTCTCCCGAAATTTTCAAAATGTTAAATTTTTGTATGTAAAAGCGGCCCTGTAAAAGCAAACCTATTTTTGTTTCTTGAATAACTTTCTCATTTATCACTTGGTGAAACATTTCGAATTAATATTATTTTTAATATTTTTATAAAATATTGAATTAACAAGCCAATTTTCATAATTTTTGTCAATATTACAAGTCGATAATTTTAAATTTTCAAGGATTTTAAAATATTAAATTAACAATTTAGGCCAATTTAAATTATCAAGGATTTTAAGATTTTACGAATGTTGTCAAAATTATGAAGAGTTTTATTAATTTTTGTGTTTATTTTCAATAAAATAAATCCAAAAATTTAATAGAGTTATTTATGGAAAAACTGATAGTATGAAATAATTAATGCATATTAAAATGCCAAAAATGGTCTCAGGATACATTTGCTTGTCATATCAAACTCTCACAGTAAAATTATATAGAATTATATTTTGCTTATGTCTGCAATCATTTTAAAACGTAACAATAAATAATGCGGAAGAAAAAATGTAAATTATTAATTATTTTACCAAAAAAACTCATGGCAGCTTTAATTGACCACTAGTGGACCATGTTGTTTACCCCTAAAATAGAGAATAATAATACTTTTAGATAATGAGAGAGATCTTGTTATTTGGAGTTAATGCAAGGAAATTGATGAATAATTATTCCTGTATAAAAAGGAATATTTGATAGTTTCTCGTTTATAATTAAAATTATAATTGTTGCCTGTTAAAATTTATATTTTTATTTTTCATGTAGCCCTCCTGATGTATGCTTATGGACAAAATGATTGTGCCAGAATATGTACCGCCAATTATGCTCCAGTTTGTGCAAGTGATTCTAAAGGTGGATCTCGAACGTTCTCAAATTCTTGTGCTCTAGAAATTGAACAATGCAATAGTCCTAAAAGTAAGTACCTTTCAAAACTTGATGAAGTGTTTTAGAGCCAGTTGCATCAGACACGATGAACTGGTTCAAAAACGTTGTAATCGAGTTCAAGCTAAACTTGAGTTTAAGATGAGAATTCCTATTGTTCTAATGTCACTTTCAACTCGAGTGAGTTGAAAGTGACATTAGAACAGTAGGAATTCACTGAATATAGAGGCTTCTACTTCGTTATACATTGTTGAACATAAATAAAACACTGGTTATCACTTTGTTTGTATAACAATTGGTCTATTTGGTGACTATAGTTTCGATACTACACGTATCATTATCAAACCGTTAGTAACAAACAACTACAAAGGAACATTATTTATATTTGCAAATTTTCTAATAACAGCGTTAAAGAGGGGGGTGTGTTTAAGGTCAAGCTGGCCGTTAATTACGGGAATTTCCCTATTAGCGCGGGCTCTGTGAATCTCCAAAGACTCCAGGAGGTCCATCTTTCTCCCCTTCTCGGCAAAATGAATAACTGAAAGTACATCTTCGCCAAAAGAATGGTTATTTTCAATCAAATGTTTGGCGAAAGATGACTTATCAATTAATCTATGCCGAAAAGAGTAAAGATGCTCACTGAGTCTGGTCTTAAAATTACGACCAGATTGACCTATATACACTCCCTTACAATCATTACAGGTTAATTTATATATTCCTGATTTGTAAATACTTGGCATCAAAAATTAAAAATCATATTTTTAACCATAAGACTCAGATTTATGGTTAAAAATATGATTTTTAATTTTTGTAAATGGTTTCATCGCTATATTTAATTTGTGTTTTGCTAAAATATTTTTAATTTTGTGAGTTATATTTCGAAAGTAAGTAAGGGAACGATATGTTGCATGTGTTTTAGGTTCGATTCCGGTATATATGTATTTTCTAATAAGTTTAATTTTGTATTGATTAACTATTTTATCCACTATTGACGTAGTATAGCCATTTGAAACGGCTATACTTTTAATAATATCTATTTCTTCTTTAAAAGAGGTTTCTGACAACGGAACAATAAAAGCTCGGTTTACCATGGAGTTAAAGGCAGCTAGTTTATGTTTATAGGGATGGTTGGAACAGTTAGGAATTACACGGTCTGTGAAAGTAGGTTTTCTATAAATATCAAAAGTTAGTGATTCATTAGTACGTGTTATTGAGAAGTCTAAACATTTTATGTTATTGTTAGTTTCTGTTTCTACTGTAAATACTATATTTGGATGTAATAAGTTAATATAATCTAAAAATTGTGTTAATTGTCTATTAGTACCTACGAAAGAAGCTATGATGTCATCGACGTATCTATACCACACTTTAATATGTTTCTTGCCTAGCTGTGAATTTAAAATTGAATTGGTAAGGTTGGTTTACCACAGTAGGAATTCTCATCTTGAACTCAAGTTTAGCTTGAACTCGAGTTCTACGTTTTTCTTACAACTGGGCCTTAGTGCTATCTGTTTTTAAATAAACGATATTGATATTTTGTTAGATCTGTCAGAACGATATTTGTGAATTTCAATAATATTGTATTATTTGTTTCAGGATATCAGTACACAAAAGACGGCGAATGTTGAATATTATCATTTGGTAATAAATAAATTAATGTAATATATTTTAGTTAATAACTTTTATTAAACACCTTTCTGCTTCCCTTTGTTCACAAAGCTCGATAATTTAAATTAGGTCATTTAAGGATTTTATCGAGGTCTTAAGTTTCTAAGTTTTTTTATCAAAAAGATCACCTAATATGGCTTGTATAAAGATCAGATTTGCAATAATACACGTAATTTTAGATGAAAGAAATTAAATAATTTTAATTCGATTAGTTTTTAAATTTTAGATGAAAAAAGTGGAAAAACGTGCATGAATCACAACATTTTCATTTTCATTTTTCATGCGTTTTTTTTATTTTCTCCCATATTTATTTATTTTAGCTATTGATAATAGGTACCTATTACCCGAAAGTGAAGAAAAGAATATAACTGCGTTTTAATTAAGTGACCTTATCATGATTAATATATAGTGGAAAACTGAATAGATAAGTGAGGCTTACGAACAAAGTTTAACAGGAATAAAAAACATTTGTTGAAAAATAAAGTAGGTAAAAGCTGTTGATTTCAAATATGTCAATTTAAAAAAATATTAATTTTGAAGTTAGTATTAACGTAAATATCAACTTGCTATCACGGTGAAGTGTACACCGCCATAACTGAAATCCATGATCATACCCGTCAAAAACATGATTACCACATTAGTTACACTCGATTAATTAAATCAATCACGTGATGGAACAAGTCATTGGGGATTAACATTTTACAACAACGTATTTATAAATAGTATTTTTCGGTCAAATCCATATTATACGTGAGACGAATATCTAAATGGATACAAATTAAAGCGTTTACTTTTGTTTGCATGATTCATTACAATGTTTCGTTTTTCAATTTGTCAAAATATTATTTTTATACAAAGATTGTGCTTGCTCATTTATTAAGAAATTGAAATTATCAATGACCTGATGTATTTTAATATATAAATTATTATTATTATATAATTTGCATCGTTTTATTTATGCCTGTTGTATACGTCGTTTATACGTGGTATTTTTTTTTTGAGTATACGTATCCTGATATTTACAGCGTTTTTTTTAAATTTGCAGGAATTCGTTGTTTCAAAGCGATTAATTTGAGACTTTTAACGAGTGATTTCCACTCCCAGACTAAGCATGAAGTAAAATTTCGAGTTTAGAAAAGCCTAAGAATTTGGATTGGCCGCGTAGCGAAGCGGAGCGGCCAATCCAAATTGGGCTTTTCTAAACTCAAAATTTTACTTCATGCGCCACGCGTAAAAACACTGATTTACAGTGAAGTTCAAAAAACACACTCATACAACAACGATTATAGGCAACCCAATATACGTTAGAGTTATTGGATTACCTATAATCACTGTTTTAAATAATTGATTCAGCGCAGAATTTGACTCACGTTTAATTCACATTTACACATTCGATTGCTAAAGCCGTATATTTTAAACTTCACGATATTTCAGTGTTTTATACGCGTGGCGCATGAAGTAAAATTTCGAGTTTAGAAAAGCCTAATTTGGATTGGCTGCTCCGCTTCGCTACGCGGCCAATCCAAATTTTCAGGCTTTTCTAAACTCGAAATTTTACTTCATGCTTAGTCTGGGAGTGGACAACCCTCGTTTAAAGATTCAAATTGAAATCTTACAAAAAAAAACAACGAATGTCGTAAAATTTTACTTCATGCCTAGTCTGGGAGTAAAAAACCCTCGTTTAAAGATTCAAATTGAAATCTTAAAAAAAAAACAACGAATGTCGTAAAATCTACAGTTATTCGTAAAATTTACAGTGTATGCATTCATACCTAAAAGAAAAATTCCCTGTATGTTTTATATTAAATGGTCGTATTTTCACACCTTGCATTTTTGTATTTTGTCTGACGTATGTTAACACATTGTTGTGTATTGTGCATAAATAAATTATTATTGTTAAATTATAAACTATTATTATTATGCCCGTTTGCTAGGGTGGAAAGTCGATTAACATAATCAGTGGTTAGTTATCCTTAAAACAATTGTATTCACAAATTACTTACAAAATCGCATATTAGTGAGAGACATGTTTAGGATATCTTAAAAATTTATTACAAAATTGTTTCTTTTTTCAACTTTTCATTTTAAACGATGTCTAGTTTCGACTAAACAGCGAGTATTTTTAAAACAAAGTATTGTAATGATGTTACTAATGTTTATTGTGACATATGCGATGTTTATAGATTTTCTTATATTTTACAATTTCTGCAATTACCATAAAGACATATCGACTTTCTACAAAATTTTTGTCTCATTGAGACAAGTCTCCAAATATTCATCGAAACAACTACTTTTCTGCAATTATGATATATTTGGGCGGTTGTGATATTTTTGGACATTTTTGACAATTATATTTTTTCTGGCATTTATCAGATGACACTTGTTTTTCTATCTTGACAGTTCTTAAGTTTCACAACACATAACATCTGATATGAAAATTGGCCTTTTTATTTCGACGTGAGTTTGCATTGTTTTGTTGCATTTATAACATATTTTGCATTTTGCAATTATCGCATTCTAGAAATTGTCAATCTGTAAATGGATAAAATACTCACAAGGAAATGACTAGTCAGCAAACTGAACATGTTCATTTATTGTTTGTACAACAAAAACATTTTATAAAGTAAGCAACTTAATCCACATAATGTATTTTTCCTCCTGGAAAATAACACGTTGGTAATCTGAAATATGCGAATGTATTGAACGGTTCAAACAAGGTATAGCAAAATACAGTGATAAATAATGTGTTTGTTAAATCACATATATTTGTTTAGACTAGAAAAATGACTAATTTCTGCAATCAATAACAAATCGTAATACACATGCATATCAATCCAAGTAGCCATTGAGGTTTTCTTTTACTCGTAATTTTATGATTCCATACGAATGATTCACTATTAATGTCGATACAGTCAATGAAATCGCACAAACCATTGTTTTAATAAAAAACATGTTTTAATTGAGATAACAGTTTCAAAACAAATTGTCAGATATCGTATTAATTTTATTTCAAATGAACAGTACTGTATCCCAGGGCATAGGGCGCCTTAGCAAAAGCAAGACTAAGTCGAAATGTTATACATTCAGAACTAGGAAAAGAGTGTGGAATAATGTAAACCCTTAACAAACTGATATCCTTACGTGTCTTTGCGTTCATCAAGTTCTGTGATTACGTTGCCAATATACAATTTAAATGAATAGAATCAGCGACGGCTCGCAGCCTAACTTCAGAGTAGGCCCCAGCGCCAAGGCATACAAAATTTGAGGTTGGGATCGCGCTTTATAAATACAAGGAAATGCACAACAAAGTCACCCTTCAATAACGGATACATATTACCTTGGGTCTCTGGCTTACCCTGAAGTTAGGCTGCGAACCGCCGCTGGATAGAATGGAGATGTTTGTCAAACGCGTTTGTATGCTGCATCCAGAAGCGAGACCGGTGATTGGTGTATATAGTCGTCTGTCTTACTCGTACCCCACATCCTGGCCATAGTCTTTCCTTTTCTACTCGATTTCCAGTTGTCCCATAAGCAATCAATTAAAAATCACGTGGTTTAAGTTGAGGTTGTTTTATGAGTTGTGAATTTTGATTCCATAGAAAGTTCTAACCTTGCTACAGATGTAAAGTTATAAAACAATTAAGAAACATACATACAGGCAAGTTTTTTTAAATATACATTGGTATATACCCCGATATATACGTTGTACATTTTCAGGTATCCATTGATTTGATAAAAGCGTTCAAAATGAAGCTTTTAACGAGTTTCCACTTCTTGATAAAGCATAGAATAAAATTTCTAGTTTAGTAAACCCTGAATTTGGCTTGATCACGCTGCGAAGCGTAGCGTAGAGTAGCGAAGCGGAGCTACCAATCCAAATGTTCAGGCTTTTCTAAACTAGAATTAAAGTGAAGTTTAATATATACTGTTTAAGTTTAATCTTAGATTAATAGAACTTACAAATATTTATCCCGTCTAACCAAAACTTGAGCTTTCAAAATTCAAGCATTTTTCTTTGGGATATGTAAGAATAATTAAAACAAAAAATCCGAAAAAATATTTGGTAACACGGCATAAACATTTGTAATACTCAGAGCTGGGAAGAATCCTCAAAAAAAAGATTCGAATTACGACTCCGAATCACCTAATATGATTCGAATCACAAACACTCAAGTAAAGGATTCGTAAGAAAAAAGTAGGATTCGAGTCAAAGATTCGAATCCTGTTTTTTGAATTACGGATACAAATCCTTTAAAAATAAATCTGATGTTTTTTTGCAACCATTAACATTTTTAATACCAGGTTTTGTTAACTAAAGTGTTTTATACTTATTTTTTTATTATAAACACTAAACATCCTTGAGAACAAACTAAAAATATGATCCCGTGTTAGTATGATCAAATATGATGTTTGTATTTTGAACTAAACGCTAAATCAGTGTTTTATACGCCTGGCGCATGAAGTAAAATTTCGAGTTTAGAAAAGCCTAAAAATTTGGATTTGCTGGGGCGCGACTCGCTTCGCTCGCGCGCCCCAGCAAATCCAAATTTTCAGGCTTTTCTAAACTCGAAATTTTACTTCATGCTTAATCAAGGACTGGAAATCCTCGTTTAATAACAAAAAAAAACATTTATTTAATAATCCTAGTTTCGAAAAAAAGAATTCGCTTCGCTCGCGCGCCCTAGCAAATCGAAATTTTCAGCCTTTTCTAAACTCGAAATTTTACTTCGTGCTTAATCAAGGACTGGAAATCCTCGTTTAATAACAAAAAAACATTTATGAGTATTACTTTTATTCAAATAATATTAAACATTTCATTATCGAATAATCAGGTTATTCGATAATGAAATACTTCTAATTATGAAAAGTAGATTTATTAAAATAAATGTTCAGTCAGTTCTTGGTTTTATAACAGCGTTTAATTTGAAGCTTCTAACGAGTGTTTGCACTCCTTGATTAAACATGAAGTAAAAATGCCGGCGCGCAAGCGAAGCAAATCCAATTTTTCAGGCTTTTCTAAACTCGAAATTTTACTTCATGCGCTAGGCACATAAAACACTGATTTAACGTGTAGTTCAAAAACACAAAAAATGTTTTTGCGAATCCTTAAAATGAATTCGAACTATTTTTAACCATTAGAATCCCTTTGGAGGATTTGAATCGCCTAAATTTGGATTCGAATACGAATCCTCTTAAAAAAAGTTTTATAGATATTCTAAAAAAAATAAAATTTAAGACGTGATTACGCTAGTTTACCAATGTTTGATACTTTTTTGTGAAATAACGGCAAAAGAAGAAAACAATCTATTGAGACAGGCAAAAAGTGTATACTTTCCTTAAACAAGATAAATTCAAATTCAAAACTATTTGAATTCGAGAAAATAAGCTTACGGTTCTTATAGTTTGCACACTTTAAACATAATATATAAAATTACGAAAAAAGTATTCGTGAAAATGCAAACAGTGTCTTAATTAATAAGACAATTTAAGACGATAAATATCCATTGAAACAACTACTTCCCGTGCAAATACACCTCCGGATATTGAATTATACAATGAAATATCCGGAGGTGTATTTGCACGGGAAGTAGTTGTTTCAATGGATATTTATCGTCTTAAATTGTCTTATTAATTAAGACACTGTTTGCATTTTCAAACTTTCCTTAAAGTATACTTATTTTTCCAAAATATTTCATTCATAAATAGGGATCTAGTAAAGTCAACAACATGTTGAGTTTTCAGCTCTTAAATAGTGGCATATATATATATATATATATATATATATATATATATATATATATATATATATATATATTATATATATATATATAACATCTTTGTACATAGTAAAATAAAATAGTTTATAATACGTGATTACAATAAATACATTTAAATTCTGTAAATTAGCTATCGACCCTGCCCACTAAGCAAATCCAATTAAGTAATGTTTCAACAACATTAAAACAACGTTTAATGTTGCTACAATGTTGATATAACGTCATTTGTTTGTTTTTTGCTTAGTGGGTGGGGTCTTTCAGCCTATAGGCATACTACCTCTTAATAAAGGAGTGGGATTATTCGTTAGAAGCTTTAAATTGACCTCTAATAAACTCACCGAATTACGAAAAACTGTAATTATCGGGATATGTATACCAACTTAAACCAAAAATTCTCTTCATGGGTAAGTATACATTTTCTAAAATGCATAAAATCTTTAATTAATTGATTAAAACAAATTAATAAATTGAAACAAATCAAAGATTTAAATTCTTTGGGTTGTGAAATTACTGTGACTAGAACGAGCATTTCTAGATTTATTTCTTATTTTTTTTTTGTCGTTTTCGAGGTATTAATGCTAAATTGATCGGGCGTGCCGAGACAAATTAAATAATAAATAATGTATAAATTACATTGGCAATATCCTAATAACCCACAATTACATATCCGTATTACATAGTTAATTAGCGTAAACATGTTTTTCCCCTAAATGCGTAATTTACATTACAATCATGTACTTTTTTAGGTGATAATTAGGTGAACAATCCATCACATTCGAATCATTTCAATAGAAATTCAGACAGGAAACAGTGTGGATGGACAAACAATGTGTTAAACTAGCAAAGCCTGAGGATTATCTGGAATGAACCGTTGATCCGAAAACAGGTCATCAACAATGATGGCAACAATGACGAACCGGCTCAGGTGGGGGATTTGCCAGGTTAAATAAATTCGCAGAGACATTTGCGATCCGTTCAGTTACTTTTGTGATTTCTTGCAAATATGAAGACGGCTATCATTGTCCTTGTTTGTAAGTATTGATATATATTATTTTCAATATAGTGGTTATTTTGACAAACAAATATCAAACTAGATCATGAACATGTGTACAAAGTACCTGAAATGAACATTTTTAAATACAAAAGTGATGAAAGAAACATAGCTGTGTTTTTATTAACATATATCAAGGTGGTTTCATCGAGTTGGTTAGTAAATATTTATAACTTATTGGATCACTCAAGTAATATTTTTCTATATTAGTTGTTATAAATAATTTTCATATAATAAATGGCTAATTCGTGTATGAGTCCCAAAGTTTATTATTATTTCTAACCATTACAAATTAAAACAACTACAACATTTTATTCACAATTCAATATATCAAAATATCGTGTGTAATCTAGGATTTGAAACACTCGTTAGAAGCTTTAAGTTGAAAGTTATTATAAAAACAACGAATGTGAGAAAATGTACATTTAAAAATCGTGGTATGTGTACCTAGAAAAAACATTCCCAGTATTTATCTTTTCATTTTGTTGATTGATAAACAGTTTTTTTAAACTTTTAATTTAAAGCCTCTAACGAGTGTTTCAAATCCCAGATTAAGCATGAAGTAAAATTTCGAGTTTAGAAAAGCCTGAAAATTTGGTTTGGTCGCGTAGCGCGTAGCGCTACGCGACCAAACCTAATTTTCAGGCTTTTCTAAACTCGAAATTTTACTTCATGCGCCCCTCGTATAAAACACTGATTTAAAGTAAAGTTCAAAATATACTTCGACTTAGGTTTGATCACATGTTCATTCAATTTATAAATGTTTGTATGTAATATGTGAAAGTATACTGTCAATATTTAACAAAAATTATACATTTTAAATAATTATTACTATTTTAAATAAAATCGTTAAAACCAACACACAACATCAAATTTTACAAAAACTTCAGAGCTGTAAAAATTGGGATTAATTGACAAACATTTAAAAATATTTACCAAATGTAAAATTCTAATGTGAAATTCAACCCATATTTTAAAACTGTCTTTGAATGGTTAATTTCTTCGCAAGATAAAATTTGTTGATCGGTTCCTTTATAACAAAATTGTTACGTTTTTACACCGGTTCTTCAATTCTTAAATTTAGGTGTACTTTTTAATTCTTTAACGATTTCCATCGCGATTATTAAAGATTTGAATCCCGATTCACAATATTTTGAAAAGACGTTAAAAATATGAGTTTACAATACTGATATCTATATTTGAATGTTGAACTATCTTGCTCACAATATTTTTAAATTCAGTATGTCATATCAAAAATGATAAATGAAGTTAGTTTATTTTCTATTGATCTTTGGATTTCGGATTTCGTTTTTAAGCTGCAGGTATGTTCATAAAAGTTCAAATATTCGGATTAAAAAAAGAAAAGAAAACGAAAATGAAACGATTTTTCAGAAACAGTGGCGCGGGGCCTTTAGAAGCGCGGGGCCCTGTGCGTTGGTACTGTTCGCACCGCCCTCAAGCCGGCCCTGATCTTAAATGCACTTGTTAATAAAATACTTTTTTTACAAAACACATTATTGTTGATTTTGAAATTTAAATTGACAACTGGCAAACGACCATAGGTATACTTAACCATAAATGAAAAATGTATAGCTGTTTTAATCACACAACACAGAAACAATGAACTATTCATTTTCTACAAGAAATATATTATCGTTTTGTTTTTCACAATTATAAAATGAACAAACACGTATTGAACATTAAAATAAAGATCATTCTTTTATGAATCAGTTACTTTACTGAATAAAATCGATTGGGGATGATGTAATTTTACCTAAATGAATAATTGCACAAGGTGGCTAGAATTAAGTATACGAATAAGATCAATTAATCATTTATTGTAGATTTTGTATTTTATTAATTAATTTAAAAAGTAAGAATTATAGGAAAGATTAATTAATTAATTGAAAGCTATGAGTCTTCTATCATAGCTTTCAATTAATTGGCCTAGTAATTAATTTAAATTAATTAACCTATTAATGGCAAAGCATTTATAAAGTTAAGTGTAAAAGTTGGTTTTAGGTAAAATTCTGCCCCTTATTTTACGATTTCTATGAATGACTTATTATTATGCCACATACTATGAATTGTTTTTTTTTAAAAATATATGTAATGTATACGCTGTACATTTTCAGGCATTCCTTGATTTTATAAAAGCTTTCAATTTAAAGTTTCGAACGAGTGTTTCCAGTCCCAGATTATGCATGACGTAAAATTTCGAGTTTAGAAAAGCCTGAAAATTTGGGTTGGTCGCTCCGCGAAGCGGAGCGGCCAAACCAAATTTTCAGGCTTTTCTAAACTCGAAATTTTACTTCATGCGCCACGCGTATAAACATTGACATATTGTGAAGTTAAAAATACACTTAAATATAGTTTTTTTACAAATATAACATAACAACAAAATATCTTTATTTTTGTTTTATTGTGTGAGCTAAATTATTTATATTTTTTAATGGAAAATACTCTTGGCTTTTTGGCAATGATCATTTTCATTGTTATATAATTAATTGTTTCTTTTTTTCGAAACTAGTATTATTATACAGATTAGCAAAAAGTCTATTAACAATTTGTCAAGGTTGATGTTCACTGAAGTATAACAAATACATGATTTATGTGTGTATTCTGTAGGCTATATGTACTGATTTTGTAGCCATTACATTCACACCATATCGCCGTTCGGGTACAACAACGACGTAACTGCAAAAATAATTTTAAGCTATTTGTAATGTAAATCTATTTATAGGTTAAAAAATACAGACATAATTCTGGAAAACAACTGCACATTATCAACATAAGACAATAATAGCCCGTTCATCAAAGACAACAGTTGGGAGTTTACTGCCAACTGTTAGGGAATTCTCTGATGACCGGATTTTTAATCGTGAACGTATTCGGGATTTTTGTAATCGTACGAAATAAACCGACCGGAGTACCGTTTATTAGATACCGATATTCATCACAAACAAATCCAAACATGTTGAATGTTGAACATTTTGATGAACGGGCCCAATGTTTGTAATGTGTTGCTGTTTTTCAGACTATATCTGTATTTTTAAAATTATAAAAATATTTACATTGAAAATTAATTGAAATTAATATTGCGCTTACGTCGGTGTTGCACTGGAACGGCGATATGTTAATAAGTAATTTAAACAAATAGTCAAAATAAACTATATTTAAAATAATGTTTCTGTTACAAATGTGATTCATCTATGATTTACGAAAAATAATTAACAAATGGAAATGAGTTTTACATTTCATTCTCAGAAAATATTATTTTTTAAAACCCACAATTAATACTTAATAATTTGCATATCAATGCAATTAACCAATACATAAGTATGCTACCACGCCGCAAAATGTAGAATATATTTAATTTATAATTTATTTGCTACTGATATTTACTATACATACAGGGAATTTCTTTACATATCCCGATGCGCATGCATTTTAAGGCATTCGTTGTTTATTTAATGAGTTTAATATGAAGTTTTCAATGGGTGTTTCTCCTTAATTTAACATGAAGTAAAATTCCAATTTTAAAAAAGCCTGAACATTTGGTCGTGTCATGTGCCACGCGTATAAAACACTGAAATATTTGAAATTAAAAATTTACTGCTAACTCAGTATTAAAAATATACTGCTAAAGCAGAATTAAAAAATATACCGCTAAAATATTCTTTAAAATTTCACAATATTACATTGTTTAATATGCCTGGCGTATGAAGTAAAATTTAGAGTTTAGACAAGCCTGGACATTTGGTTTGGTTGCTTCGCTCTCTAAGTATTAAAAATATACTGCTAAAGCAGGAATAAAAAATATACCGCTAAAATATTCTTTAAAATTTCACAATATTACAGTGTTTCATATGCCTGGCGTATGAAGTAAAATTTCGAGTTTAGACAAGCCTGGACATTTGGTTTGGTTGCTTCGCTCTCTAAGCAACCAAACCAAATCTCCAGGCTTGCCTAAACTCGAAATTTTACTTTATACGCCAGGCATATGAAACACTGTAATATTGTGAAATTTTAAAGAATATTTTAGCGGTATATTTTTTAATCCTGCTTTAGCAGTATATTTTTAATACTGAGTTAGCAGTAAATTTTTAATTTCAAATATTTCAGTGTTTTATACGCGTGGCGCATGAAGTAAAATTTCGAGTTTAGAAAAGCCTGAAAATTTGGTTTGGTCGCTCCGCTTCGCTACGCGACCAAACCAAATTTTCAGGCTTTTCTAAACTCGAAATTTTACTTCATGCTTAATCTGGGAGTGGAACCACTCGTTCGAAACTTCAAATTAACCGCTTTTTAAAAAGACAATGTGTGCCTGAAATTTTACAGCGCATACATCAAGGTATGTTCACTTAAAAAATAAAATTCCCTGTATATGTATTATAAATTTATATACATGACTATGTGCTTTAACTCTCGAATTATGATAATTTTCCTTGAGTAAAACTATTGATAATATTAAAACACTTAACCTACTTTTTGCGAACCTGAGACATATTGTAGGCTAAACTATAGTCACTGTAAAGTCAAAATCAAGTAGGAAACTTCTTTAAGTGTTTTAATATTATTTCCATGTCACAAAATACTATGAATGATAAAAGCTTGAATTGGACAAAAATGTTGGGTTGACCATCCTAAGTAGTTGGCAATCTTAATTATGTAAAAATGCCCCTACTGTATATATTTTTTTAAATTTTTATAAGGTCATCTTATTCAAGTGTTAATAAATCATATTACAGTGTGAAAACCGGATACTCCATTAAAAATATATGGTCACTCGGAATTAATTAACCGATTATAGTTTAATTATTGGAATGATTTGAATTTTATTTTCACTTAAGAGTGCTCTACTCTATGGAAACTAAGAATAGTGATTATTTTGTTATGATTTTGAATATTTTAATTCTTTCTTCACACATCTGTCTAAAGTTCAATTGCAAAGGACATAACGATTTGATTTATTTTTTTATTTTAGTATATTAAAAAATAAAATTTAAAAAAAACTCTGAAATGTGACTTCATCATGCCCTCCGCAATGATTTTGTGATTATATAATTCTAATATTATTTTCTCATAAAATATAGTTATCAAAAAATACACTTTTTCCTTTGAAAAAAGCATCGTTGATAATATCAATACAGACCATTTTATTTGATTTTTTTTTGCACAATTCTGTACCAAAATATATATTTTTAAACCACAACTACATGAGCCTTTATATTATTAAGCTATTGTAAATTGAAACGACAGCACGGTTTGAGCGCAGCCTTAAACATTTGTCATTTAGAACTTACATTAGAATACAAATTACTACAAAAATTGGCATTCTGCAGTTCAGAGATAAACGCCACTTCAAGTGTTATCATATTCACTTTTGTTATACATATTTCTCTGCATTTATTATTGTGTAAATTTGGCACGGTTTTTATTGTGGCTATAAAACAACGAAATATTTAATCAATTTCACTTTTGTTATACATATTTCTCTGCATTTATTATTGTTTAAAATTTCGCACGGTTTTTATTCAGTGTCATTTTGTGCCAATAATATATGCTGCACATTACGGTACAGGAAGTTTAAGGTCTTTTGGAGGACACTTAATGTGGCGAATTATCCAATTGCCCAGTGAATGCATGAATATGAATGAGCCGAGTTTATGATTTACTAGGAAACATTAATTACATTATCATTGGAATCATGATTTTCTTATTAGGTAATAGAGCAAAATTAACCTTGTTTGCAAATAGGCCACATGCTAATGTTTATCTTATACTTACTAAAAATAAGAGTCATGTTAAAGATGTATTAAAAAAACCAAAATATATTATAATAAAACAAAACGAGGAAAAATATGAATCATTGTTGAAGTTAGTGTTTTGTGATATATATATTGAAAAACTAATGCCAGGTTTCACCAAAGTCAATAAAATCGACCAAAAGTTTTATTCATCGATTCAAATCTAGTACTAGCTGGTGAAACCAAACATAAGGCAAAAATAAATAATAAAACATTACTGGTTTCACACACGTTTCCAATTTATTGTGACTAATTACGTTATATTCAAAAATTCTTTAATTACAATTAACTATTAATTAGAACACTTGGTATTGTTTCACTGTTTTTAAACCACTGAAATAAGTGTTTTGATTAATAGTTTATAGTTTAAAATGTTTTACCACGGGTTAAGTGAAAAATTAATTAAAGAACAATTATAATAATATATTATGAACTTGATTCTCATTAACCACCATGTCAAACGTGATAATTGTGTAAATAAAATTGAATTGTACGCAAAATTACAGAAATTATAATTGTACGTCCTTTAGCGACAAAGCTATAAACATAAAAAATATTTCCAGCGATTTTTATGGCCACTTTTACTAAGAATTTTTTTACCGCAACATGCTACGATGCATCCTTTCTGAGATACAGCCGATGTCCACCCTTAATCAAACCCCTGGTATATTTAGACAATCTTCACTATTTTCAACCACTTTGTCATTTTCAAGAAACTGCAGGAGATTTTTCTTTTAAATATTTATTTCTCGATATATACGACGTATTTGTTCAGGCTTTCGTTGTTTTTAAAAATCGTTCAATTTTAAGCTTCTAAAGGGTGTGTCCACCATTTGATTATGTCAATTATTTAATTATGAATTAAAATTTCGAGTTTAGAAAACTATAAAAAATTTTAACATTCTCAATCTTCTAAACTCGACATTTTACTTCATGCTTAATCAAGGAGTTCAAACACTCGTTAGAAGCTTTAAATTGACCGCTTATATAAAAAAAAACGAATGCCTGAAAATTTGCAGCATATGATTTGAGATATTAGGTATACATAAAGAAAAATTCTCTGTGTGTAATTTTGTAAATATTATTAATTTTTATTGACTTCACTTTATAAATTCTATGATTTCTATTATTAAACATTAAAAGTGCGATCCTTTTCGCAATCTACAACAAGTTAGTCTTACAAAGACTATATCAAACACTCATTGAAACAACTACTTCCCGGGCTAATACCCCGACGGACATTGAATTATACAAGTGTTTGCTGTTACATACAGTAACCTACTGCAAATGTAACAATTTGGGTCAATTTATTCAGGCCATCTATAGACGCGTTTCGAGATTTATCTCTCCTCAGTATAGCTTTGCCTTTCCCTCCAAACAATTTGACACCTTAGACTGGCGGTCACGTTACCGTTCAAACATAAGTATAAATGAAATTGCCAATTCTTGGTTGCAGAATACTTCAAACATTAAAAGTGCGATTCTTTTCGCAATCTACAACAAGTTAGTCTTACAAAGACTATATCAAACACTCATTGAAACAACTACTTCCCGGGCTAATACCCCGACGGACATTGAATTATACAACAAGTGTTTGCTGTTACATACAGTAACCTACTGCAAATGTAACAATTTGGGTCAAATTATTCTGGCCATCTATAGACGCGTTTCGAGATTTATCTGTCAAATTGTTTGGAGGGAAAGGCAAACCTATACTGAGGAGAGATAAATCTCGAAACGCGTCTATAGATGGCCTGAATAATTTGACCCAAATTGTTACATTTGCAGTAGGTTACTGTATGTAACAGCAAACACTGGTTGTATAATTCAATGTCCGTCGGGGTACTAGCCCGGGAAGTAGTTGTTTCAATGAGTGTTTGATATAGTCTTTGTAAGACTAACTTGTTGTAGATTGCGAAAAGAATCGCACTTTTAATGTTTGAAGTATTCTGCAACCAAGAATTGGCAATTTCATTTATACTTATTTCTATTATTTTTTTGTCATCGATGTCGATATTTTTCGCGATTTTTGTTGTTGTTATATTTAACGATTTTAGTAAATGTGACTAAAACATATAAGTGATTTGGTCAATTTTTACGGTTCCAAATAATTTGTTGAATACTGCTACACTTGCCTCGTTTTATTTACACGCTATTATACAATTAGTAATGCTCATTTCATTTAACAAGGTGAGAAATTAGAACACTTTGTGCTTATAACACCAAAAATCATAAAATGTTATTTGTTTACCTTATCAAAAGTAAATTATGGTAACGAATGGGCAATATTTTTATGGAAATCACTTAATTAATTGCACAGATGAAATCCACAGAGATACAAATATGTTCGCATTCCTTCGAATTTCTCGCCTTGTTAAATTTCGGATTTCTGGCGAAGTTAAATTATTTAATCAGAACTTTACGAGTATTTATACTTTAATTTATTAAATACAAAATTTTTAGAATGCACATTCCATACGTTGAACATTTTTTGTTTCAAATACGATTTTTCTTTATTTTAGTAGCATTTGTGGCAATTGCCACAGCTATTCCAGCCAAAGGTTCCACAAAGGCATCGTTGAACAAGAAACCAACGTGCGTCAAAGAATGTACAGATGACTTTACCCCAGTTTGTGCAGGTGATGCCAATGATGGAAAGGGAATCACTTTTGGAAACCAATGTGTGTTAGACAATTACAATTGCGAAAACAAAAAAGGTATGAACTGTTAACTGTGAAGGTTTCTATTGGTATATCGTCATTTGCACAAATAAGATACTTAAACTTTGTTTGTATAACGGTTTTTTTATTGTGACTATAGTTTCGACAATTTTAGTTTGTAATTATCAAACTTAAAGTGAAACATAAAAGATTTAGTATGATAATGACAACTATAGTCATAATAAAAAAAACCTCAGTTACACAAAGTTTAGGTGTCTTATTTCTGAAAGAAATGTTAAGATCACCATAATTGCTATTCAATATATATAAATAGTAACATTACAATAGTGTCATTTCTAACCGTTCACTTGACAAATTATAATAAATCGGAAAAACTGTGGTTTTAGTAAATGCTTCTTAATGTATCATAGTTGGTAGCTAATAAACAATTGAGGCCAGTTGCAAGTACCATCGGTGGACATAAAATATTGGGACAAATCGAAAATTGGATAATGTCAAATATAACCAAATTTATACCGGTTAAGTGAGTTTTATTTAAAGAAAGGTTATAATATGGAATGACAATAAAACTCTGTATTGTGGAGGCTTCTACTTCGTTATACATGTTAATTACACAATGAAACACTTTTAACTTTGTTTGTATAACACGTTTTATTTAATGTGACTGCAGTTTCGACAAAGTTAGCTTGTCATTATCAAACATGGAGTAACTTAAACTAGAGGTTTTACAGGTATATATACACAATTACAAGACAGCGGTAAAAATGGGGGTGTACATTAGGTCAACCTGGTCGTTAATTAAGGGAATTCCCGGATTAGCGCGGGCTTTGTGTATCTCTAGTGCTTCTAGCAAATTCATTTTACGACCCTTTTCGGCATGATGGATTATGGTAAGTACATCTTTTTCAAAAGTGTGATTTTCGTCTAAAAGGTGTTTTGCAAAAGACGACTTATCACTCTGTTTAAGCCGAAAAGAGCGCAAATGTTCCCTCAATCTTATGTTGAAATTACGACCAGATTGGCCAATGTATATCCCTTGACAATCTGCGCAAGTTAATTTATATATTCCGGATTTATTAAATTTATCTAATTTTGTTTTACTATTAAAGATATGGTTATTGATTTTACAGTACGGTTTAAATGCAACTTGAATATTATGCTTTTTTAGGATATTTTTAACTTGAAAACTGACATTACCAAAATAAGTTAACGATTTATATTTAATTGTTTCTTTTTCAAATGATATTCCAGCGTATAATAGATGTTTGATGTTATTAAATTTCTGTTTTTTAAGAAGTCTATCAACCAAATCACAACCATAACCATTGTTAATAGCCATAGCTCTAATCAAGTTAATTTCCTTCTCGAAAAAATTAGCTGACAAAGGGATTTTTAAGGCTCTATGAATCATTGAATTGAATGCAGCAATTTTATGTTTATAGGGATGTCTGGAATGGTTAGGGATAATTGAGTCGGTAAAGGAAGGTTTTCTAAAAATGTCAAAAGAGAGTTTGTTATTTATTCTGGTAATAGACAGATCTAAATATTTAATGTTGTTATTGATTTCGGTTTCAGCTGTGAATTTAATTTTAGGGTGAAGTTTATTTATGAAATCTAAAAATTGAGTGAGTTGTCTATCAGTTCCCTGGAAACAAGCCAATATATCATCGACGTAACGGTGCCACATTTTAATATGTTTTTTAGCTAGTGGCGAATTTAATATTATTTTTGTAAAATTATGCATAAATATATCTGCTAGCAATGGACTTAAAGGGCACCCCATTGCTAGGCCTTCTGTTTGTTTAAAAAATTTATTGTTAAATGAGAAAAAGTTATTATTTAAGATGATTTCTAAGCAATCCAAAAATTCTGTTTTTACTGTGACATTAAAAACAGAATTTTTGGATTGCTTAGAAATCATCTTAAATAATAACTTTTTCTCATTTAACAATAAATTTTTTAAACAAACAGAAGGCCTAGCAATGGGGTGCCCTTTAAGTCCATTGCTAGCAGATATATTTATGCATAATTTTACAAAAATAATATTAAATTCGCCACTAGCTAAAAAACATATTAAAATGTGGCACCGTTACGTCGATGATATATTGGCTTGTTTCCAGGGAACTGATAGACAACTCACTCAATTTTTAGATTTCATAAATAAACTTCACCCTAAAATTAAATTCACAGCTGAAACAGAAATCAATAACAACATTAAATATTTAGATCTGTCTATTACCAGAATAAATAACAAACTCTCTTTTGACATTTTAAGAAAACCTTCCTTTACCGACTCAATTATCCCTAACCATTCCAGACATCCCTATAAACATAAAATTGCTGCATTCAATTCAATGATTCATAGAGCCTTAAAAATCCCTTTGTCAGCTAATTTTTTCGAGAAGGAAATTAACTTGATTAGAGCTATGGCTATTAACAATGGTTATGGTTGTGATTTGGTTGATAGACTTCTTAAAAAACAGAAATTTAATAACATCAAACATCTATTATACGCTGGAATATCATTTGAAAAAGAAACAATTAAATATAAATCGTTAACTTATTTTGGTAATGTCAGTTTTCAAGTTAAAAATATCCTAAAAAAGCATAATATTCAAGTTGCATTTAAACCGTACTGTAAAATCAATAACCATATCTTTAATAGTAAAACAAAATTAGATAAATTTAATAAATCCGGAATATATAAATTAACTTGCGCAGATTGTCAAGGGATATACATTGGCCAATCTGGTCGTAATTTCAACATAAGATTGAGGGAACATTTGCGCTCTTTTCGGCTTAAACAGAGTGATAAGTCGTCTTTTGCAAAACACCTTTTAGACGAAAATCACACTTTTGAAAAAGATGTACTTACCATAATCCATCATGCCGAAAAGGGTCGTAAAATGAATTTGCTAGAAGCACTAGAGATACACAAAGCCCGCGCTAATCCGGGAATTCCCTTAATTAACGACCAGGTTGACCTAATGTACACCCCCATTTTTACCGCTGTCTTGTAATTGTGTATATATACCTGTAAAACCTCTAGTTTAAGTTACTCCATGTTTGATAATGACAAGCTAAATTTGTCGAAACTGCAGTCACATTAAATAAAACGTGTTATACAAACAAAGTTAAAAGTGTTTCATTGTGGACAATAAAACTATTTAAATGAGAGGTAAGGAAAGGTCTAAAGTTTGACACACACTAAACAAATTTTACGTGTCCCAACCATTTGTTTCCACCGATGGTACAATAAACTAGGTTCATGTCTGAACTCGACATTATCTATTCCTGTAATGTTACTTCAGAGGAGAACCCAGTTCAACATTCTTGGTGCAACTGGTACTCAGTGTTAGGAGTTGAAGTAAATAGACTTTCAAATCTTTGATTTGGTTGGCGTTCACTTTGTGGTACATCTTTATAAAATAATATTAAAACACTTAACTTTGTTAAATTCAGTCCGTTTAAAGAATAACAAGTCCACTTTTGCAACTCATTTAATAGAAAACAACCACACCTGCACAGAAGACAGCATACTTTCCGTAATCCATTTGTCGGACAAAGGTCGAAAAATGGATTTACTGGAAGCGCTGGAAATTCACAAGTTAAAAACTAATCTGGAAATTCCCCTCATCAACGACCAGACCGACATAATGTATAGTCCCCTCTTTGATGCTGTAATATAAAAACAATGTACAATGTATTTTAGGTACTCAGTTTGATAATGATTAGCTTGTAGTCGAAACTATAGTCACTGTAAAAAGTTAATTAAAGTGGTAAAACAAAGTTAAGTGTTTTAATATTATTTTAAATAGACTTTCTCCCAGAAAACTGTAAAATATTCCTATTTTAAACAGAAAATCCCTCCCACTTTTTATTTATATGGGATGAAACAAGAAACACCTTTGATCTTGCAGTTTTCTTAGTTTTCAAAAGAGTGTATACATTTAAAAAATCCATGTCTTATGCAAATGTATCCCTCTCATGATAAAAACAAAATCCCTCCAAAAAGGGAATTTTCCTCCCAGTTCCCAACACTGCTGCTAAGTACCAGCAGTGTTGGGAACTGGGAGGGAAATTCCTTTTTTGGAGGGATTTGGTCATCATTTTATTAATTCGTTTGATGTTTTCAATATACTTCTTCGATAATACCATCTGGTAATGCTTCTCTTATTAATATTACTAAACGTTTTTCATTTGATGTTTCAGTAATCTAACACATTTCACAATTTTTTACACACATACCGTTTTAGATCACTAGCACTTGGAAGTTAGAGGATAAATTTTATTTTATATATTACAGTAATTAAGTTAAGTTAAAAATTACCGCTTGTTATTGAAATTCTTGTTTTTTTTTTGTTCAGTAATAAATTATTAAACCTGTGATTTCATCAAAATTGGAGAAAAAAAAAAAGATAGAAATGTGTAACATGTTTAATTATTATGCACTTGTATATAGAATTTGCGATTATAATGGATGTGTCTTAAAGAAGGACTAATTACTGATTTAAGTCAATCAGCTGTAATGCAAATGCTCTCACAATGTGGTTCCGTGTTATTCTAATTAAAGATGGTGTATATGTTTTTGAACGTTGCTATAAATCAATGTTTTATGGCGCATGAAGTACAATTTTGAGTTAAAAAAAGCCTAGAAATTTTTATTCGGACGCGACGCTTCGCTCCGCATCAAAATCCATTTTTTTCAGTCTTTTCTAAACTCGAAATATAACTTCATGCTTAATAAAAGTGAGAATTCTCGTTAAAGGTTGCATGCTAGAAGTATACATTTTCTATTTACAGAGAATTTTTCTTTTAAGTATTCATATCTTAATAGCTGAAAATCTTTAGATATTTTTATAAAGAATCCAAATTAAAGCTTCAAACGAGTGTTTTCCTCTCCCAGATTAAGCATGAAGTAAAATTTCGAGTTTATAAAATCCTGAAAATTTGGTTTGATCGCTCCGCGAAGCGGGGCGACCAAACCAAACTTTCAGGATTTTATAAACTCGAAATTTTACCTCATGCGCCACGCGTATAAAACACTGATTTCAAGTGAAGTTCTAAATGTACTAATAAAGCAGTATGCTAAGGGCGTACATTCTGAGCTTCGCATCAAATATGTGTTTTATACCCGTGGCGCATGAAGTAAAATTTCAAGTTTAGAAAAGCCTAAAAATTTGATTTGGTCGCCCCGCTTCGCAGAGCGACCAATCCAAATTTTCAGGTTTCCCAAACTCGAAATTTTACTTCATGCTTAATCTGGGAGTGAAAAACACTCGTTTGAATACTCATATTAACCTATTTTTAAAAAAAAACAAGAATTGTCCTCAAATTAATAGCGCATGCATATGTATACTCAAAAGAAAAATTCCCTGTATATTATAATTTTTACCTCTATTGATACACACATTTCACATTTTACGAATTATCTGCAATTAAATAAGTAGGTAAAACAATCTCTAGTTGGGGACCCTCGTGGGTCAGTGAGTAGAGCTCCTGCTCTTGGGCCAGAGGGTCGTGGGTTCGAATCCCACCGGGGGGTGCCAGTTTCTTATGGGGAAATTGGCACCCTCTGGAGCCATGGATGTGAGTGAATGTGCTGTGTCGTCCATAATTAGTTGCATAAGCGTGTAAAGAACTAAATACTTAAATGGAATAAATAAAATAAATATTGATGTTGGCCAATAGTCTACGTTACTAAGGCCAGGCAAAAGCCAAAACCCAAAAAAAAAAAAAAAAAATCTCTAGTTGGAAAGAGGAACCCAGCCATATTTTTATTTTGATATTAGAATCAAAGACAGAAATCCAACTTATATACGCATTTATTTAACAGAAACCGCAATAATTAAACATTACCCTATATAATAGCGAATTGATTACAAAAATCGTTTAATTTTCATGTGATATTATTGTATACCTAATTTAATATATTAATCTGTTTTATTTTTCAGAATTTACAGCCAAGAAAGGCGAATGTCCCAAAGGCAGTGCTGTAAGGCTTTCTTAAGCATACTATTCAAAGAACGTTGCCAACTCAACATGACAGCTTTTTAACTATTATCTGATACTTTTTTAAGCTATTTATTGTTTTATTTTACATTATATTTGATTTTCACAATTTATAACTGACGCTACAGCAGACAATAAATAAAAATGCTCTAATCCCCATGTTTACATTTATATCATAAAGTTTCAAGAAACACAAAGTTCTTAATAAAAATACATAGTTTTTGAATAAACGTTTATTTCATGTTCATTTTATTGGTAACCACATTTTTGAAGTAGCATATATTTGGAATGTCATCTTTAAAATCCAACACAATCGACCAGTGTGTAACCTAAACACAACAATTGTATTAGCCTCTCTTTTACAATAAAATTATATACAGTGAATTGTTCTTTTAAGTAAACATGCATAAGCTCTAAATTTTCTGACATTTGTTGTTTTTTAAAAGAGTTCAATTTAAAACTTTAAACGAGTGATTTCCACTCCCAGACTAAGCATGAAGTAAAATTTCGAGTTTAGAAAAGCCCCGTGAAAATTTGTCGAGGGTCGCGCAGCGACCCGAGACAAATTTTCTGGGCTTTTCGAAACTCGAAATTTTACTTCATGCGCCAAGCGTATAAAACACAGCTTTCAAGTTAAGTTCGAATATACATAAATTTCAAAATGTTTTAGTGTTTTATACGAGTGGCACTTGAAGTAACATTTAGAGTTTAGATAAGCCCAGAAATACGTATACTTAATTCCAAATTCGGTCTATTTTCTGTAAATAGATATTCCTTATTTTTTTAAGTCTAATTTGAAGCTTTAAACGAGTGTTTTCCACTCCCAGACTAAGCATGAAGTAAAATTTCGAGTTTAGAAAAGCCCCGTGAAAATTTGTAGAGGGTCGCGCAGCGACACGAGACAAATTTTCTGGGCTTTTCTAAACTCGAAATTTTACTTCATGCGCTACGCGTACAAAACGCTGCTTTCAAGTGAGGTTCAAATATACATAAATTTCACTATAGTGAAAGTGGTTTATACGCGTGGCGCATGAAGTAAAATTTCGAGTTTAGAAAAGCCCAGAAAATTTGTCTCGGGTCGCTGCGCGACCCTCGACATATTTTCACGGGGCTTTTCTAAACTCGAAATTTTACTTCATGCTTAGTCTGGGAGTGGAAAGCACTCGTTTAATGCTTCAAATTAGAAAAAACTTAAACAAGATATATCTAAAGATTTACAGAAAATAGGCTGAATTTGGAATACGTATACTTAAAAAAAGAACTCCCTGTATGTAATGAAAAGCTTCAGTTAGAAAATATTAAGCTTTATTTGAAAATATCCTAATTATATCTTCAAGTAAACCTTGTCGTTTTATCTAAAGATTTAATATAACATTTTATTTTACAATTTAGACTATTTAAAAGTTAATTTTAATAATCGTTAATCCTACTCTAATCATTTTTTCACTAGCCCCATTTTTGTGTACCTGTTTCAACGACACACTTTAATGAATATAAGTGAGTTACGTGAAGATGATAATAGCTTTAAATAAAAACACTTTGTAACCTTGTGACCGAAATTTACATCTGGTATAAAATAAATTTGTGAAGAAAGGTTAAAAAGCGTTTTTATTTAAAGACACACTTTAACATTCCTGTAAGTTTTCTGTTTATTTTAATAATTTTTTTGTATTAAAAGTCTAAAGCATAGCTATACTGATGAGGGATAAATCTCGAAACGCGTCTATAGATAGCTAGCTAGATAAGCCCAGAAATACGTATACTTAATTCCAAATTCGGTCTATTTTCTGTAAATCTTTAGATATTCCTTATTTTTTTAAGTCTAATTTGAAGCTTTAAACGAGTGTTTTCCACTCCCAGACTAAACATGAAGTAAAATTTCGAGTTTAGAAAAGCCCCGTGAAAATTTGTAGAGGGTCGCGCAGCGACACGAGACAAATTTTCTGGGCTTTTCTAAACTCGAAATTTTACTTCATGCGCTACGCGTACAAAACGCTGCTTTCAAGTGAGGTTCAAATATACATAAATTTCACTATAGTAAAAGTGTTTTATACGCGTGGCGCATTAAGTAAAATTTCGAGTTTAGAAAAGCCCAGAAAATTTGTCACGGGTCGCTGCGCGACCCTCGACAAATTTTCACGGGGCTTTTCTAAACTCGAAATTTTACTTCATGCTTAGTCTGGGAGTGGAAAGCACTCGTTTAAAGCTTCAAATTAGAAAAAAATAAAACAAGATATATCTAAAGATTTACAGAAAATAGGCTGAATTTGGAATACGTATACTTAAAAGAAAAACTCCCTGTATGTAATGAAAAGCTTCAGTTAGAAAATATTAAGCTTTATTTGAAAATATCCTAATTATATCTTCAAGTAAACCTTGTCGTTTTATCTAAAGATTTAATATAGCATTTTATTTTACAATTTAGACTATTTAAAAGTTAATTTTAATAATCGTTAATCCTACTCTAATCATTTTTTCACTAGCCCCATTTTTGTGTACCTGTTTCAACGACACACTTTAATGAATATAAGTGAGTTACGTGAAGATGATAATAGCTTTAAATGAAAACACTTTGTAACCTTGTGACCGAAATTTACATCTGGTATAAAATACATTTGTGAAGAAAGGTTAAAAAGCGTTTTTATTTAAAGACACACTTTAACATTCCTGTAAGTTTTCTGTATATTTTAATAATTTTTTTGTATTAAAAGTCTAAAGCATAGCTATACTGATGAGGGATAAATCTCGAAACGCGTCTATAGATAGCTTAACACAATTAATATTCATTCCCTATACTTTTTTCAATTTATTTAAATTTCCTATTTGTTTATTTAGTTTGGTGAGAGAATAATTTGACCTGATGTTGCATTTTGCATATTAATTAAGCATATAACAGTAAATCTGTCGCGTAACTCAAATATTTATTGTATAATTCAATATCTGTCGTGGTATTAGCTCGAGAAGTACTTGTTTTAATGAATATTTGGAGACTTGTCTCAATGAAACTTAATTTTTGCAGAAAGTCGATATTAGTTTTAATTATATTGTACTTAAAATGTAATGATAACTAAATCAGTTATACTATATTTCAGAGTATAATATCGACAGTTTAATGGCAAAAGTAATTAATAATCTCTACCTTTAAACTAATATCCTAATACAAACCTAATTCTGGATTCCGGCATTCGGTGATTCTGTAATTGCACGAATCGTCAAAAAAGTGAATGACACCATTCACATCTTTAGCGCAAACTATATTTCCTCCAGGATGACAAGGATAGGGAAGGCCGCAGTTACTTTTGCAGTGCCTTCATTGCATAAATATAAAATTACTAAAAAGAAAAAATACTCAAACTATTGCTTCGCAAAACAATTGTAATATTTACCTGTCAATAAATACACAACTTTCATATTTGTTGCAAAAATGTGTGTTATCAGTAAACGAGTTAGTGTGAAACTGTTATAATAGATTAATAAATATTTACTCACATTAAATTTCATGAATAATTTTGTTATGAACATGCGCAGAATTTAAATTTGATTACTTGTTAAACTATGAGCATACAATTATTTCACCCACAAAAGACAACAATAGTCATTTTTCTCAATTATTTATTATATTCCACTTGCGCACTTAATGGCCTCTTTATATCTGTTGGCCAGTATCAGAGCTAAGCTAGATTCGAATCATTTTAGAGGATTCAATAGAGGTATTGGAATACTTCAGTGAAAAAGGATTGGTGATCCAGATTCATTAAATTTGTTTTAAGAGGATTTGTACTCGAATCTAAATGTAAATGTTTCGAAGGATTCAAATGCTTATACGAAGACTGAAATCCTGCAAAGGGAGTCGAATCGTCAAAATTCAAATTCATACTGTGGATTCGCATAAATATTTGTGATTTTGTGTTTCTTAAGAATGCGAGTTCGAGTTTAGTAGAGCCTGAAAATTTGATTCGAGTCATTTTTTTCCTCTAACGAATCCCTTATTCGAGTATTTGTGATTCATAATTTATTCTAATTAAGTCAATAATTAATGTAGTCATTTGAGCTACGTGAAGATTTTAGGTCACTTATTTAAAACGCAGTTGTATTCCTTTCTTCACTTTTGTGAGTGAAGAAAGGAATATAACTGCGTTTTAATTAAATAAGTCAATAATGTCACTTTACATAAAAAAGTTATGTTTTCGTCGAAATATCAAAAGTAGACAATTTTTATTAACTCTAAAGGTACGTTTCCACTGAGGCAACTTCTGGGCAACATGTGGCATGCGGCATTGACGCATGCGGCAAGAATTATTTCAAGCGAAGCAACACGCTACATGTCGGAGCGTGTTACAATGACGCATGCCACGTGATGCGACTTGTCGCCAGATGCATGCGTCACTGTGCGACAAAGATACAGCGTGTCGCATGATGTTGCCAGTATCCAAGCGGTAGTGGATGAGTGCGACAAAAGGCGGGCAACATGGAGTGGAATATAGAGAAAACAACCTTATTTATTGAAGACTACCATACTTCACCGGAATTGTGGAACAATAAAAGTGCCTCATATAAAGACAGGAATGTGAAAAACGACCAATTAAAACGACTTGCTATCAAGTACGAATGTTCAGTAATTGACATAAAAAAGAAAATCAAGAATTTGAGGTCTGCTTTTCATCGGGAACATAAAAGGATTACTAAACCGAAGAGTAGATCATCTCCCAAAAAAGATAAATGGTTTGCTTATAATCACCTAACATTTTTGTTAGATGTTGACATTCCAAGACAAACCTTTTCAACAGCAGACAACTCTGAGGTAGGTTAATTAACATTTCTAACTATTTATTTTTAACAGAATATAATTTACTTTAGAATAATTTATTTTACATATAATGCTATTGTACAGGGTGACCTACATTTGTGACACCCTGTACAGTACAGGGTGGTTTGTGATTTGGCTCTTAGTATTTATCTTGCCACGATACTTTTCCTTCCTTTGACATAAAATACCTTGCAAATTCATCCCGGACGTCTTTTACATCTACACCTGATTTTCGTGGTTTGCGCTGTAAATTCACCATACCGCTATCATCGTCTACTACCCTTCTCCATGACCCTGGAATAACAGTTCCATCTTGTGTATCAATATCTAAGGTTCCATAAGGTGCATACAGAGGTCTTAAAGTATTGCTTTTCCTTAAAAAATTGTGTAGATATACACACGCAGATGTTACAGTTTCTGCGTGTTCAACATTTACCATTAAAGGTTTTCGAAACACACGAAAAAACTGATGCTAATAATCCGAAAGTATTTTCAACTACCCTTCGTGCTCGTGCTTGCCTGTAATTATATATTCTATTCTTAGAACCATTTTCTTAATGTCCTGGATATGGCTTCATAATGTGTATCTGTAGGGGAAATGCATCATCTGCTACTAAAATATAAGGAGATAACACTTCAGTTCCAGGAAGAGGTTGTGGGGTCGGTAATGTAAGTTCATTATTCATTAGTTTTTGGTAAAATGAAGTTTGGCGAAATACTCCTCCATCTGAAATCCTCCCTTGACAACCAATGTTGGCATATAAGAAACAATAGTTAGCATCTGCAATCCCCATTAAAACAATGCTGAATGACCCATTGTAATTAAAAAACAAGCTGCCACTGTTCTTTGGACTCTGAATTACTATGTGCTTTCCATTTACGGCTCCGATACAGTGTGGGTAGTTCCAGGTTTTCTCAAAATCATTAGCTATTATCTGCCACTCATTTTCATTTTGTGGAATCTGTAACATAAATAAACAATAGCATATTTTTATTTTATGGAAATGAATTAGCTTCAGTTTGTATTTATTTCGTTTTTAGGATGAAGACGATTTAGCGTCTGACACATCTGACATTCATCTTTCTATCGCACCAACATCCAGCCAACAATTACAATCTGATGATGCAACAAATTTGTCAAGTAATGAAGCACGCGTTGCGGAATTTCTTTCGCCCAAGAAGAGAGCTAAAAAAAGTAAACCCGCATTACCCTATTCTAAACGTCAAGAAGAAGCATATGCTGTATTACAACAAGCAATGAAGAGGGATGAATGCACAACTTATGGTGAACATGTCGCTAATGAACTGCGTCATCTTCAGCCTACAGCAAGAACGATTGTAAAACATCTTGTCAACAACATACTGTTTGAAGCAGCAATGGGAAAGTACAATAATGATGGGTCATCCACTTCATATCATGGGAGTATGGCGAATACTTCCATGAGTAATAGCAGTTACTTATCTTGTCCTCCCAGTCTTCAATCTGTATCTTCCGGAGCTACAACTGACGGCGAAGAACAACCATCTGGTACTGAGTTTACTGTATTTAGACAATTTTTGGAACTTTAATAAACAAATAAAAAGTTTACTATATTGTTCTGTATTTGTCAATGAAGGTTTAATAATATCAATACATAAATTGCTCTATTATCCTGTACTTCAATTATATAAATATATAAACATTCATTCATAAATGTACAAGTTTTATGAACTTACCTTTACAAAATCTCGCAGAACGTTAATAAACGCTATGCATACTTCTGGTATTATACGACGAATACTAGGGATTGAAATTCTGAAGAGATACATAAGTGATGCATAACTATCTCCAGTAGCTAGGTATCTCAAAGTCAACAATATTCGCACTTGAACTGGTACAGCATCACGGCAGTTAGTGTCTGATTTTTTCACCAAAGGAGTCACCTTTTCCAATAGGTAGTTAAAATCTTGCCTGCTCATACGTGTGAAATTTTTAAACAAACTACCATCATTTGAAATTAGTTTTTCAAAAAAATCCTTGTGATTTTCACTACTTTTAATAAATAAATCTCTGATCCACCATCTAGGCTTCTTCCGTGATCTTCTTTTATTGCCATTTGCGAGGATCAAATAAACAGCAGCTGCCACTGCTTCTGATGACATGACGCACACTACTGGCCAACAGGTGTCGAATAACTTGAAATGCTTTTGCCTTATGCTACAAGCAACGGCAACAAGTAGCAAGTGATAACTGGCAACAGATTATTGGGCGACATTCGACTTGCGACAAACTATGAAGCCGCATGGCAACATCTGATGTTGCCGAGCTACATGTTGCATGCTACATGTTGGTCGTTGTTGCCTCAATGGAAATGTACCTTTATAAACATAGACAGATATTTTATCAAAAAAATTTGAAACTATTATCACTAGCGCTATTAATTTATACTAATTGCGTCAATAATGTCAATTTACGTCAACGGGAGTCAAATGATATCAAAAACTATTAAAATTTTGTGCGATTTATGTTAAAACGTTACTCTGATTAAAGTTGATGTGTGTGTATGATTGTAAACTTTAAAATAAATCAGAGTTTTATACGCGTCGTGCATGAAGTAAAATTTCAAGTTTAGAGAAGCCTGAATTTGGATTTGGACGCCAAATCCAAACGTTCAGGCTTTCCTGTACTCGAAATTTTACTTCATGCTTAATCAAATAGTGAAAAACACTCTTTAAGATAATAGTAAATGCTTTATAAAAAACAGTAAGTAATATTTAATTTAATTGTACAATTTATTGAATTTTTGAATCAATTCATTGATTAGTTTTTGTAACTTATATTAAACATCCATTTTATAAATACAATTTTCCTCAAACTTCGATTTCGAGCTATTAGATTACAGATTTTAATTCCAAAATTAATAACTCCAAGCAAAAATGTCATTCCAACATAAAATCTTAATTTTCTAAATGTAGGCTGAGGTAATTTTATTCACTTTAACTTTTCTAGTTGAGTTGATGTGGATGTTAAGAACTCCATAATAATCATAAATATTATTTGATGAATAAATCACTCCTTAAAATTTTGTACATAGGCTATATCTTTAGAAATAAAACGAGATTGGCAGATTTTATACAAAGGGTCGCATTTTCTTTAGATATGACACTTTTATGTGACATATGATGTGTTATGTTATGTTATGGGGTCGGTGGGTCGTGTGGCCTCTAGGCCTTCTGAAATTATATGTGACGTATGATGGCTTCCATCTCAAATTTTCTGTTCTTTTTAATAGTGGAATAATCAAATATGGTTGGCATGAGAAACATTGAACTTTGGTGTCGTACCTCAAAAATGGGACACCTTGCATAAACTTGGATAATTTTGTTGTTTCTCAATTGTTGTTTTGGGTACACATCTTGATATGTTATATTCATGATAATTGATATTTATCCTATTAACAAATTATGGCAAGACAAATATTTGAATGATTTAGACATTCTTTGCTATTATTGTGAAAACTAATAACACTAGTCGAAATTTGTTAATGTAATTTATTTTGAATTTTCCCTAATTTAACCGTCTTCGTATGTCTAATTATTTACAAATTCCTAATGGTGAGCACGATAAAACAAACGAACGGTATATTTTTTAGAACAATTTTATTTATAAGTGTTTTTTATTATACAATCTATTGTGATAAATAAAATTGATTTAAGAGTAAAAAATGTTGTATTTTCTATGCGCTGTATCTAAATCAACGATACTATGATTAATATTCATAATGTTAATTTTTAACTTTGGTGTATTCAAATTTTCGTTAAAAAACCAATTTAAATATTCGATTTATTCAAATATTCTATTTATTAAAATATTTTAGTATTCAAATTTTTCAAATATTTAAATATTCCAATATTTCAAACATTTCAATATGTTTTTAAACGAATACTTCAATTTTAAAAAACCCCAGCGTAAATTAAAACATGTATCCTTTTTTAATTTTAATCTTGTTATGGATTAAGAATAACTAAGTTTGTTTTTCACATTAAATCAGTGTTTCACACGCTTGGCGCATGAAGTAAATATTTCAGGTTTTTCTAAACTCGAAATATTTACCTCATGCTTAATGAAGGAGTGGAAAACCCTTGTTAGAAAACTATTAAAACCTTTAATGACAACATGAAATTTATAAAAAAAATTAAAAACAAGATTATTAATGAAACTCATATAGATTATATAAATAACTACAGTTTGTGCTTGTTTCATATTTTCTTAAGAAATCAGTATTGTCATTAAAGATTCTAATTGTTCTCTATCAAGTGTTTTCCACTCCTTTGTTAAGCATGAAGTAAAGGGAAAACCCTTGTTAGAAAACTATTAAAACCTTTAATGACAACATGAAATTCTTCAAAAAAATTAAAAACAAGATTATTAATGAAACTCATATAGATTATATAAATAACTACAGTTTGTGCTTGTTTCACATTTTCTTAAGAAATCAGTATTGTCATTAAAGATTCTAATTGTTCTCTATCAAGTGTTTTCCACTCCTTTGTTAAGCATGAAGTAAAATTTCGAGTTTAGAAAAGCCTGAAAATTTGGTTTGGTCGCGTAGCGAAGCGGAGCGACCAAACCAAATTTTCAGGCTTTTCTAAACTCAAAATTTTACTTCATGCGCCACGCGTGTAAAACACTGATTTCACGCGAAGTTTAAATATACTATTAAGGCTGTAAATTTCTCAAATGTAAGTATTCGATTATTCATTCAGAAAAATACACAAATATTTAAATTATTCGAATAATTGAATATTCGTTCATTAAGTTAATGAAATATTCATATTTGAATATTCGAATATTCGACTATTTGAATTATCCATATTCGAATCCCAGCCTTAACTAATATCTCCTTATAGCTAATAAGTAACAACATCATCATCATCTCCGTCATCATCACTCTCATCATCTTGATTATTACAGTTCACTACTTTGTAACCTAAAAAGAAATAAAATATTTTAAAATTAATAAATTATCGATTCATTCTTTAAGTGTTCATATCAATTGGCTGGTCAACTAATTTATAAAATGTATGTTATGTTAAAAACTAGTTGACCAGCCAATTGACATGAACATTTGAAGAATGGATCAATAATTTATTAATCAAAATTTGTCTAAATAAAGCATACAACATTCATATAATACAGAATGATTAAATATTGTAGTTTTAGTTGGCAGTATTTTCTGAATAAAATGTTATTTTATGATTGGCACAACTATGTCCACTAGATGTTCAATGAAGATACGTCTTTAATTAATGGTGTTAAGATATCAGGCTTTTGATAATGTTCAATCTTTTCCGTTTTTAAGAACCAATGTATAAAGAAAATTAGGTTTATTTTGAAACCTCACTTTAATAATTATTAAACCTAAAACGGCAAATAGTCAAATTTAAAAACAAAACATAGTACTGCCAAAATTGAATTTGTGTTCAGTATTCCGACACCAGATACCAACAGACGCGTTTCGGACTTCAAGGTCCTCTTCAGTGTGGTCCCGACCCAGTGCTGAGGAATACTGAACATTTCTGACTATTTCAAGCCAGTATGTGAAAACTATTAATGGATATCGATAGCTAACGCCATGTAATGCTTCATAGTACTGCCAATCAGAACACTTTAGTTTCAGATACCTTATTTTAATCATCTCTAATATCAGAGGGCTGCATGGTTTATCATATTTTGAAGATGTGTTTTAATATAGAAATATTACATACCTAAATCAGGATTCATGCAATTTATTATAGCATATTGACAAGTACCATCAAATACTGCAATATTATGATACATATCCTCAGCACATACTGGTCCTCCTCCAGAAGCACACGGAAAATCGCATTTTTCATCAATTTCATTTGCGTTGCAATTGTTTTTGAATAATAAAACTAGAAAAATAATTTCAAATATATTGAAAGTTTTATTTATTATTCTAAATACTTACATAGTATCACGTAAAACAGTTTCATGTTTGCTGTTACCTTATAAACTGAATTGGTTGTCAGTTAAATTATCAGTGAAAATTTAGCTGGAAAATGTGAAAAAAACCTTGATAAGACTACAAACAACAACACAAATATTACGCGAATGTTTGTAATAACTATGCATGTGGAAGTATTGAAAAAGGTTTTGTTTGTAGGTTTTAATACAGAAATACATTTAATAAAAATATGTTTATTTTTACTGTAAAGCAACACTTGGTCATTTTTATAATAATGGAAATATTCAATAATTATCTAGATTATTCTCTGGAAGTGAACATTCCACTTGTCGGTAACCTGAAATTGATGTTAATAGATGTAATATACAGGGTTATTCAGAACAACTTTAAATACATTTTACATTTTGTCCAGAGGCTCATTTGAAGGCAATAGATAACATGAATATAGATCCGATTTTCATTATTCTCAAAACTGCAGCTGATTTATAAGAGTTATTCTTTAACCCATTAAGCGCCATTGGTGCATAAACGCAACATTATTAGTATTTTGTTAATTAAATAAAAAAATAAGTTAATTTGAGATATTATATTATTTGACCTCACTTAAAAATGTATGAAGAACAATGTAAATATTTTGTTATTTAAATATTTTGACGGATACTGATTTAAAAAAAAATGTGTTCGGTGTATTTCTAACTTCACAATATTTCAGTGTTTTATACGCGTGGCGCATGAAGTAAAATTTCGAGTTTAGAAAAGCTTGAAAATTTGGTTTGGCCGCTCCGCTTCGCGGAGCGACCAAACCAAAATTTCAGGCTTTTCTAAACTCGAAATTTTACTTCATGCTTAGTCTGGGAGTGGAAACACTCCTTCGAAACTTCATATTGCACGTTTCTGTATAAAATTGACTAATGCCTGAACATTTACAGCGTATACATTATGTACATTTAAAAGAAACATGTCCAGTATGTAATACAATAGATCAATAATATAAATCATAAAAAGAAGTGCAAATTTTAAATAAAATATATTTTTATAGTTTCTTCTATAATTGCCGGCTGTTAGTGGGTTAAGCCAACTGCAGTTTTGTAAACAATTTAACAATTTAAGCGAAACATGAAATAAATATTTGTAATATTTATTAACTTGATTTTGATTTTAAACTTCATGTTCTAAACATGAAGTAAAATTTCGAGTTTTTTTTTTTTTGGTTTGTTTGGCATAAGTATTACCATTCAGCCACTAACGTTGATTTATAATATCTATATTAACATATATTTCGACTAATTTGGACGTCACAACACATTCACACACATCCATGGAACCGGAGACGAGTATTTTTCGTTAGAAAAATTACTCGCCTCCGCTGGAAATCGAACCCAGATCACCTCCGTGTCCGATTGGCGAACCCGGCGGCTCAACCGCTCGGCCACGGCGGGCCCTTCCTAAATTTCGAGTTTAGAGAATTCTGAAAATTTGGTTTGGTGGTGGACCGTGGCGGATAAGCTTTATGTTACGCAATTCAATAATGCATTTTGAGAAGACAATTAAATTAAAAATATATCGATATTAAAATTCTCAACACATGACATCCGTCATACTTTGAAGTCAAGTCCCACTGAGCAAACACATTTAAGTAATATTTCATCAACATTAAAACAGCGTTTAATGTTGCTACAATGTTGAAATAACACTGTGTGTTTGTTTTTTGATCAGTGGGGTCATTGCTTTTAACAATCAGCTACACATTACAAATGTTTAATTAATTGTACACAAAGTTTTTAAAAACAATTTAAATCACATATTTAGAAAATTAATTACTTTGTGAAGACTACTGAAAAACCATACAATACATTTTTCTGCTTTTTTAAAATGTTTAAATACTTCCATTTTTTTATTTATTATTATTTTTATCTTCTCGATATCAATTAACGAATCGCGCTATTTAAAGCTGTTCACTAATTCTCTGTCCACCCTGTATTAAAAATGATACCTACCTAATTGTGGATACGTGCATTTTATAACATTTAATATACATGATTGTTCAAAAACTGAAACAACATTATTTGCATTCACTGCACATATTTTTCCATCATTCAAGCAGCGGAAACGACATGCATCCTTTAATTGGTTGGCAATTAATTGACCATTGGTAAGAATAAGGGATGCTAAAATAAGGACAATATTAGTATAATACACTGTGTTTTAATAAATTAACAGGCTCTTTTCTACACACAGTGATTTTTTCTTTTAAGTATACATATCAATGTATACGTTATAAATTTTAAAGCACTCGCTGTCTTTGAAAAACGTTGAATTTGAACCTTCTAACGAATGTTTCCACCCCCACGTAAAGCATGAAGTTATATTTCGAGTTAAAAATGCCTGAAAATTTTGGATTTGGATTCCCAAATTTTTAGGCTTTTCTAAACACAAAATTTTACATCATGCGCCACTCGTATAAAACACTGATTTCAATTGAAGTTTAAAATGTAACATACTGTTTCAGCGTTTTATACGCGTGGTGCGTGAAGTAAAATTTGGAGTTTAGAAAATCATGCTTAATCTGGGATTGGAAACATTTGTTAGAAGCTTTAAATTGTACGCTTTTTGAAATCAATGAATGTCTAAAATTTTACAATGTATAAATAAGGGGCAGTGTTTAAAAAAATGATCTCGATCTCATTTAAAAAACTTTAATTGATAGACCGTAATTAATTATTAAAAATAATTAATAATAAAAAGCAACATGTTTGATTTTACACGATCCTAGAAATTCGTTTAAATAAATTAACACTGCAAAATACTTAATGATCCGCAAGACATTATCAACACAAGTATTTAGAAGTGAAAAATTCCTAGAAAACTTCCAAAGCCAATTTTATCAGGATTTCATTTTGCGAAAAACCTGAAAAAATGGTTTTAGAAATATTCTATGAATTATTCACTTTTAGATAGATTTTACATCTTAAAAATATGCTGAGCACGCCCCTTTAAAAACCTGTTAATTAATTCAAAATCGAAACATTTTCTTTAAAAAACTTACCAAAAATAAATTTTCATGTTTGCTGCTTTTGCCTTATGCAAAGATAATACTATCTCGGGCATGCACGTCGAAATCTTTAAAACAGTGTGTGGTTTATGAATAAATGTAACAAAATGATTATTGCCTAATTGCGTCGTGCATAACAAACCAATTTAGATGCAATTGGAAATACTTTTAAAGATCTAAGAAATAATGTAATTATAAAATAGACAAAAATGCAGTTAAATTAATATTAAAACTCATAAATAGAGAAGCTTTTTATCATTGTTCTTTTTTTATATAAACTTCTGATGTATCTTAATTGTGGAAAATAAACGTTTAACATTTATCGACCTTAACAATTAGTATCTTTTTTAAGCTGGCCAAATAACTAGACCATATGGCCAGCTCAAAAAAATATCTTAATTGTTAAGGTTGATAAAACTTAAACGTTCTTTTTCCATAATTAAGATATACTTACTGAGTTAATAAATGATTTGTCATCTAATCTAATTTAGAACCTAATTTAATGCTACAATTTGGAAATGTTGGGTTAGGTTTTTAGGTTGTCAAGTTATGATGTTATATTACGTTACATGGAAAATCGTAAAGTTAGGGTTAGGTTAGGGTACACAATGTGAAATTAGGTTAGATGACAGGTTGTTACGTTAGGTTAGAGGACAAATTGTTTGATTCTGTCTAATTTGGTAAAGTTGAGTTGGGTTACCTGTCAAGTTATAAAGCTAGGTTAAGTTAGATAACAAATCATAAAGTTAGGTTAGAGGACAAATTGTTTAATTCTGCTTAATTTCGTAAAGTTGAGTTAGGTTAGCTGTCAAGTTGTAAAGCTAGTTTAGGTAAGATAACAAATCATAAAGTTGGGTTAGTTATTCTTATGGAATTAGATAGGATGTTCTTCAACCTGTGGCCAGCTGCCGGTCTTCGAAAACTTGAACATCCTTTCTAAAAAAGTTTGTATAAACCATTTACTACAAAATAATTAACAACCTAACCCAACTTCGCCCAACTTAACAATTTAGAGTAACAGAATTATCACATGTAATACCACTAGTTGTTTGAAATTTTCGGAAAGACTGTTTTTAACGAAAGCTCAGTTGTTTAACAATGGAACGAGATGAAACTGTCTCTGAAAAAGGCACGAGCTCTTAGAGCGAGTGACTTTTTCTGACAGTTTCATCGAGTTGAATTGCTTAAGACAAATAAGCTTGAGTGTATAAAAACAAAGTCTTTCTCGATAAAAATTTCAAACGAGTGGTATTCGAATGATTATTTAATGAAATTCAATAACAAAAACCGTCTTGTTTGTTCATGTTATATGCCCTTAATTTTAAAATACTTGCCAGATCTGCCAATTACTGTCAATTCGTAGTTGGGGACGTTCCAAAGAATATGAATTGTTTCCAAACATAATTATGGTTTCTAACCGTGTTTGTTGGAATTGTTTTCTTCAAAAATTTATCAACTTTTTGATCTGTAGTACTTCCTAAGCGATTCATTATAAAATTAATGACAGGTGACTGATTTACATACGAGATAAAAAAAATCGATAAGACGATTTTGGAAAGACTATTTTGGAAAGACCACTGCGATAGCGAATGTTTTTATGGAAAGACCGTAATGACAACCAATCACAATCCTTTATTTAGATTTGAATTAAATAATCATAATTATAAATCGTAAAGATAGATTAGAGGGCAACTTGAGGAATTAGGTTAGGTTGTCATTTAACCCAACTTCACAATTTAGGTTAGATACGATAGGTGTTATTTAAGTTACGTTAGATGACAAGTTGTAAAGTGGTTATTTGACCCAACTTTACAATTTAGGTTAGATACGATAGATGTTACTTAAGTTAAGTTAGTTGACTAGTTGTGAAGTTAGGTTAGGTTGGATGATACGTCGTGAGTTGGTTGTATTAGGTGAAGTTGAGTTGGGTTAAAACTTTATAAAATGGTAATCCGAGTAATTGTCGGAAAGGATTGTTCAGGTTAGGTTAGGCTAGTTGCATCTAACCTATGCAACTGTACTCTAAACAAACCTTAGTATCGTAGGTAGTAGGTTCCCAAAATTCTTAAGCATATTTCAAAATTTTCACAATTCTTACGTTTCACCGGATTTTGTTTACATAGATTTAACATATTTGCAATTTTTGACATATTTAGATTGAGTTGACCTATATAACTGTCATCTAACCTTATTTAACATTGACATGTTGGTAGAAGCGTTTGATTATTCGGATATTTAAATATGTTTCGGAACGAATATTTAAATATTCGAATAATTTAAATATATGAACATGTTTTTGAATAAATAATTGAACGCTAAAATTTGACTAATTTTAAACCTTAATAGTATATTTTAAACTTCCCTTGAAATCAGTGTTTTATACGGGTGGCGCATGAAGTAAAATTTCGAGTTTAGAAAAGCCTGAAAATTTGATTTGGTCGCTCCGCTTCGCGGAGCGACCAAACCAAATTTTCAAGCTTTCCTAAACTCGAAATTTTACTTCATGCTTAACCTGGGAGTGGACAACAGTTGTTTGACAACTATTAGAACCTTTAATGACAGCACTGATTTCTTAAAGAAAATGGAAAACAAACAAACTGTAGTTATTTTTCCAATCTTTACGAGTTTTGTTGGTTATTAAAGGTTTCAACCGTTTTTTACTAAGGGTTTTCCACTCCCAGATTAAGTATGAAGTAAAATTTTTAGTTAAGAAAAGAAGTTACGTTATTTTCCAACCTAACCCAACTTCACAATTTAGCGTAGTTGGGTTGGGTAAAAACGAACTAAAATGTAAGTTGTGTCATAAAATAATAAAATGTTAATAATCTTGCAAAAGGAGTTCATAAAAATTTTCAAGAATGTTTACTTACTGCAAGTGGTAAGTACTAAACGTAGTAAATAAGATTTTTGACATAATTCATACTTTTGACACATTTGACATTTCATACCATTTTTAACATTCAGTTTTATATCACTTTCTACACAATGACAGTTTTTGCTTTTTTACATTCTACATTACTTTCCACATTTTATGTTACTTTTGATGTTTTTCGACACATCCGCAACGACATATGAGATACGTCGGATTTAGCCGATATTTGATTTATAATGGTAGTTGATACAAGTCGGCCTTAGCCGGCATTTGGACTATAAAGACACTTGACGTTGGTCGGCGATAGACCATATTTAAATTATATTTACAATTGACATAAGTCGGCGTTTGATATATAACCGACATTTGAATTGTAGTGACAGTTGACACAAGTTGACGTCAGGCGACATTTAATCCACCTAACCTAATTTGACAGAGTGATATCTAACCTAACTTGACAAAGCAAAATCTAACCTAACCCAACTCTTGAAGTTTCATCACTTTTGACGTATTTTCGATACTTTATGTCAAATTTTATAGACAAAACGTGTGTAGAATTTGGTACAGTTTTTATTTGTTTTGACAAAAATAACACCGCTGTCAACAAAAAAGTGTAATCGCTCGTAACTCGTTTGTTTTGACAGTTTTATTTAGAATATTTACAGTTTTTGGGAATATATGATTTGTTTGCTGTGCAGTAAGTTTCATATCTAATCTTAAATTACTAATTGTTACCATGTTTCCACTAATATAAACGATAATATTGCCAAATTTTAAGTTACCGATAATTTTACATCACTGAATATAAAACAAAACAGTGATGAACAGTTACTCTATTTCTGAGTTATAATATTCTAGGCCAAAAAAAAATATATTATTTATTGAATATTCTTTTCATATCTGCGATGATTAAAGATACAGTTTTAAAGTGATATTCGCAATCATTACGAATTTACGACTTATGTAGTTGATAGCCTATTTTGGAAAAATGTTTACTGTCCTTTGAAAGGTGTTCAAAAACGAGCGCATTTACATCTGTATCGAGCCAACCCGGACACGACAGCCGATGAAATAACAAATCATTTGATGAATAATAACATTCAAATTATTCAATGCGAAAAGTTAAGCTCGAGGCGACCAGAAGAATATTCGTCGTTCAAAATAACAGTCCCCTTTGAGAAACTCGAAGAAATGAACAACCCTAGCATGTGGCCCAACGGAGTACAGATTAGACGTTTTTTATTCAAGACGCCCCCACGTCCAGCAATAGGGAGTGCACCGACGGAGCAGAAGTAAATATGAAGATGAAGCAATCGTTATTTTACATTAATATCCAATGTATAAGCAATAAATTAGAGGAATTAGAGGCCTTCACTCTCAATAGTAATATCAAGGTAATAGCAATGAGTGAGCATTGGCTTACATTAAAAGAGGCTTTTGCTTATACAATAAATGATTTCCATGTAGCGGCATGCTTTACTAGAAAATCCTATAAAAATGGAGGCTCTCTAGTGTTAGTGAGAGGCACTCTTGAGTACACCGTTTTGAGCTTTTTAAATGATGTATCAGTTGAAATGACCTGTGAAATGTCAGGTATAAAATTAAAAGGATCTAATATTTTTATAATAGCTTTATATAGATCTCCAAACGGCAACTACTCAGATTTTATTAATATTTTAGAAAATGTACTTGAACGTCTAAGCATCGGTACAAATGTAATTCACTTGTGTGATGATTTTAATGTGTCTTTTAATTCAATTGATAAAAAAGCTTTACAACTATGCAATCTGTTTGCTTGTTATGGGTTATTTAAAGCCACAGATCAAGCGACTAGACAGGGTGCTTGTTTAGATAATATATTTTCAAACTGCTATAACGATACTGACATAAATAAAGCTAAAGTAGTTAATATTGGGGTCTCCGATCATTTAGGCTTGTGTATTGATATTAACCACACTAAATTGAATACAAAAAGAAGAATAAGACCAATTGCACAATCAGGGAAATATAACTTCTATAACATTATTAATAATTATGATTGGGGGGAGATACAAAATAAAGAAACTGATATAAATGTCGCTTGGGCAACTTTAATAAATATAGTCAGTCAATCATACAAAACTGCATTCCCGGAAAGGCAAGTACAAGTTACTAATAATACTAGTAATATTCAATGGTTTGGACCCAAACTCAAACAAATGAGGGACCAATTACATTTGCTCCGTGACATTAGAAACAAACACAGAAATGAAAGCACGGAATCGCAATATATATTATATATATACATAAGCACTACACTCCTCGTGGAGTTTGGCTGCTTCTTTTCTGAAGCTTTCATGATCTACTTGTAGGGGCGGATCAGACCCCATTTACTTTTATGCTTTGTGTCTATATTTTTTTTTTTTTTTAAATTGTTGTTTTTTACTTTTTCCACTATGTCTTTCCATTCTTTCCTATTTATCGCAATTTTTTTCCAATATTTCACCCCTATTTTCTTAAGATCGTCCTCCACTTCATCTAGCCATCTCGATCTGGGCCTTCCTTGCCTTCTCCTTCCTCCTGGGTTCCACTCCAGCATAATCCTTATTGTCGCGTTCGGTCCTGCTCTCCAAATATGTCCTAGCCATCTTAATCGTTTCATTTTTATATGTGAAATTATATTTTCATCGCCCATTTGCTGCCGAATTTCCTCATTTGTTCTTCTACGATAATAGTTGTCGTTTTCTTTTATTGGGCCAAGTATCGTTCTCATGATTTTCCTCTCCATTATGAGTAGATCATTTTGCTCTTTTTCTGTCATTGTCATTGTCTCTGCTGCATGTGTCATAATTGGTCTTATCATCGTTCTGTACACATTCATTTTTGTTCTATTTGTGATATTGTTGTTCCTTAGAATTTTTCTGTTAGCATGCACTGCTCTGTTGCCTGCTTGTATCTTTTCTTTTATTTCTTCCTGCCTTTTACCATCTGCCGTTACATGTACCCCCAAATATTTGAATTTATCAACTATCTCAAATGTGTACTTCCCGATTTTTATGTTCCCATTTCTACTGTTCCCATCGCATATCATAATTTTTGTCTTGTCATTGTTAATGTTCATTCCCATTTTTTTAGCTTCACGCCCTATTTCCTCCAACACATTTATCATTATTTGCCGTTGTTTTGCAACTATTACAATATCGTCAGCGTAAGCTATAATCTGTGACCCTTTAGTCCGTAGTGTTCCCTTTGTGTCAATATTTCTTAGCGTATAGTGCAGTGCTAGGTTAAACAATAGTGCGGATAGTGCATCTCCTTGACGAACGCCTTGATTTATTTCAAATTCATCTGTTTCTCCATACTCTGTTTTAACACTAGCAGCTGTTTCTTTCATTGTCATTTGTATTAGCCGTATTAGTTTATTTCCAATTTCCATTTCCTTTAATGCCATTAGTAACTTATTTCTATTTATCGTGTCAAACGCTTGCTTAAAGTCCACGAATAATAGCTTTATTTTAATTTTATGTTCATGTGTCTTTTCCATTATTTGTTTAAGAGTATGGATAGCATCTGTTGTTGACCTACCCTTTATGAAGCCGCATTGGTAGTCTCCAATAATATGAACAGCTTTTTCTGCCAAACGCTTTCGAATGATAGAGGTCAGTATTTTATATGCTGTGCTTAGTAGTGTTATGCCTCTGTAATTTTCACATAATTGCTGGTTTCCTTTTTTACAAACTGTTACTATTGTTCCACACTTCCATTCGTTGGGCATTTTTTCACTGGTCCATATTTTCTTGATTAGGTTTGATATTGCTTCCAGTAACGGTTTCCCCCATGCTTAATGAGTTCCATGTTTATACCATCTTTTCCTGGCGCTTTCCCATTTTTACTGTTGTTAATCATCTCCAGTATTTCCTGCACTGTGGGCTCTTCTGTGTCGCCTTCCTCACTTATGGTGCCATCCTCACCCGGTTTTTCTTCATTTTCTTGTCCTGTCGTTAATAAAACTTTAAAATGTTCTGTCCATATTTGCTTTGTTTCTTCAGCACTTTCTGCTAATTCTCCATCTTTGCTCTTTATTCCATGTATTTTTCGTGTATGTGGTCTTTTTGTTCATTAATTTTTTTGTAAAATTGTTTTGTGTTTTTGTTCTGTCTTTCATTTTCTATCTCGTGCAGTTTATTTTCAATCCATTTTCTTTTTATTGTTCTTAATATTCTATTGCTCTCTTTTCTTCTTGCCTCGTATTCTTGTTTATCTTTGTATTTCTTGGTTCTCAACCAATTTAGTCTGGATGTATTCTTTTTTTTTACTACTTCCATACACTCCTCATTCCACCATTCGTTTCTGGATATATTGCTTTTTAATCCTAAGTGTTTTTCTGCTGACTGCTCTATGCATTTTTTTATTGTATTCCATTGCGCATCGATTTGACAGTCTCCTTCAATTGGCACATGCAGATGATGCTCTATTTCTCTTTGGTACTCATCTCTTGGCTTTTCAGATGTTAGTTTTTCAATTTCCCACTTATTGTTCCGGCTTCCTCTACCTTTATCTTTTTTTATCTTCTGTTTGAACTTTGCTGTTACTAGGAAATGGTCAGTATCTGCGCAGGCTCCCCTGTATGTCCTTACGTCTCTAATTGAAGATTGTCTTTTTTTTGCGATCAGTATATGGTCAATCTGATTTCTACTTTGTGCAGGCGGTATCCACGTTATCTTGTGTATAATCGGGTGATTATATTTAGTGCTGGCAATTATCATTCCTTCCGTTGCCGCTAGATTGCATAACCTATTACCGTTGTCATTTGTTGATTCGTGTACTGTAAATTTCCCAGCTACTTCGTTTAGCCTATCTTCCTTGCCCACCTGTGCATTGAAGTCCCCGAGCACAATTTTAGTGTCCTGCTTTGGTATTTTTTTTTTTTAGCGTTGTTTCAATTTCCTCGTATAATTTCTCCTTTACGCAATCGCAATATAAAGCGCTCAATAAAAAATATAAATTACTTATAAGGGAACAACAGAAAAAATCTAATGAACATTACATAAACTCATCCGTAAATTGTCACAAAGCAATCTGGGATGATATTAAGTCTAAACAACAAAAAAATACTGATAATACTAAAGAGGTTATGATTAATCCGAATAAATTTAATGAGTATTTTGCCACGATTGCAGAAAATATTATTAATACCATCCCTGATTGTGGTGACGATCCTATGGTAATGATGTCCTGTGCAAATGTACAAAAAAACTGGCATTACTTCAAATTTGAAGAAGTATCTTGTGCAAAAGTCCGCGATACAATTTTAAATCTTAAAAACAAAAGTAGTAGCGACATATATGGACTAAATATCTGTGCAATAAAACTGGTAATTGATATTTTGGTAAGCCCAATTACCCAATTAATAAATAAATCAATAAGAACTGGTATTTTTCCAGACTCGTTAAAGATCGCCAAATGTATTCCAATTTTTAAAAAGGGAGATAAAAATGACAAAAATGATTACCGACCAATTTCGATCTTGCCCATTTTCTCTAAAATGATCGAGTTAATAATGGTAGAGCAAATAACTATTTTCTTGGAATCTAATAATATTTTATCAAACTCTCAGTTTGGTTTCAGGCGTGGAAGGTCAACAACATCAGCAATCACTTCTTTTGTTAACAACATCATAGATGCTTTCGAAAAAGGCGATGTAATGATAAGTAAACTTCTAGATCTAAGCAAAGCTTTTGATTGTGTCTCAAGACCAATTCTTTTAAGGAAGTTATATTTTTACAACTTCAGCCCGGAAAGCTGTACATTACTTATGTCTTACATGTCAAATAGAAGCCAACATGTTGTATTTAATAATAACATGTCACATGAACGCAAAATCACGCATGGTGTGGCACAAGGGTCTATCTTGGGCCCGCTTCTATTTCTAATACATATTAATGACCTCCCAACCCAGTGTCCCGATGTCCTAACTGTCCTATACGCTGATGACACAACTATATCACTGTGTGGAAAGAAACGAGAGCGAGTTTAGATAGCGTAATCATGAGAGCAAACTGTTGGTTCGACTGCAACAAACTGAAATTGAATTCTAACAAAACAGTCGAATTAGCATTTTCTCTTAAGAAAACTGAAGTAACCGAGAAACAATCGGTTAAGTTTTTAGGTATTGTTATAGATACGCAGTTGACTTGGGAAGCACAGGGTTTGGCGCTAGAGAAAAAATTGACAAGAAATGTATATATATTGAGAAATCTCTCGCGATAAGTGAATACACAAATAATATTAAATGCATACTATGCCTACATACATACACACATAGCGTATGGCATCATACTGTGGGGTCATTCACCAACACTGAAGGATGTATTTAAGCTTTAAAGTAGAGCAATTCGTGTAATGTCCGGTATCAACTATAGAGCTGACTGCAGAGAAAACTTTATACATCTTAAGATTCTCACTGTCCCTTGTATGTATATCTTGGAGTGTCTAGTCTATATTAGAAACAATCTAGATGCTTATGCATGGAATAAGGACTATCATATGTATGAAACGCGTGCTAGAAATCATTTACGAATAAGTAAGTTCCGCTTATCAAAGGCCAGGACAGGCACAAGATATTATTGTATCAGTTTTTTTAATATATTGCCCAGTAATATACAACAACTAGACCCTAAGCTTTATAAAAAGTGGTGTAAAATCTACTTAACTAACCAAGCATTATACTCATTTCATGAGTTCTTGTCAACTCCCATAGTGTAGAGTAGTATATACTGTAATATTTTAGTTTTATTATACTTTACTCATCATTTTAAAAATAATTGTTTCGTGTATTTAATTAATTTATATAATTATACATATTGTAATTTTAGTATCCTGTTTTAAGTGTCATATTTATTTATTTTATTATACAATTGTAATTTTAATGTGTTTTTAATTTGGAATGTTTTTATTACAATTTTAAATGTAAATTTACAATTGTAGTAAATGTAGCTTTTGATATATCGTATATAACATGTAAATGTTATTAGCACCAATAAACATTATTTTTATTGTTATTATTATTATAAATGTAACAATTTGGAAATAAAGGTTGTTATTATTAATTATAAAGTACTCTTTAATTAAGCTCGTGATTTGTATTTTAACATATTTTTAAAATTATTATAGTTTCTCTTTAAAATGTAATGTTATTTAACAAAATATTCTTATGGCGGTTCTTAACATGCAACGGCTGTAAAGATTTTTAATTGTTATTCCTGAAATAGAAAAGGAAATCAACAATTACTAGTGTTTTTATTTGGTATGTGATTAGAATCGTACCTAGATTTGGATTGAGACAATTATATTGATCAAAGCAGCACGAGTTGCTAAACGTGATTTCGTTTCCAGATGAGTCCACTGCACAAATTGGCATATAACGTTGTACACAACTCACACATTGTGTATTAATTGAAATCACATTCAGATCTATAGAAGAAAAAGGAAAAATAAGAAACCTAATACAATTTTTAGCAAATAAACATTATTCATTATTTTAAAATAAACTTACACAGTGCAACTAAAAATATAATATAATTCATATTATGATTAAGTAAAACCTGTAAAAAATATATAAGGATATAATAAAAGGATATGAATATATAAGTGACGTACAAGAAACATTTTTATTTCATAAAAAAACATTTCATAGGAAAAATTGCTTTTTCTAAAGGAGTTCAATCTGAAGTTTCAAGACACTCGCTTCACTCCTTGATTAATGAAGTAAATTTTAAGGCTTTTCTAAACTCGAAATGTTACTTCCCATGTTGTGAAATTAAATCATTATTAAATATATACAATATTTCAGTATTTTATACGCGTGGCGCATAAAGTAAAATTTCGAGTTTAGAAAAGCCTGAATTTGGCTTTGGTCGCAACGCATCCAAATCCAAATGTTTAGGCTTTTCTAAACTCGAAATTTTACTTCATGCTTAACCAAGGATTGGACTCATTAGCAGTATCAAAATCAACTCTCATTAAAAAAAAAGCAACGAGTCAAGATTGTATCAATATGACATAATATTGTATCAACTTGATACAATCTTGGAATAAAATATTGACTCAAGATTGTATCAACGTAACACAATATACTATTAACTTAACACAATCATGTATCAAGTGCCGCATATTTTTAATTTACAGTTTAAGACATATTTCTGTCATTTACAGCAAATTTGTTCGTTCGATACATTAGATAATGCATTATATTTAGCAAATCAGAGCAATTGAATTCTAAAATATGTAAACTAATCCTCCAAACATAACCTATTTTATTCTCTCCCTTATGTACGTTTTTAATACTGCCAATATTTTGACAGTATTTTTAAAGTATGACTCACGTCTGAATTTTCCACTAATTTGTATCGCATTCACTTTCCGACCCTATTTCAGGAATACCGGCCCTGTGCTAATGTAATTGAAGTTTTGATGTATGCAACTTATTGTACAGGATGAGCGAAACTCGATGTCTCAGATTCTATTATAAGAAAAGGAAATACGATAGAAAAAAATCTGAAAAACAGTTCATAAATAGGATTGAGTAAGGTCCATTTTAAGCCAAAATTGCATATTTTTCTAAATTTGAAATCTAAGGTAATGACGTCATTGAATATTTTTTCCCAGAAACATACCTATATTTTTGGATATTTAAAAAGAACTGATTTTTCTGAATAAACTTAGTACAGAAAAAAATTGCTATCTTCTTCCGTTAAAAAATTATATGCAAACTTAGAAGAAAGTATTATCAAAAATTCACAATTGTCTCGAATTAAACAAGTAGCCTTTAGAAGCAATTATCAAAGTCGCATCCTTCAGTAATGAAACATTAATAATTAATATTGTTAATTATCATTAATTAAACATTTAAAAACACATAATATGTTACTATATTACTATCTCCTTTTTACAATATTACAAAAAAATATATAAAATCAAAATAATAATACGCGTAAGTTACGATAAATAAATATCGCGCTTAACAGTAAAGAAAAAACACTAAACAAATTAATACAGAAAGAAACAAAGTATGTAGGCAATCACTACAACAGGGTTGTTAAAAAAACGTTTTTTTTTTTCTACATTTTAATTAAAACAGAAAGATCAAAACAAAACGTGTTTTTTCATCGAAACGGCGTTTAAAACATTAACGATTAAAAACATATTTAAAACGCGTTTAAAACATGTTTAAATCACGTTTAAAACGTTATTAAAACAGGACAATAGGGCATTTTTCTTTTGAGTGTACATATCCCGATGCTTAAAGCGTTTTTTTAAATTGCGGGAATTCGTTGTTTCAAAGCCGTTAATTTTGGACTTTTAACGAGTGTTTTCCACTCCCAGACTAAGCATGAAGTAAAACTTCGAGTTTAGAAAAGCCTAAGAATTTGGATTGGTCGCGTAGCGAAGCGGAGCGGCCAATCCAAATTAGGCTTTTCTAAACTCGAAATTTTACTTCATGCGCCACGCTTAAAAACACAGATTTACAACCTAATATACGTTAGAGTTTGAATTTTACTTACGTTTTATTCACATCTACATATTAGATTGCTAAAGCCGTATATTTTAAACTTTGCGATATTTCAGTGTTTTATACGGGTGGCGCATGAAGTAAAATTTCGAGTTTAGAAAAGCCTAATTTGGATTGGCCGCTCCGCTTCGCTACGCGGCCAATCCAAATTTTTAGGCTTTTCTAAACTCGAAATTTTACTTCATGCTTAGTCTGGGAGTGGAAAACCCTCGTTTAAAGATTCAAATTAAAATCTTTTAAAAAAGCAACGAATGTCGTAAAATTTACAGTGTATCCATACGTATACCTGAAACAAAAATTCCCCGTATTTAAAAATCACATTACTGCACACACAGTTGTGAAATTTTATTGTAATAAAATGTTAAATGTTAGTTTGAAATATCTTCAACAATTTAGTTCAAATTTAAAAATGTAAACAAAAAATTAAGAAAAAAGATAATTAACCAAAATTTGTCGTACTGAACAATATTTTAAATTCAACTCACGACAGGCTTGCCGAATCGAGTTCCTAGGATGGTCTTGAAAATACTGCAAAACAGTGGCAACAATATTGTCAGAATTGATCCTTTTAGCAATTTGTCTTACCTTTCGAGCAGAAAATGCCTCGTTGGTTGCACTTAAATTGCGTTCCAATCTTGCAAATATTTTTAAGGTTGGAATAACACGTTCAAGGTATCTCTGGGCGTATAACTGAACTGCTCTTCTAGGGTTCTTTTGAGATTCTCCATAAACTAATAACATGTCGACGCTTTCGTTGTGCGTAAACATTTTTTAAAATCAAATTACAACAGAGCAATATTTGTCAACCATTACTTTAATTATTGACAGATGCGACTTTGTTATTTGCTTTCAAAGGCTACTTGTTTAAGTCGTGACAATTGTGAACTTTTAATAATACTTTTTTAAAGTTTGTAATTTTTTAACGGAAGAAGATAGCAAATTTTCTTCTCTACAAAATTTAATCAGAAAAATTAGCTCTTTTTAAATAACCAAAAATATAGGTATGTGTCTGGGAAAAAATATTCGATGACGTCAGTACCTTAGAAGCCAAATTTAGAAAAATATGCAATTTTTGGTTAAAATGGACCTTACTCAATCCCATTTATGAACCTCTTTTCAGATTTCTTCTATCGTTTTTCCTATTTTCATAATAGAGCTGAGACATCGAGTTTCACTTACCCTGTACACACGTATGAAATACCGAGCGTTAACTACAAAACCTGACCTTAGATAAATATTATTATTCAGATAATGCTATAATTCTTAAATTGATATTAAAATAAAACTCATAAATAAAACACTGTTTATCACTTTGTTTGTATAACAATTGGTTTATTTGGTGACTATAGTTTCGATACTACACGTATCATTATCAAACCGTTAGTTTGATACGTGTTTGATACGTGTAGTATCGAAACTATAGTCACCAAATAAACCAATTGTTATACAAACAAAGTGATAAACAGTGTTTTATTTATGTTCAACAATGTATAACGAAGTAGAAGCCTCTATAATCAGTGAAAATAAAACTCGCTCCTTATTTATTATTTAATTATAATGCACTGAAACGGCTAGGAATCATAAACGTACCTATCTAGAAGTTTATTTTTTGCTTAATCAAGGAGTCGAAACACTTTGTAGAAGTATAAATTAATACTGCAATGGCCAGATTTCACGGTTTACACTCTGTATAAGAAGTTGAATACCATTAAGTATGTAAATTTTTCAAAGTATTTTTAGTAAATAAATAATTCGTACTTACATTTAAAATTCACACAAATATAATGAATAATTGGCCAAAAAATGTAACATATTTATACGAGTATGTTATCAGTTATCACATACAAAGCAATATTTAAATATTATTGAGAATTCAAGGTAAATTACCGAAACGAAGTATGCACATTGAATCAAATTATGTTGAGGTTGCATTGGGTTGATAACAATAGTTTCGTTCCATCGCGATGTTTTGTTGTCTTTGTACGACGCAAATACTGTTATGTGATTTTTTATTCTCGATTTGAGCGTATCCATTGACATCATGCATGACAACATACCGGCTCATTATAATTATTTGGAAATGTTATTTATCCGTCTATCGGTATTTATCTACTTTTAATAGTTTAAGGGTATTGTGAACTGAACAGCTAATTAACATCAAGGGTAGACAATGCATATGGGAGAACTGGATTCCGAGTTTTCGAGGATAGAAAAGGAGAGACTGTGGTAGGGAAGTGGGTCCATCTACTTATGAATAGAGTAAAGGTAGAAGTATTCTAGAGAAAACTGCTCCGGTTGCGTCTACACACACACACACACACACACACACACACACAAACGCGCTCGCTCTTATTTCGTCGTGTAATTTGATCCCGTCTACACCACTTGTACGATGATAAATTTGATGACCTTCAGAAAAAATAAACTGTTCCGAAACATTTCTTTTATTTTCAGATTTCCAGCGTGTTCGAAATTATGGACTTTGGGAATCAGATATATTTAAAAAGCTCCTAACTAAACCTAAAATTTAACTAAAAATCAAAAAATAAAATTCAATGAGTTTTCATTAAAGAATTCATTCATGTTTTTTTTTCTTCATAAATTCAATTAAAACTTTGGTATGTACCAAATTTGGCAAATAATTTATATTATTGATTAGTTATACAAGTGGTGGGGAAACTATTTTTAAGACGGGCCATTTGTAATAACCAGACAATCGTAGCGGGCCAAAGAATAATGCTTAATCGTAGGTAGGTAGTTTTTATGCGGGTCGTCACATTACGAAGTAAGAACGCGTTCAACATTCTCACGACGGCACTCTTAAACGGGCCGGATTAAACCTTTCCGCGGGCCGGACTTGGCCAGCGGGCCGTAGTTTCCCCATCACTGAGTTATACAGACAGTTTTTTAAGTATAAATAACTCAATATACAGAATACACTACATTTTGCTGGGCTTTTCTAAACTCGAAATTTTACTTAATGCGCCCCGCGCACAAAACACTGATTTTACGTGAGGTTCAAATATACTTAAATTTCACAAGTGTTTTATACGCGTGGCGCATGAAGTAAAATTTCGAGTTTAGAAAAGTCCCGAAAATTTGTCTCGGGTCGCTGCGCGACCCTCGATAAATTTTCACGGTTCTTTTCTAAACTCGAAATTTTACTTCATGCTTAGTCTGGGAGAGGAAAACACTCGTTCAAAGCATCAAATTGGACTATTTTAAAAACACAACGAATATCTACAGATTTAAAGAAAATAAGGTGAATTTGAAATATGTATACTTTAACGGAAAACTGCCTGTATATGAACTGTGGTAGACGAATAATAAAATTTATTATCACCACAAAAAGTCTATTCGAAAATATTTCTTTTATTTTGAGATTTCAAGCGTGTTCCAAATTATGAAATTCGGGAATATATTTTATAAAAACAAATTTACAATGAAATTAACAATTCTAAAATATATTTTTAACGTTATTAGTTGTTTTATATATTTTTAATAAAAAAATTGTTAAAATTATTAAATTAATAGATTATTGTTTCAAATATTCATAATTTGTATAAATAAACAAAGTCATTTCACAATGAAAAAATATAAAATATATTTCCAACATTTTTAGTTATTATATATATTTTTAATAAAAACGTGTTTAAAAATTAATAGATTTTTAATATATTTATGTTATTAAACATTTTTTATTTAAAAGTTAGATAAATACAAAAATCTTTTTACAATGAAAAAATTAATTTGAAAAATGTTTGATGGGTATTTTAATTGGAATTGATAATAAAAAAACAGAAATTATTTCAATAAAATAGATAAATTATTTACAAATACACAAAACTAAAAACATAGCAATATAGATTCATATAAACATTCATATATACAAAAAACTAACAAACATTAAAAAACTATATTAAATACACATATAACTGTTTTCTTATTTATTAACGATATTTTAGAAGCAGTTTTTCCGTTTTTTTTTTTTTTATTCAGTAATAATTATACAGAATTGATCGAAGTGTAACACAAAATCAACAGAATATATTTTAAATAAAAAGCCAACAAATCAACAACTCATCGTTTGCTTGTTTAATTTCATTACACTCCGGTTTTTAAAAATGCAATAAATAGCAAAGCTCGGTGTGTATAATTTTACTCTAACCAAATGAATATCATAATTTTCTTGAAATAATTAGGGAAGATAATATTTTAATTTTGAGAAATTAACGTTAAAAATGCTACGTTCCGTTTCATCCATTTACACTCTGAATAACGTGTATGAATATCGAATTAACTCTTTTCCTTGACTATTTTCTTTTTGGACAATATTCATTATTTTAGTGGGGATAGTTTTATAGAAGGGATGAAAAATCAAATTCTTCGAAGTGATCTATCTGTTTTTACCTATTTGTAGGCATTTTTTCGACCACGTTTTTATTATTGTGTATACCCTCAAGTATTGCGCGACCAGAACAATACCACTGCAACTTACAGATAATCCGCAACCTTCTAAAAACCATAAATATTTTGGGATTTAAAAAGATTATTTACTGTTGACACATTTAATCCGTATCCGCAGAATCCAATTCGGTAATTTCTTATCATGTTTTTCACTAACCAATATTTTAGTTAGACACTTTTTGATCGGGTTTTCTTAAATCATTTTGAATTATTATTACTTACCTATTTAGTCTGTAACATAATCCCATCGGTACCATTTGTAAATGTAATCTGACTAAGAATAAAACCATTGAAATAATTGAATTAACCTGACATACAAAACATTGTAAACTGGAAATAGAGTATTCAATAATTTTTGCAATTACACTTCTCAGAGAAAATCTATTATACTTATTCCATTAAAAGACATCTTGTTGTTTTCTAAATGTTTTTGATTGTCATCACTTAACGAGACTTTTCAACATATTTCAATATTTGAGCCAATTATCTCAAATATTATCGATAACACTTGTTTCTGATTCCTGGGACCCTAAAACGTATATTTCCGTACAAAAAAAGATAGCCATGAGGTCGGTAACAATTATTAAAATGTAAAATTTATAATGTTATTAATGTGACTAATTACTTGATTTAACAAGTTTGTTTGTTTCGCAGTTTTTAATAATATTCTCAATTATAAAGTTTCATGATTTTTATATAATTTGTACTTTCTCTATATAATATTTCGTGTATCTCGGGAAGTATTGAGAATATCGAAAAATATTTCTGCTTATTCTTTTTTAAATTATCCCCATGCAGCCGCACGACGGATGCCATAAATTTTAATCCAAAAATTAGGTAACATTTTAGTGCCCGCTGAGTGTTGTCGGTGTTGGTCAAATGGCACACAATAAGCGTTTATAAAATTTCAAAAAAAGTACAAGTTGATCATGTAACAATCGTTCAAAGTAAACGGATAATTAAAGTAGTCAGTGCAAAAACCACAAATTTCTGAAACTGTTAATATTTATTAAAAGTATGGTTCATTTAATAAAATACGCATCGTGATTAAAATATATACTGAGTCAGTCCATTTTGGGATCTGATTTTTTTCTTTTGCAGAATAATCACTCATGTTGAATTGAATTATTGCTTTGTGTTTTAATAAATTTGATGTCAAACACTGACTTTTCGTAGCAACTACTATTTTGACGATTTTATTTTCGTATAATCGTTCACTATTTTCAAGCTATATTTCAAATGAAACTGAGGAGAACTCAAAAATAATACCTCGAAAATACTGCTAGTAGGTAAAGAAATGATTTTAATTTTATTGTAATCGTTTTGGGTCAATAAGCGATACAAACTCAAATTCCAATTACATTGGAAATCTTTACATGAAACATACAATGCACCTTGAAACGGGACACATAGTATATATAAAACTATTTTAACCCATTAACGGCCAAGCAATTTTAACTCTAAAAGTTAATTTTAATTAAAATTCTACACTTCTTTTTATGATTTCTATAAATGACTTATTGCACTACATACTGTCAATTTTTTCTTTAAATACACATAATGTATACGTGAATTTAATAAAAAGTTAAAAATCATAAATAGTTTATTATTATTATTATTATTATTAAAGTGATAATGGATTTTCAATCAATGTTGAGGCATTCGTCGAGTTTATATAAAAACGTGCAATATGAAGTTAAGAACGAGTGTATCCACTCCCAGACTAAGCATGAAGTAAAATTTCGAGTTTAGAAAAGCCTGAAAATTTGGCACGGGCGCGTAGCGAAGCGGAGCGACCGAGCCAAATTAGGCTTTTCTAAACTCGAAATTTTACTTCATGCGCCACGCGTATAAAACATTGCAATATTGTGAAGTATTTATAATACACTTTAAATAACAAAATATTTAAATTTTTCTTGGTACATTTTCAATTCAGGTCAAATAATATAATATATCAAATAAACTTATTTAGTAACTTAATTATCAAAAAATAATAATGTTGCGTGTATGCATCAACGGCGCTTAATGGGTTAAAAACTTCAAACGGTAAAAATTCAAAAACTAAAAAAAAAAATGACAACTGCATTTTGCACTGACCCCTTTAATTAAAAAAGAAACCCTTATCGATCAGTAGATTTGATCTGATCAATAGGATTGATCTGATTAGTTAATAAAATGATAAGTTGATGTATTTGTTTTACTTTTTATCAAAAGTTAAATAGTTTTGTATTTTAAGTTTTTTGTACAAAATAAATAATACTTAATGAATTTTACAACGTTCACATATAATTTCATAAAATCTATTCTCTAATAACGCAGAAAATAAAATTGTAGAAGGAAACGCATGAATGAATGTAACACGCATCCTTAGCTCGTTAAAAGAAAAAAAAAACGTGTTTTCAAGATTAAAAAATCTACATCTGGAATATGATACGACGAGAAGCGCGGAATAGGGGGAGAAAGAAATTGTCTCTCTCTCACTCTCTCTCTGAGACTTGATTTCGCGACATCTGGAGTAAAATAGTCGTAACCGACCGACCGCAGGAAGCCAGACTGGTGTATATAGGCAGCCATATACACCAATTTGGCATCCAGCGCTCTGCTCCCATTCGCGTGTACCCAAAATTTATATGGGGACTGGCTAACTGGATATATATGAACTGTGTTAACATGTAAATAACGCGATTCGAAATTACTATCTTCTGTCGTGTCTATACTAAAGTACTAATAATAATTTTAACTTTGAAGGTAGAAAGTTTCAAAAACATATTTTCTTTTAATTGCCTGATTAAAAAAAATATTTTTTTAAAACTTTTTACCCTCAAAGTTTAAATTATAATTTTGATTTTACTAAGATAAAATATTAAGGTAATGTTTTGTTTTATTTAATATTGTTTAGTTTAAAAATGATTTGTTTCATTCTGTTAATTAAAATTGTTATAATAAAAAAAAATCTGCTGTGGCCAACTCAGGTACTGACCGCAAATTAAAATAATACAGGATTATTGAATTCATTATTAAAATTACTTATTGAAGCTAATTTGTACAATAAAATGTCCTCTCCTAGTAAAATGGTCTTTTTGTCAACTTTGTCGCTTAAGAAAAAGTCTTCCCGTCGGCCTAAAAAATGTTTTAGTAGCATTAAAAAAAAGATTATTTTTTGGCAAGCATCGAAAGGGATGGGCCTTAAATGTCTCGTCAGCATGTCGCAGAATGAACTTTCGAATTTGCTAATTTGCGGTCGGGGACGACCATTCTGTGACACAGGCGCGTACCCAGGGAGGGGGGGGGGGTTGTCCCCACGGGATATTTAAAAATATATAATATAAATAATGCACAGGAATTTGTTTTTGTTCTAAATTTGAAGCAAGAAATAACGTCAATTTTATTTATTTTACGTCATAAATTTGACAATGAAGGAAATTGTAAACTAAGCTCCTGATTAATCGCCTAACGAGGGTTTCCACTAGCAGATTAAGCATGAAAGCATGAAGTAAAATTTCGAGTTTAGAAAAGCCTGAAAATTTGGATTTGCTAAGGCGCGCGAGCGAAGTAAGTCGCGCCCCAGCAAATTTAAATTTTCAGGCTTCTCTAAACACGCAATTTTACTTCATGCACCACGCGTATAAATCACTAACTTCAAGTGAAATATTCAACTAATTGGTTAGAGTAAAATAAGTTTAGTATATCAATTATCAATTGTTTAATTTTGTTGATTGCAGCGCCATCTATTAAAGTAAAAAAAAATGTTTTTAGATAAAATTTACTTCCTTTTGCTCTATCCAAATCTGTAATAAAAAATAGGGGTTCGTGTCTAAGATTTTAAAGCTACCCCCTCCCTAGCCTCCCATAGGGGTGAGGGTTTGAATTTTCTTACAGAATTGAATGTCTCCCTCTAAATCAATAAACTTTTATTTAAAACATTTTCTTATTCGGTGCATAGTTCTTAAAATATTCCAGGTGGTACTTTAAAATGGGACACACTGTATATTTAACATAGAAATATATATGATTAATCACTCCCAATTATGAAAAACAAATTTTTTATTCAAGGTTTATTATAAAAGCGTTCAATTTTGAACTATTAACGAATGTTTCCCTCCCAGATTAAGCATTAAGTAAAATTTCGAGTTTAGAAAAGCCTGAAAATTTGGATTTGCCGGGGCGCGCGAGCGCAGCGAGTCGCGCCCCGGCAAATCCAAATTTTCAGGCTTTTCTAAACTCGAAATTTCACTTCATGCGTCACGTGTACAAAACACTGATTTAAAGTGAAGTTTAAAATATATTCCTTACAAATAATTTGTCACTTTGTTTATAAAACGAAGTGATGTTTTCGAAAACATCCTTATTTTTTTGTTTGATCGATTTATTTTATAATTTTGGAAAATAGCGGGAGAATGTGTTTTATTTTTCATAATTTATTCCCAACATTTAGCTCCTCTAGCTTTATCGGCTCAATTTTGTTGTTGTTTTTTTACATGAAATACAAAGAAATTAATATTTCCTTACAAATTATTTATTGTTTTTATTTCTTTATTATTTTGCGAGCGTCAAAATAAAGCACAACGTTCTTATATTTTTAATAATTTCGATTAACGTTGAGCTTCTGTTATTACAACTTTACAAATTTGAAATTTGTGTGACACTTAGCATGTCAGGACTTGTCTGTACACAGGTTTATATGCTTGAAACCAATACTTAAAAAAGACATTTTTAATTATATAATTACTGTATTCGCCCGATTAAGGATATAAGTGTTTACCATGTTCTATCCTCTGTTATTTTGCTTAAATCTCAGTAAAAACATTACTTATAACATACAAAAATACGATCCCAAATTGCATCTTCTCAATAACAATATATGTAAGGCAGAAAATAATTTCGGGAGGGGTGTAAATGGTAAAGAGCAAAAACAATATTTGCTCTTGCGGGGCCGTTTTTACATACACAAAAGTATCATTTAAAAAAAATCAGGGGGGGGGGTTGAACCCCCATATACACCCCCCCCCCCCCCGCGCTGCTACAACCATGTATATAAGTATATTTTAAAGGTGAAATAGAATAATTGAGGAACACTAGCAAAGTATTATTGTATTAATTATTGAAATTACGTTATGTTTAATTTATGAGGTGAAAATTAACATACATTTTTTTCAGGGCTCTACGATTGTCTGTCCAAATGAACGACAGAAGGCAACATTGTGTCAATTATATTCACATAAAACGTCAAAAATGTAATTAATATAAAAACGTCCATTATTATTTATTATGTTTATAGTTTCGATAAAATAAAACAAACCATTAAATAAATAACCAATACTTTATTATGACTTGTATAAAAACTAACTAAATTAATAAATATATCGTGTATTAAATTAGTGCACGTTCAGTAGTAACAATTTCCATATTTATAGAACGTAACACCTGAAATAAAAGATACATACGTATGCATATTAATGATCAAAGTATTTTGTTATGTGTGTTCACTAATCACTTACAGGCATTTGGATTCAGGCAGTTGTAATATTGAAGCGAGCACATATTGTCAAATGTTTTATAATAATACTGATGTGATACTATGTAATATCCACATACTGGAGCATAACCTTCTCTACATGGAATACATCTATTATATGAGAAGATTACTGTGAATAGAGCTGAAAAAGTAGGTTTATGTAAAAGTTAGATCTAATATTATTAGTAAATATTGAACATATTTAAATCAATAAAAAAGAGATACTGCCAAATTGTAATTCACCAATTTGGCAGCATGTCGTTTAGTTCAATTAAAAATGAAAAAAATGTTTATTATTGCATTTAGCTTAAAAAAATGCTATCCTATGAAGTATCACAGGGAGTACGTTGCTATTTGATATTTTTTAAATTGCGGTTGCTAACGCTTAGGTGTTAAATTGTGGGTGGTTCAAAATTACGATTATAAAACAAAAATCGAAATGTCCGAAGATTGCTTTATTGAATTTAACCGTTACTTTTGGGAAACCCTGTATATGTCACATTTGAAGCTGATAGCTTAATTTTGTCTAACTCCAATAAAAATGTAAAAGGGCGGCTTCTAAAATATGATAAAATTTTACACTATCTACTATTTAAATCTTGAAATTAAAGTAATAATATTATAACTCTTAAAAATCCCGCAATTGTGCTCGCCAGATTTGCACCGCTCCAGGGTTACTTTTGAAATTGGCTCTACGTTTAGCTACAGGATATAAGCGGTAACTGTATAGAAAATTTAATAGTGCTAATACTAATCTATCGAAATAGTAACGTCAAAACCCACAGATAGTAATTTTTTTTTACTTCGGTCCGCTTTTCGGGATTTTAATCTACTGTGCGTCTACTGTGCCATACGAAACGGTGAATCTTGGAAATCTCAAATACATTTAATTATATCTCATAGGGTAGTGTTACAGTGCTGAATTTAATTACGATGTATGTTTCTGAAGTCAGAACCTACTAGGAAGCCGACAATTTATAGAAACTCGTTAGATTACTAGTTTTAATAATATGAACTAATAGATGTGTTCAATTGAAACCAATCTTTGGTTAACAATGCCTTCAAAACAAACGAATTAATTAAAATGACAATGGATAATATTAGTAGTGATTACAAGGAACACATTAATCATTTTCTGGCGTTTGATTTGATTGCGACTTCTGAAATATTCGATTTTGAATGCTCTTTTTGTTAATATAGTTGAAGAAACCTGGAGTAAATGTTAATGCAAATCTATACAATGAAACGTTGAACAAGGTGCATCAAAGAATAAAACGGAAACGTCTGAGCAAGCTTACGCGTGGGGTCATTTTTCGATAAGATTATTCTAGGCCTCATGTTGCTCTTCAACGAAATAAAGTATCCACCCTATAGTCCAGATCTTTCGCTTTGCGATTTTCATATTTTTGGACTGTTCAAAAGGGCGATAAAAAGTTGTTTTTTGGAGTTTGACGAAAAAATTCAGATAGCTGTAAAAGACATTTTCAATCAGCAGCCACTATAATTCAATGATCAAGGTATACGGTTAGTACAATAATGGAATAATTGACTTAACTGTGACAGTAGTTATTTGTAATTACAGAGTTTTTTTATTGCATTTCACTTTATATCGAATATGTATCCCTTTATCTCAAATATATTTCCCATTTATCAAATACATTTTCCTGTATACCACTACATTTACCTATATGTCAAAACCTTATCACAGTTTGTCAATTACATTTCACTTGTCAGCAAAATGGCTGCAGTTCGTCAAAAAATGCATCTTATCAATGAACTAAGAGGACTCCTTATCCGGAGAATGGATGCTGGCGTAATTAGTGTTACATACAGTGATTTTTTTTTAGGAAAATATATGCGTACGCTGTATATTTTCCGACATTCGTTGTTTTTTAAAAGAGTTTAATTTGAAGCTTTAAACGAGTGTTTTCCACTTCCAGACTAAGCATGAAGTAAAATTTCGAGTTTAGAAAACCCCGTGAACATTTGTCTCGGGTCGCGCAGCAACCCGAGACAAATTTTCTGGGCTTTTCTAAACTCGAAATATTACTTCATGCGCCACGTGTATAAAACACAGATTTTAAGTGAATTTCAAATATACATAAATTTCACAATTTTTAGTGTTTTATAGGCGTGGCGCATGAAGTAAAATTTCGAGTTTAGAAAAGCCCAGAAAATTTGTCTCGGGTCGCTGCGCGACCCTCGACAAATTTTCACAGGGCTTTTCTAAACTCGAAATTTTACTTCATGCTTAGTCTGGGAGTGGAAAACACTCGTTTAATGCTTCAAATTAGACTTAAAACAAACAAGGAATATCTAAAGACTTACAAAAAATAGTCTGTAACTCCCTGTATGTATAAATACGAATAAAATATTTCCAGAAAAAAGCTATTGTTACTGCAAAAATGTTCAGCAAAAATATTAAAAGGAACAGTGTTTGGTATATAGTAAAACACATTTCGTAAATCAGGAAATCTTTTGGCATATATTTGACAAGGTGAAAGATATTTGGGACATAGTGAATCTCATTCGATCAATAGTGAAATGCATTAGAATACCCTGTAAATTGATAAATATTTTTTTTATAAAACAAAGTAGGGTATTAATTGAACGCGCCTAGTATCATAATATAACAACTTACCAGTAAAAAGTAAACAAGCAAATAACGATTTCATGTTTGTAATGTAACTGGTTCGAATATTTTACAATAACTGTGCTGGTATATAGCATCAGGCTGGCTTTAAATACAAGGCAAAATTTATTTAAATTTGCCTCTTTTAGTCTTTGAGATAACAATAACTAGATGATATTTGAATATATGCCATTATTTGCAATTGTCAGTGACCCAAATTCTCAAGAAAATATAGAATGCAAGCACAAATTATAATAATAAATAATATTATAATTCGGCTAAATATTTATGCAAAAGTAGAAGTGAAAAATATATAGTTTAAATGTAATGTTTACTGATTCTTTGCTATTTTATACATACAGGGAATTTTTCTTTCAAGTCTATCGATAAATGTTTAGGTATTCGTTAATTTAATGAAACAGTTTCTTGATTGAAAATTTGGATATGCCGGCGAGAAGCAAAGTTCCCTGTTTTTCTTGCCAACTTCACTTGATCTACTGCTAGAAGGCCTTAAGTACGCCGTGTAGCTCTTTTCGATCGAGTTATTCGGCAAAAACCTGCTGGTGATGTATTTCTGCGGGGTCTTGCTCAAATTCTCCCTGCTATTTCTCACCCCCGTTTTGAACCTCCCACTCAAATCCTCCACCCAAACTCAAACTGGAGTCCTCGCTTTTGTATTTCGCCAAACCCGAATCTTCCTATTTGTACTTCCCCAAACTCAAATCATACTTTTTGTACTTTCCCAAACTTGAACTGGAACTCCCTAGAGTTAAATTCTCCTTGGACCTATACTTAGTAGGGCTTAATAAAGCTTCTTTGCTACTTTTATGGAGCCTCGCCGATAATATATCCGCTTTAGTTGTTGTTTCAGGCGGTTTGTACTTCGCCAAAAACAAATCCTCTCTTGGTGAATTCCTCGAAGTCCTAGTATCTGGTGGTTTGTACTTCCCCAACGACAAATCCTCCCTTGATGAATTCTTCGAAGTCCTCGTATCTGATGGTTTGTACTTCGCTAAGAATAAATATTCCCTTGATGAATTCCTCGACGCTCTTCCTGCTAGTCCGTATTTACTACTGCAATCTTCTTTATTGAGCGAGCTCTTCCTGTATATTTTGGAATAGTAGTCGTTGGTGTGTCCAGCTTCCCTCTACTAACTGACCGCGAGTATTGTCTGGGGTTTGGGTATAATCTGTTGTAGTTGTAGCTACTGCCGGAGTTGCTACTCTCAGTCGTTTCTTTTTCTGTCGGGCTGGGGTCTCGAGATCGGGACCCAGCAGTCGTTCTCAGTAGAGGGCGATATGTGACCTGGGGTGGCTTTCTTTTTTCTCTACGGGGGATTTTATTCGGGTAGTTAGGTCGCATCTACTGGTCGATGTGTCTGAAAAATGAAGATCCGAAATTTTCAAGCATTTCTAAACTTGAAATTTTATTTCATTGCGCCAAGCGTATAAAACACTGAAATATTGCGAAGTTAGCAGTATATTTGGAATTTCCTAATATTTTAGCGATGGCACATAAAGTAAAATGTTGAGTTTAGAAGAGCCTGAAAATTTGGTTTGATCGCTCCACTTCACTATACGACTAAACCAAATTTTCAGGCTTTTCTAAACTCGAAATTTTACTTCATGCTTAATCGATAATTAAAAACACTCGTATAAGTAGGGCTGGGAATTTTTTAAATTTAAGTATTCGAAATTTTATTCAAAAATATATTGAAATATTTGCATTACTCGGATATTCAAATAATTCAAATATGTGAATATTCAAATAGTCGAATATATACATTTATTTATTTATTTAATGGAATATGCCATTTTTACAACAATAATATATCCATGTAAAATACAATACATGTATGTATAATATTCGAATATTTAAATAGTCGAATGTACAAATATTTGAATATTTTAATATTGGAATATTTAAATATATAAAAAAATATCACAATGGCCCCCAAAAAAAAAACATTAGTAATACAATACATTCAAAAATGCCAATATATTTGTAGAAAATTAGATTCTGTTACTGTCAAAGAATCACATTATTAATATAAATCGTTATAATTATTACAATATATTAATGAGCAAATAGCCTTTCTTTGTGTAAAAAATTTAGAATTTTTTACAATGTCAGTAATAAAAATATAGTGATTGATAATTGACACACTAAACTTATTTCCCTTGTCACTTGGTTAAATTTAAGACCATTTCACATTAAATTAACGTTTTATACGTGAGGCGCATGAAGTAAAATTTCGAGTTTAGAAAAGCCTAATTTGGCTCGGTCGCTCCGCTTCGCTACACGCCCGAGCCTAATTTTAAGGCGTTTCTAAACTCGAAATTTTACATGCTTAGTCTTGGAGTGGAAGACACTCGTTTGTTTTATCATTGAAACATTTGAAAATTGACGTAATGCGTTTATTGTCGTTTTATTGACGAAGAATGTTCTGTATTCTTAAAACGGAACATCGATTCTGATATAAGTTAAAATAGATTAAAAAAAATAGTTAAATTACAGTCAAATTAATGATGAAATACCATAAAAATGCCACAAAAGTGAAATTACCATCAAAATGTTAACAATAGTAATTTATTGATGAAAAACTATCACAGTCAAAAGGTTAAGTAATTTTAAGATTTCATAATGGTCAATAAACAATTGACACAGAGTAATGTTACAATGATTATGAACATTCAAATGCGTCACGTATAGTCAAAATGCCATGATAAAAACAGGGAGAGATTAGGTCAGAAAAATAACATTCGTTTCATCGCAACTTGCTAATTTTTTTGAATTATAAATTGTCAGAAATTCTCTGAAATGTCATGGTTGGCTAAAATTGTCATTAAACTTAAAATTGTAAACGGGAAGATATTTCTGATCTCACCATTCACAATGTATACTTTGAATGACGTCGTAGGTTTTTCCGCAAGTACTTTTCTCTTTGCCATTTACTTCTAGCAAATAGGACATATGGAATTCCACCATATCTCCTAGTTCATATTTGAAAGTAAAATTGCGTTATAATATATATACTTATTATTTACTCGTAAAACTCTAATGCGAACTACAATCAATCCAAACAAAATACATATTTAAGAAGTTAAAGAAAATATGTGTGTAATATATTTTTATGGCACAATATTTCTTGAGCACTCATAATCATCATATTTAAATAATAGTGGCATACATTAAGCCCACAAAGGCCTCTGATTCAGGGGTAGCCAAACTTTCAAACACTGCGGCCTACTTTTTACAAACCCAGCCTACAGCGGTCCACTTCATTAACCTGGATTAGAAGATTAGGTTAGACCTAGATTTGTATATTTGTATAACATATACAAGTCTACGTCTAACCTAATCTTCAAATCCAGGTCTATCCTAGCCATTAAATCCAGGTCTAACTTATCCCTCAAATCCAGATCTAACGTAACCCTCAAACCTAGGTCTAACTTAATCCTCAAATCCGGGTTCAACCTAACACTTTGAGTGTTAGGTTGAACCCGGATTCAGGTCTAAACTAACTTTTAAATCGAGGTTTAACCTAGCCCACAAATCTAAGTTTAACTAAACCTCTAATCTGGATCTAACCTAACTCTCAAACCCAGATCTCGAAAAATCAAGATTACCCACCAAAAATCGAAAAATCGACTCGCAACCCATATTTCTCACATCACTCTGCTAACGGCAGGCAAAAATTGGGTACCCGTCGATTTTTTTTTTCGTGTGAAAGTATGCTTTATCTGAATTGATGGCAAAAAAAGTTAAATGCCAAAAGTAAAATGTCCAAAATTCTAATTTATAAACGCACTATAATATGAAAATTTTAAATAGGACACCCTGCTTTTTTGTAATCATAAAATTCGATTTAAAATTCCTATTTAATTATGTATTGCAAGTTAATATTAGTTCAAGGCTTCACCGTATTAGAGTTTTTAAAAGTTTGCACCAGAGCTGGGTAGATTTCGAATCATTCAGGATTCGAAGCCTGAATTCAAATCCGTTTAGAGGATTCGAAAGAAGTATTCGAATACTTCAGTTAAAAAGGATTCGTGATCCGGTTTCGTTCGGTTTTTTGAGAGGATTCGTATTCGAATCAAAATGCGGGTGATTCGAATCATAGAAGGATTCGAATAATTATAAAAGGATTCGAATACTTTCAAAAGGATTCAAATACTTACAAAAGGATTCGAATACTTACAAAAGGATTTGAGTCGAATTATTTATGAGGATTCGCATGAAAAATGTTGTTTTGTTTTTAACCTTCACGTTAAATCAGTGTTTTATGCGCGTGGCGCATGAAGTAAAATTTCGAGTTTAGAAATCCCCGTTAAAAATTGTCTCAGGTCGCTGCGCGACCCTCGACAAATGTTCTACGCGGGGCTTTTCTAAACTCGAAATGTTACTTCATGCTTAGTATGGGAGTGGAGAGCCAGAGCTGGGCAGGATTTAAATCATTCAGGATTCGGATCGTGGATTCGAATCCTTTTAGAGGATTCAAAAGAGGCATTCGAAGACTTTAGTTCAATTGGATTCGTGATCCGGATTCTTCACATTTTTTTAAGAGGAGTCGTATTCGAATCCAAATGTGGGTGATTCGAATCCTTATAAAAGGAGTCGAATATTTATAAAAGGATTCGAATACTTACAAAAAGTTTTGAATCGTCAAAAATAATTCGAATTAATTATGAGGATTAACTTGAAAAATGTCTGTTGTGTGTTTTTAAATTTCTCGTTAAATCACTGTTTTCGAGTTTAGAAAAGCCCAGAAAATTTGTCTCGGGTCGCTGCGCGACCCTCGCCAAATTTTCACGGGGCTTTTCTAAACTCGAAATTTTACTTTATGCTTAGTCTGGGAGTGGATACGCTCGTTCGAAACTTTAAACTGTATGCTTTGTTAAGAACAATAAATGACTGAAAATGTTTTTAAATACAATAATCTAGTTTTCAAATTTTTTTTTAATAATATTTGAAGTAAAACTGACATGGTAGCCACAATATGAAATGTTAAATTTTACCGACATTTCCCTGATTCAAGATTTTTTTCCTTGGCCTTTTAATATAACTTTCTTCTGTGGGAAACCCCCATTTTGTTAAATTGTTTTCATTGTTTTTGTCTATATTTAAGTTAATTTTATAAATTTGTACGTGTTTTGTAATGTGCCTGCTGCTTTTGACAAATTTAATAATATTATATGGCTTTTGTTAGTGTTTTGGTCAATTTGAATATAATTCCATGACTTTTCTCTGACTTTCCCGGTTTTAATGATATTCAGTACATTTTTTATTTACGTAATTTACAGGCATTCGTTGATTTTTTAATAGAGTTCAATTTGAAGTTTTCAACGGGTGTTTCCACTCCCAGGCTAAGCATGAAGTAAAATTTCGAGTTTAAAAATGCCCAGTGAAAATTTTCGGGCTTTTCTAAACTCGAAATTTTACTTCATGCGCCACGCGTACAAAATACTGATTTGAAGTGAAGTTTAAAATCACACAAATATATCTTTAATCAGAGTAACAGGGACTCAGATATTTAGTCTGTTATCAACGATGTTCAGTGTTAATAATAAATAATTAAGTTTTGAATATTTTTGTTTAATATTTATTTGTTACGCATCCTTTATTTGAGTATTCGTGATTCGAATCATATTAGGTGATTCGGATTCGTGATTCGAATCCTTTTTACGAGGATTCGTCCCAGCTCTATGGACAACACTGGTTAGAAGCTTCAAATTGAATGCTTTGATAAAAGAAACACAATGGACTGAAATTTTATTAAACAAAAAAATCAATTTTTCATAATGGAATACTCAAGTTTTATTTAATATTTTTTGAAGTAAAACTCAAATGGTAGTCACAATCTGAAACGTTAAATTTTTCCGATATTTCCCTGATCCAAGATTTTTTTCCTTACCTTCTAATATTTTTTTTTTGTTGATATTTTAGTTGACTTTATTAATTTGTACGTGTTTTGTAACGTGTACGTGTTTTGTATATATATATATATATATATATATATATATATATATATATATATATATATAAATTAGAATTAACGACCTGCTTATAAGTACCAAATAAGAAATAACAGCGCATAAGGTCATGATGTAAAAGTTATTTTTTTATCAAGTGAGTGTGCAAGGAGGACAGAAGACGACGACGATCGTTTCGCTCTTTTTATGAGCTCCTCAGGCCGCCACATCCATCATTCCACACACACTCACTCGATATGTATACAACTTCTTTGTTTGGTCCCGCGTATTTTCTTGGCTCTGGTCCATTTTATTTTTTAATTCGACGTTTCGATGACGTCGCAGTCATCATCGTCAGGAATAACTATCAAAATTCCATTGCTCTAGCAACCACTTGTTTGACTTTTACGTACTACTTTATGCGTGAATTACTTGTTTGGCTTCGTGTTACTCTTCTGTTTTGTTCTTCTAATGATGTAGTAGTGACAATTTACATTGCGTGAGTAATTGTGTTAGCAATACTTTCGTGGTCACCCGGTAGTAAAGTTCCTTGAAAAATCGATGCTTCAAAATAATGTAAAATGAAAATTTTGTGTACTTTAGTCGATTTAGTTTACACTTGAACGAAATTTAATACATAAATATTAGTCAATGTTACATTTACTTTCTATTAGTTTGTTTAAACTATCACATTCGAGCATAATATATTATATTTAATAACCAAGAAACATTCATTTAAAAAAATGTTTCTATAAGTTGTATCTGTATCTTGAAGGTGAATGCATTCGTAGTTCATTTTTAATATTGAGATGAGAAACTGACTTAACTTTGATATACCACTATTATTTTTCTTCTGATATGCAGTCTTCACTATCTCAATAGGTTTAATTAAAATTTGGTTTTAAATGGTTTGCGTTTGTTATACATGTCAAATTAACAAAAGTTCATGTTTCTGTAATTTGTTTGTTTCCTTCAAAACTAAAGTCGGTTTTTTAATCATTATTGATAAAAGTAATAAAAATTATATTATTTAAATAGAGCTAACACTTTTTCTTTATTGCAGGTTTACACATTTTTGCATATATCTCTGTATAATTATGTCAAATATATATGCAAAAGAGTAAACATATTGATAAATATAATGAAGTCTTTATCGAGATTATCGGCATATATGCAATTTGATATTGTCAACTTTTTAACGGGAAGACAAATTACAAAATATCGATAATCACATAAGTGTGTATATTTCCGAGGTTATCAAATAAAAATTAAACCAACACCAAGAAAAAGATTGAACTACACGCATTTCCGTTAATTATATGAAAAAATAAAAATAATAGATATAAGTGCAAAATTTCTCAACGCACGCCCGATCCGATATGTCGCACGTTCGTTAGCTGCTCAATTAACCCATATAGCATAATTAGCAAAAACACATATCGCATAAATCGATATGGTAATTAAACACACGCTCATTTATAAAAAAAAAACAATAGCATTTTAAAAACGAATAAACCTTAAATAATTAATCATTATCGCTCATTGGCGAAATCACACATACACATCTCAGTTCATGGCCAGTATTATGTTTTCTATCTCTATCCTTTTACAAACTCGCCGGCTTTTATATAAGACGAAACCACCTATCTGTTTTGATATCAGTCGGTTTATGTTCGGTTTGCAATGAATTCGATATTTTGCGCTGGCTGTTTGCTCATTTTGGGATTAACCCAAGTGGAGTCATCGGGGTTGAAGGAGGAGTTTACTTGGACTAGGATTAACTATGTTTGGCCGCAGGAGTCTAGGTTTGGGTATGGGGGTTACAAGCCCTATCGGCCTCCGCCCCCGTCGCAAACTGTCGATGATGGGATAGCTTTTCCGGGAAATACCGTCGGTTGGAATAAGTACAAGAAGCCGACGACAACGACTACACCGGTGCCGCCGCCACCGCCTCCAAGTCCGGAAGGGGCTGAAAATATTCCAACGCAGGATGTTGAATATATTTATGGTACGTTTTTGTTATTAAGAGGAGTTAACACATTAAATACACTATAAGAAATTATATGATAACGTAATTTGTGATTAAAGAAATCGAGTATAGAGATTGAGTTTTTATTCTCTGTGGGAATCTCAGAAACTATAAGACAGGACTGGACTTGCTTCGAAGGCCAAAAGTAACACCTAAAATCTTTAAAGGGCCGTACCTTACAAATATTTTTGTAAAATCAACTTTTTTGTACAATAAAAAATGTACATTTAAGTATTCATATGCTTATACTTTTTTCAATAGAATTCAATATAAAGCTTTACACGAGAGCTTTCCACTCCCAGGTTGAGCATGAAGTAACATTTCGAGTTTAAAAAAGCCTAAGCTACGCGCCTAAGCTACGAGTCCAAATCCAAATTTAGGCTTTTGTAAACTCAAAATATTGGGCACTGAGAACACTGAAATATTGTAAACAAGTGAACTTCACTTAAAATCAGTGTCTCGTGGCGCATAAAGTAAAATTTCGATTTTAGAAAAGCCTGAATTTGAATATGACAGACGTTCAGGCTTTTCTGAAGTCGAAATTTTACTTCATGCTTAACCTGGAAGTAAAATACACTCCTTTAAAGCTATAAATTGAACTTTAAAAAAAAACAACGAATATCTGAAAATTAACAGAACAAATTAGGATATGTAGAATTAAATGAAAAACTTCCAGTATGTTAATTTTGTTTAATTATTAATATTTATTTATTTATTTATTTATTAACGGAATCTTCATTTTATTACATAAGTGTACATTTACATATTGTAATATATGACAAAAATAACAAAAAACATAAAAATTAAATATCCCAATATTAAAAACGTTAACGTTGTTTCATTTTTGTATAATTTATTTGAATTTGATGATTATTGAACAATCTATTGATTTTTATGCAATGTATCAAACAAACAATAAATCTAGTTACGCCACTGGAGATGGGGAAATGTTTAAATGGGCAAAGAGTTGCAGTTTTACAAACCATATCAAATGACACTAGTAAAATTTTCGAAAATGTCAAGAGTAGCAACTAGATATTTTGAAAAGTGTCGATTTTTTTAGGTCGATACTTCTCTAATATTAAAAGAGATAGATAAAACTGTAAAGAGTAAAGGTTTAGATAATTTAACACTAAATAATAAAAGTATATCAGAATGTTTCTCAAAAAAGAAAACTAGAAAAGTTTCTATTGATAAATGCATTCTCGTCATTTTAATATCACATAGTGGAATAACATACAAAATGACTTATTTAATGTGTGCTCATATCTTGATTAATTTTTAAAAGTATGATTTCTTTATGTCCACTGGGGGTGTGTGCCCTACGCTGCCTCCTTTCGCTACCTACGCCTATGTATGCCCTTATTACATAAAATAGATGAAAACTGTCATTGTTTTTGTAAATTCCCATTTAAGTTGCTTGTTTTATGAGGCACTTAATTGTTAAAAATCCATATTCACACGAAGACAAATTCTTGATTTTTCAAAATTTCAAGAGTGTGTATTTTTCTACAATTGTTTCACAAATACTGTAAAGAAATGCGAAGAAAGAAGAAAGTCGCTATATAAAAATTCAATAATGTACCCAAAAAGAAATGTAGTGAAATTATAAGGCTCTCTTATTTAAAAATCGAGAAAATGCCATCTTCAACAAAGTAGACAATATTTTTATACAAGACATTTATTCCAAAAATTGTCATACATGCTAATCTGCAACTTATGGTTTCGTTTTACTGAGTTTTAATAAATGTTCTCTTCTTATAATTAAAGTACATAGCAAGAATAATCATGTATTTAAGAGTTTTAACCTGTTTACAATTGATATTAGAAAAAAAGTTGATAGAGACAATAAGATTGTATTCTATGACTTGATATATTTTGCTCTAATTTATTTAATTTCAAATATACACAATACACAACCAATAAAATCTAGCGGTTGGTTTTGAGTCTATGAATGAACTCAGGGATATTTTTGGTATAATATACTCGTAATAAAACGATCATTGATTCCTTCAAAAGATCAAAAATATTAAATTTGCATATGCTAATGTCATCCTTCGTTTATTTATGAGTAAAATAACAATAACTAACATGTTTTATGTGATGATTTGGTTCATACAAAAATAGTATAGTGGAAAAAGATCATGAGGTCAATGTCGGATGTTGTTTATATTTTTTTTACAAAATAAAAGCACTGTGGCTTTACTTTTCTATGACTTAAAAGTGAAACTAAATACTTTGCTTCTTATTTATCTGAAGAACAATATTACTTAATAGAATGTAGAGATTTACCGAAATAGTAAGTTTAAAAATATCAATCTTTTAAATGTAAGTCATTAACTGTTATTATTTTTGCTACAACTGGTTAAACTAGTTTGTCATAACTTCATGAACAGTTCAATATCTATCTACCATTATTGAATTTTAAGTATTTGCTATTCTTGCTATTTTATTGATTTTATTTAAAGGCTGATTACAATGTGCTTGTTCTGTAAATGTTCACCTGAATCATGGCCGTAACTATGGGGATTCAAAGTCCACAGAATTATTAAAATATTATTTTTTAGGTATTTAGTGCAAAGATAGTATTTACCTTTAACTATTGTCGTATGCAATTTTCATTTCTTAATTTTGTAGTTGTACACTTTTATACCAAAGTAAGAAATGAATCGTACAAAAGTGTTCAAATAGGAAAATAATGCAATTAAAATTATATCTAAAGAAGTCAGGGAATAAACAGTATTTTTGTTAGATTTTCTCATTTTAGCATCATATTGTTACGCTAAGAGAGGGCTAAAACTTAACGCTAAAATTATAGAATGAAAAATGAAATAATGCTGTTTTTCCCTGACCCCTTCCTTTATAAATGTGATAATTTGGTTATCGTAAAAGTGTTCTAATAAGAAAATAATGCAATCAAATTGATATCTAAAGGGGTCAGGGAATAAACACTATTATTGTTCGATTATCTAATTTTGACATCATATTGTAGCCCTAAGAGAGAGCTAAAACATGGCGCTAAAATTATAGAAAGTAAAATGAATTAATACTGTTTTTCCTTAACCCCTTCATCTATACATGTGATGATTTGGTTAAAATGAAATTAATAAAACACTAAATATGTGTATAAATCTAAATGCCTAGTCTTGCAGTTAATAGTGCCAACATACAGAGAGTTTTATGTAACACCGAACATTTTCATAACGAGAATTGTTCTTCTAGGTATCCATATGCATACGTTGTATATTTTCCGACGCTCGGTTTATTAAAAGAATTCATTTTGAAGCTTTAAGCGAGTGTTTTCCACTCCCAGGCTAAGCATGAAGTAAAATTTCGAGTTTAGAGAAGCCTGAAAATTTGGTTTGGTCGCGTAGCGCGAAGCGCGGAGCGGCCAAACCAAACTTTCAGGCTTTTCTAAACTCGAAATTTTACTTCATGCGTCACCGATACAAAACACTGATTCAATGTAAAGTTTAGTGGTGTGTTTTAAACTTCGTAATATGTCAGTGTTTTGTACCGGTGGCGCATGAAGAAAAATTTTAAGTTTAGAAAAGCCTGAAAATTTGGTTCATCTTCATCTATACATGTGATGATTTGGTTAAAATGAAATCAATAAAATATTAAATATGTGTATAAATCTAAATGCCTAGTCTTGCAGTTAATAGCGTCAACATACAGAGAGTTTTATGTAACACCGAACATTTTCTTAACGAGAATTTTTCTTCTAGGTATCCATATGCATACGTTGTATATTTTCCGATGCTCGGTTTATTAAAAGAATTCATTTTGAAGCTTTAAGCGAGTGTTTTCCACTCCCAGGTCAAGCATGAAGTAAAGTAAAATTTCGAGTTTAGAAAAGCCTGAAAATTTGGTTTGGTCGCGTAGCGCGTAGCGCGAAGCGGCCAAACCAAATTTTCAGGCTTTTCTAAACTCGAAATTTTACTTCATGCGTCACCGATACAAAACACTGATTCAATGTAAAGTTTAGTGGTGTGTCTTAAACTTCGTAATATGTGAGTGTTTTGTACCGGTGGCGCATGAAGTAAAATTTCGAGTTTAGAAAAGCCTGAAAATTTGGTTTGGCCGCTCCGCGCTTCGCGCTACGCGACCAAACCAAATTTTCAGGCTTTTCTAAACTCGAAATTTTACTTCATGCTTAGTCTGGGAGTGGAACACACTCATTTTAAGTTTCAAATTGAACTCTTTTCAGAAAACAACGATTATCTAAAGATTGGGACATGTATACTTGTATACTTGAAAGAAAAACTTCCTGTATTTACAAGTTGAGGCATTAATTGCAATTGATTGGCTACAATTTGTAATGGTAATATAGGCAACCCAATTTACACATAACCTTAAAATTAAAGATGTCAAATCGTATTGTATGCTTTGGTTTGATAAATAGAACATACGAAAACGAACATTGAAAATGTTCGGTGTTACATAAAACTCTCTGTATGTTAATTACATTAGCAATATTTACAGTAGGTGGCCAAATTATTAATTAACTGTGAAAAAATGACTTTATGATCAGTTTGAAGACACTTTAAAATAATGGGAATTTATACTTTCTTGTCTCTTTAGGTAAATTAGGTATTTCTAATACACATAAAAATCAATTATTTTGTTATAAAAATGTATATTTAAGATAACGCACAATACATGTTTCGAAAAATCTCTTAATATTTAACAGAACTTCCGTCGCTGGAAATAACAGCTTGCACTCCTTTACTCTAAATGCATTTGTTAACATTTTCTTTGAATTCTTCAACGTGATACCAAACTTTATTCAATGACTATAAGATTTTAATTGTTTTTTTAATGTCACCCCGCGGTACTGATTTATAAAAACTCAAATAAAAATACTTTCTTGAAAAAAATACTTCAACTCTTATGAATATACCAGTGACTTTAAAACGAAATTCAATCAACAGAAAATTAACTTACTTAATTTGGATGTTTACAAAGTTTAGTCATTTGGTATGACATACTGAATTTAGTAGACATTAAACATGAGTCAAAAACAGTTTAAAAAAATGGTTGGATTTTACTTTAAAATTTACACTTTTGCTAATTTGGTAAATGTTTACATTTCTGTCAATTTGTTATATGGCCCAATAAAAATAAAATATATCTGAATTAAGAACGGATGAATCTTAAATAATAATAAAAAGTATAGTTTAACTAATAGTTTACCTACCCACTGTAGTTGTTCATAAAGAAATAGTAAAACATGAACATATAATTTACATTCATAAGTTCATGTTCTACTTTCAACTCATCATGATTTTATGATCAAACCCATATAATAAATAAGTATTTAAAATAAATGATCAATTGAATATTTCTTGTCTTAGATTTTTTTATTTATTCGTCATGACATAATATAAGCAAAATAAGAAGATTGTGAATAATTTATAATTTTATTTTCATGCAGGAAGTAAACCCTGCCATTTAATTAAAAATAGCAAATTGAGACATATTGTGCAGAAACTCCCAATCAAGGCTTGTTTACAGATCATGTATCGGCATGCAAGAAGTATGCAAGGTGAACGAAAGGATTACAATGTTATGTTTATACTTTTACAGGAATTCAATCCTACACTATAAAATTCCATGTTGGTTGCAACTTTATTTTTGTTAAAATAATACACATAGGGTTTTTTTTTTCTAGTGTATATATTCTGATTGTGACAGTGTTTGGTATATTTTCAGGAATTCCCTGTTTTTTAAGGTATTAATTGTCAATGTCTGTAATGACTTTTACCCCTAAGATATTGTAATTTGCAGAAATTATCGATAAACCGCTTTTAATCCACATATTTACCGGTAATTAAAAAGGTCGCTAAATTTACAATACCTTATTACAAAAATATCATGTTTGAGTTGAGAAACAGTATGCAGATACAGGGTGTTTCAACAATAAAGAAAAGTTCTATAGCTCAGTTGATATTAAAAGTGGGAACAACAAATAATATTTTCCATTTTTAACTTACTAAAATTGCATCTATTGCATAATTGCGAATTTAATCCATTTTTTGCAAGAGTAGACTAACTACCCTAACCTAACATTTTTAAAATATTTAAGACATATTTGCTAAAAAAATTAATACACTTATAAAGTTTCTGTAAAAAATTTTTTCGCACCACGATTTTTTATCTTTCTTTTTTTCGTCAAAGTTTTGAAATTTACTGAAAAAGTTATATTTTTTTACAAATTGATATAATCGCAGTAGTATCTTCAGTGGTGTAAATATATTTTTAATAACTTGAAAAATATGCTACGAGGTGTCAAAAGTTATTTGCAACATACATGGAATTGTTCTTTTACGTTTACGTATGCATATGCTCTATATTTTCCGACATTCGATGTTTTTGAAGAGTTGAATTTGAAGCTTTAAACGAGTGTTTTCTACTCCCAGATTAAGCATGAAATAACATTTCAAATTTAGAGAAGACTGAAAGTCGCGCAGCGAAGCGGAGCGATCAAGCTAAGTTTTTAAGCTTTTCTAAACTGGAAATTTGAATACATGCGCCACGCGTATAAAACACTGGTTTTAAGTGAAGTTTAAAATATGCATCTTTAGCATACTGGTTTAATAGCATATTGTGAGCTTTAAAATATTTTAGTGTTTTATACGCGTGGCGCATGAAGTACAATTTCGAGTTTAGAAAAACCTGAAAATTTGGTTTGGTCGCTCCGCTTTGCGAAGCGACCAAACAAAATTTCAAGCTTTTCTAAACTCGAAATTTTACTTCATGCTTAATCTGGGAGTGGAAAACACTCGATTAAATCTTCATATAAACTCTTAAAAAAGCAACGAATATCTAAAAATTTATAGCATATACTCAGTAATTGAGATATGTATACTTAAAAAAAACTACCTGTATCTAAAATATAAAAAATTAAGAATATACTTGCGCAGTTTCGTACCAGTGGTAAAAAACTCGATTAAGTACGGGTAACAAATAAAGTCAGTTAAAATAAAAAAGACATTTGTATTTACATCGTCATTCCGTTAAAGTTAACACAATACAAAAAAGTCCATGTTCCTTTTATGCATGTCAATACAAAATATGAATACGAAGAAAAGAAATCAATTAGCACATTTTTACACATGAATATTTACCTGAGTTAATCAAGGTTTACCTCTTGTTAAAATATGCAATGTGTGTTGATGTAATAAAAACATTCGAAATATTTAAATTCTGTCACGCAAAATATATTCTGTAGTTACATAAAAAAAGCAGCCAATATTTGGTAATGGATTTGAAAAAATAAGCAATAGTTATACAGCTTAAAGGATATTTATTATCATATATAAAATTACGATAATGTTTGTATAGACTGCAAACAATAAGTCTTAATTAATATGACTACTAAGCTAATGAATATCCATTGAATTTATAATGAAATTGCAATTTTATTAATATTTTATTTACAGTCAAATTAAAATGTTATTATTATTTTGTATTATGGTGAACATTCAGAAAAAAATATTGTGGCCCATCCACTACCGCCACAACACACTCAAATACATCTATGGACGGGATTCGAACCTCTGGGCTCGTGGATGTGTAAATTTAAAAACATGTTTACTTTTGTTGTGCTACTATAAATTTTTAAATCCAGTTTCTTAATATTTGATACAATTTTCGAATATTTATTTTATCTAACCAAATCTTGCGCTTTCAAAATTGAGCAACTATCTATTGGATATGTTGAACAATTCAAAATGTTGATCAAACTTATTATCAACTTGAGATATTTGCATTTATCAAAATATAGATAATTGGTAGAAATTTAATAAAAAAAGAATTGATTGTTGCATTGCTGCTTGACCAGTTTACATCCTTGTGTGATGATCATGACCATTTACACAAGGTCATTGTCTATAAACACTTACATAACAAATTATCTGTAGAGTAACCACAAAACTCTGAACACCAATTAGTTCCCCAATTTAACAATGTATCCGTATCTCCAAGTTTTTTTATATATGTATTTGCACATACCATCCTATGTTTTTTTATTTGGTATTTTACATAATATTATACATGGAATTACAATAACCTTTTTTCCTGCGTGATTTATTGATTAGTAATCTGTAATTTACTAAACCATAATAGTAGGTAATTATATATTATTGTTATGGTTAACCATTCAACAATATTACTATGTAATTTTTATTTTTTGTAATTATCGTATTTTATTATGTACACGTTAACAATGCGTTCTAATTCTAGAAAAACTAATAATATGATTTCTGTTAAATCCATTTAACAGAAATTATATTATTAGCTTTTCTAGAATTATAACGCATTGTTAACGTGTACATAATAAAATACGATAATTACAAAAAATAAAAATTACATAGTAATATTGTTAAATGGTAAACCATATGAAATATGATTAAAATATATGTAAATTAATTACTTTAAGTAAAACACTTTGTTTATAACTTTCAAAAATTGTTTATTTTGTATTCACAACAAATGTTTCGCCACACTGTGGCTTCTTCAGGTGAAGAACAAGTGATTAACTTAACCTAATTACAACGTATATATAGGGCTAGCTGATAAGTAAGAGGGGTGGGGGTTACAGTTTTAAATTGAGTAATGGGGAGTTATTAATATCTGTCTGATCGTTTAGTAATTGATCGCTGAATTTTCTTTTGTTTATTTCGGTGCGTTCCAGGATGTTTAATTTTCTTCCTTTCTTCTCGATGTGTAGTATTTGGAAGTCTTCGTTGAAGTTGTGGCCTTCATCTAGCAAGCGGTTGGAATAAGTCGAGTTGTTTTTCTTTTTCTCGAAGCTGGTTTTATGTTCGTTCATCCTTTCTTGAAAGGCTCTCCCAGTTTGGCCGACGTATACTTTAGGGCAGTCACCGCAACTTAACAAATAGACACCGCTATGTCGAGCTCTGGATATTCTATCTTTATTATTTTTTATGTATTTTCCTAATTTGTTGTCTGTCTTATACGCAATTTTAATATTTAGTTTTTCTAATTTTTTAGTGATAATATTAGTTTCTTTGTCTGTGTATATGAAAGATGAATAATTTATTTGGGGGTTATTTTTTATTAAGGGGTAAATTGAATTTATTATTGTTTGTTTTTGTTTTTTATTTAATATTTTATCTATTATTGATTTTTTGAAACCATTACTAGTTGCTATTTGATAAATTATGTTTAACTCTTTTTTGTAATTTTCTTTTGACATAGGAATTGATAAAAGTCTGTGGATCATACTGTTGTAGGCTGCAAGTTTTTTTGAAAATGGGTGTGTTGAATTAAAATGTATTGTACTATTATTAGTGTAAATTAATTTGTAAAAATTTATAGAAATAAATAAATATAATGGGTTGTTTCACTAATATTATTTATTTATTCCGACTAGTTTCGACTAACAGTAATTTTCAAGGAATGTTACCATTGTGATAATTATGTCGGTCACATTTAAAAATACAGTCCAAATACTCTAAATTTAAAAGATATTCATATTAAACATGTTGTGTATTTTTAAATGTGAGCGACATAATTATCACAATGGTAAAATTCCTTGAAAATGACTGTTAGTCGAAACTAGTCGGAATAAAATAAATAATATTAGTGAAACAACCCAGTGATTTCCATTTCTATAAATTTTTACAAATTAATTTACATATATTTTAATCATGTTTCATCAAGTGATTGTACATATATTTTTCTTCAATTACATATTTTAGGTCGATAAAGTCTCAACTCGATTTGAGAAATATTGGATCTGCGTTTATATGCTAAAATTTGTGGTATCAGGACAGTCTTCCTTGATAGCAGATTTAAAACTTGACCAAGCAACTTCTTATTGTGCAAAATATGTCGCTCGCAACCAAAAACACATTTCCAATGCAATTAAGCCATGCCCATACATTATTTCTGGTAATAAATAAAATTTGTTTAGTCCAAATTTGATGATGTTTGTTGTCAATTTGATTGTGTTTAAACTGACAGCTATGGTTGAAGTCCCAATTTAGAATTGTTTAATCCCAATTTGATATTGATTAGTCTCAATTTGAAGTTGAGCAAGCAAGTTGAGCAAGCGTTCAATAGTTTGAAAAATACATCGCTTAAATTCAAAAATACCTTCTAAATACTCTAAATTTAGAAGATATGCATACACAACATGTTATAATAATATTGCTTCTGTTATTTTTTTTAAATTATTTAAACTAGTTTAAAATTACGTATTTCCAATTTGATATTGTTTGTTCCAAATTTGATTGTGTTAAAACTATGATTAGTCTCATTTTAAAGTTGGAAATGTATAATTTTAAATTTGACATATTCAATTCTGTTTCCTACATTGTTTCCACTTTCAACCAATGTTCAGTATAGCCAATATTACTTACTTCATAATCATAAGTGCAAACTTAATATAAATTTTAACTTAGACTTGATTTATTTTTTAGAAAACAACATTCCAATGGGAGCCCATCGTTGGGGTGATAAGCTCTTCATTACCGTACCAAGAAGAAGAAACGGCGTACCTTCAACACTAAACTACGTTTCCATGAACAGCAAAGAAAGACACAATGTTCCTCTAACACCGTATCCAGATTGGGAGACCAACCAACTCACCTCAGCACCTCATCAAAGACTCGTTTCTGTTTATAGGGTAGCCATTGATGCTTGTGACAGATTATGGATGATCGACACAGGAATTATTGAAATCCCAGGTGATAACAACCATAATTAACTTTCAAATCAAAACATATATTTATAACATTTTTATTTTCGCAGAAAATAAAAAAACTACTTTAGTATTTTTAAGTATTAATTTTAGCACTCGTTGCAATTTGGGTTAGCCAGACCAGCATCGTTTTGCCATTCAATAGCTTCTGATGATTCAGGTTTAAGAAAAAGAATGAGTTTTTACAAGAATTGATAATTGGCAACAAACTCTTTAAGCAATAGACACAAATCTATATCCATAGAACACATGATTTTTCAATTATTACCCACAAATTATATCAAAATTGCAGAAAATAGTTCATAACATATATTTTTGTGTTTCAGGAAACAGAACTGACATCCAAAAACACTCCATCGTAATCATCGACTTGAAAACCGACAAAATTATCAAAAAATACACCCTGAAAGACTCAGATCTTCGTCCACCGACAATTCTAGCTCTACTAACAATTGACGTCACCCCTGATCAATGCGAGGATGCCTATGCATATCTTCCAGATTTAGCTGGATACGGTTTAATCGTCTACAGTCTAAAACAAGATGATTCTTGGAGGGTAACCCACAACTACTTCTTTTTAGAACCACTTGCTGGAGAATTTGATATTGGCGGACATAAATTCCAATGGACTGATGGCGTCTTCAGCGTTGCTTTATCTGATGTTAAGAGTGATGGATATAGGGATATGTATTTCCATTCGATGGCTGGAACTAATTTGTACACGGTTTCTACTAAGGTTTTGAGAAATCGTGATATGGCTAGTAGAAGTTATCATGAAAATGACTTTAAGGTAATTAATATACTAAATATTGATACTCCACTTCTTAGGTGTGTTAAGCGACATATTTGTACAAAAACTCTTATTGAGTCTTCAATATCAACTCACAATTGCTGTAATAGATAATCTAATAATCAATTGAAATATTGGACTTTGAAATTGAGAAAACAAATTAAAATGTATTACTATGATATTAAGAATTAATAATAGATTGTTTGAAAAGTTTTGAAAGCTTCGGTTTGCAAATATGAACATTAAAAGTGCGATTCTTTTCGCAATCTACAACAAGTTAGTCTTACAAAGACTATATCAAACACTCATTGAAACAACTACTTCCCGGGCTAATACCCCGACGGACATTAAATTATACAACAAGTGTTTGCTGTTACATACAGTAACCTACTGCAAATGTAACAATTTCGGTCAAATTATTCAGGCCATCCATAGACGTGTTTAGAGATTTATCTCTCATCAGTATAGCTTTGCCATTCCCTCTAAGCAATTTGGCACCTTAGACTGGCGGTCACGTTACCGTTCAAACATAAGTATAAATGAAATTGCCAATTCTTGGTTGCAGAATACTTCAAACATTAAAAGTGCGATTCTTTTCGCAATCTACAACAAGTTAGTCTTACAAAGACTATATCAAACACTCATTGAAACAACTACTTCCCGGGCTAATACCCCGACGGACATTAAATTATACAACAAGTGTTTGCTGTTACATACAGTAACCTACTGCAAATGTAACAATTTGGTTCAAATTATTCAGGCCATCTATAGAAGCGTTTCGAGATTTATCTCTCATCAGTATAGCTTTGCCATTCCCTCTAAACAATTTGACACCTTAGACTGGCGGTCACGTTACCGTTCAAACATAAGTATAAATGAAATTGCCAATTCTTGGTTGCAGAATACTTCAAACATTAAAAGTGCGATTCTTTTCGCAATCTACAACAAGTTAGTCTTACATAGACTATATCAAACACTCATTAAAACAACTACTTCCCGGGCTAATACCCCGACGGACATTGAATTATTACAATAAGCAATTCAATTATTGGACAAAATGAATGTCAAGTAAAAATTAAATTTAGATTTGATGGAAGATAGAAGCTACTTCATATTTATATCAAAACAATTGTTATACAGCATTCTAATTAAAGTAAATTATTTCAACTTTTAAACAACGACGAAATATAAGCTGGGTATTAATCTACACACAAGAAGAAAAGAAAATAAAGTTTCGCTACGCCCGACAATTCCAACTGTTTAGGCGTTTCTAAATTCAATATTTCATTTCAAGGGGTTCACACATATGTTAAAAGGGAAAAAACACGAATAATAGGCATTTTTTGAAATTTAATCTAAGTTGAAAACATAAATTATAAAAATACGATAATGTTCGTATCAACGACGATTTTTTAATTTTATATTTGAGTTCTGCAAACTAAAAGGAGCGTAAGCTTATTTGTTCGAATTCAAAATAGATTTGAATTCGAAATAATTATTTTGAATTTAGTTTGACAAGTTTTTTTTTTGTTTCGTGCCCCTCCTTGCTCAAAATCCTGGCTACACCCACATTTAGTTATCACGACCATTAAACAAGAAGTAGTTCATTGTTTTCTTTTCTTGCTATTTTTCTTGTATTTTATCCATTTTTATAATTCGTCGGGTTTAATCAAAATTTGTACTACTAATATGTTTGTTTATGTTATAGAACTTAGGTAACAGAGGAGACCTTCATCAAACATCAGCCAGTGACCTTCACAAGAAATCAGGAGTACTCTTCCTAAGTTTAGTTAATCAGAACGCTCTTGGATGTTGGGACACCAAGAAGCCATTCACCCCAGCCAATTTTGACATAGTCCAAGAAGACGATAAGAAAATGATCTACCCCTGCGATTTGAAGATTGCCAACGACGATGTTATCTTACTCACAAATAATATGCCTATTTTCCTTTACGGAACATTAAATTACGACGAAACCAACTTCAGAGTGTGGATGAATTCTGTCGATAGCGCAGTTGAAGGAACAACGTGCGATCCAAAAACTCCAGCTAAACCAGCAGCAGGTTCTGGAGGTGGTAAAGGATCTGGATACAGAGGAAGACGTTATACTTAAAATATTTATTCAATAATATCCGGTTTTACAAACTTCAATTAAATCTAATTCGTACAATAAATTTATTTATCGATTGGAAAAGACATTTTCCAAATCATAAACATCATGCCTTGTGAATTGATTAGGACCCGATTAAAACATTCACAGAGAAGAATATTAAAGAATGAAATTTTAAAGAGCGAAGATTTCCTACACTAAACACATATTTTGTTTTTGCATAGTCTTTAAAATGAAATCAACAAGATTGGTTTCAAATAAAATATTTACAGTTTGCATAAATACAGAAACTGCGAAATATTAAAAGATATTTAAAGTTTGTACATACGAGTACTCTACTATTCTTTTTTTTTTTTATTTATAAGAAATTATCAAAATTATTATGTAAGAAAATTAATGAGGGCTAGCTAGAGGGTGGAAAAAATTGTGTAGATGTTTTGAATGGGTCCCAATTGATTGATATTTTGACATATATGTAGCTATTACTAGATTTCAATCGATGAATAACTATTACTCAATTTAACTGGCGTTGTAGAAACTCGGCATAAGATATATAATTCTATTTTTGTAATAAATTTAAAAAAACATCATAGTTCTTATAAAACTTAAAATAATTTTGATCGACTGTTTCTACAATGAATTAATTGTACACTAAAATATATTTTAATAAAATAAGTAAACATATTATTGCTATTTTGATTTCACAACAAATGAAAAATTCTGCAAATCTGGATACTAGCCAGAATTGCAGAATTCTCCGTTTGATTATTATCATTGAATATAAAATAATTTTTCTTATTATTTACAAGCTTTTTCACTAATGTCATGTATACATCAAATATTTTATAATCCTTTAACCAAAATTAAATTTCTGTACACTTCTTGTAAAATGTTATTTTTTCAGTGAGATTTAAAACAGTTTCACATTACAGTCAACTTTAAATGTTTAAAGGAATCTTAGCTTGATTGTGAAAACGTCCGTTAAAAATGCAAAGAAATGAGGAGAGTTTACACCGGATGTGTCACTGTTTTGAAGATATAGGGATTTTTTTCAAGTATACTTTCACATTTTCCATATAAACATTTGTAAACTTAATGAACATGTGAGCAAACCTAAGCTATATATGATTTAAACTTCACTTTAAATCAGTATTTTATGCACGTGGCGCATGAAGTAAAACTTCGAGTTTAGAAAAGCCTGTAAAATTTGGTTTGGTCGCTCCGCTACGCGGAATTCCTTATTTTTACAAAAGCGGTCAATTTGAAGCTTGTAATGAGTGCATAAATTCAAAATTTTACTTCATGCGCCACGCGTATAAGACACTGATTTATTGTAATGTTCAAAATATCCTACTTTAATTTGATCTCACATTAATAATTATTATAAATGTTTATTTCGCGTAACCAAATCTTCCGAAATTCAAGCGACTGGGCCAATTTACTTTTGGGTTTTTTTCTTTTAATTATACTATGCTAAACATATCCCAAAAAATGTTTTAGAAAGAGGAAGATATGGTTAGACGAAATTAATACTTGTAAAAACTATTAAAGGAAGATCAATCTTTACCAGTATATTTTAAATTTCACTTTAAATTAGGGTGTTACCCGCTTCGCTAAGCGACCAATCCAGATTTACACCCTTTTTACACCCTGTATATTTCCTTTATTGTTTAAACAAATAATAATATATATGCATTACTCACTTTTAAAGTTCAATGAATTGTGTTTGAGTAAACAAATAATAACTATCTACATCAATTTTGTAATTATTTAAACATCTACAAAAAAAAATAGTAACCAGTTTCTTATAATATACAGGGTGTTTCATTTAACTTGAGACTGCTAAATATCTGGAGAATTACGCATTATATCAAAAACAATTTCAAATAGACATTAATAACTTTTGTATGAACATTTTTTTCGATTCTTAACAGATGACGCTGTAATTAACAATTTTTAATTGTCTCCTTGTTCTTCAAAAATTACGCATTACGCTGTATGAAATATTTTTGAAGCATTATTAACCGTAAGGGAATTATTGTTATGTCGAAATATGGTTTTCGCACAACGGTAGATTACGCTGAGTTCGCCAAAATTGACAAGTGTTTGCCTCAGGTCAAAAATAGATATTTCTCAACTTGTGCAGATGTTTATTTTTGTCAGTTAGAATTTTCATGATTGACTATTTATCAAAGCGAGAGAAGATTAAAATGAAACGTCGTCGATCACTCCGAACTTTAACAGTAAGTAGTTCATTTCTGGCGGATGTAGTGCCATCTAATGATGTGAGTACACCATGCTTGGACGTCTGAGTAACGCCTGTATGGCTAATAATCATTTAAACATAATTTCATAACACTGTAATGGTTGTTTTTCAAGACTATATAACAAAAATGTTATCGCTAATTATAGCGTCATTTATCACAAATAAAAAAACAGTTTTTCCGACAAAAGTCATTTATTTCTGAAGTACAGGGTGCAGCATTTTGGATGGTTTCTTCGAGTAAAGTACCATAAATATGGATGGCAGACAAAAACAAATATGTACTTCCAGAGCTCTTTTTTAGAGCATATTTCATATACCTAATCAAAATGTGTCTATCTTCAATTGTTTATATGCGAAAACTCAAAATTTGGCCATTTTAAAATATTAAAACAACTTCTTTGTTTAAAAAGATATTGACACGCGGTAAAACGTTCTATTGGCACTTTTTTAGTAGAATATGCTAATCATATCAGATGTTGTCTTAAGTTTAACTATTATGAGATATGACATAAAGTTGTGTTATTTTAAATACAAATCATAGTTTGCCTTGACTTCAGTCGATTGCATTTGTTGTAAGCTTTTAAAAAATAACTTCAGCGTATTTGACTTAAAAAGATGCACTTGACAGTTTTTAAAGCATTTCAATATCTTTTTAAATAAAGAAGTTATATCATTCATAAAAAATGCTACTTTACTTGAAAATTCCATCAAAAATGCTGCACCCTCTACAATCCAAATCTATAAGAAAATGTTTGGGTTTCCATTTAAAATTTTAAAATTGACCCTCACCTAACCTCGCAAGAGGGCATCAATTATTATTACAGGTTATAATAATTTGCCCCCTGAAAATATGGGGGATTTATTTGAAACATTGTTTTTATATAATCTTTATTCTGCAGATATTTACCCGTTTCAAGCTAAACGAAACACCCTGTATATATGTGTAACTATTTATATATCGTTAAAATATAATTGAAAATGTTGGGAAAAAAACAGGATCATTAAACGCTGTCATTATCAGGATTTTGGTTTGTATTTTTTGTTATAACTCGTTTATATTCGTGGATACAATGCAGTCCTGTTTTAGTAGTTGGGCGGGTTTGTAACGGCCAAGATATGGCTTTCGTGTGGTTTCTTTGGCTGTCTGCCCTCAACGTTGTTTCAGTGTTTTCTTTTGGGGTGAGAGAGGAATTTACATGGTCCAGTATTAATTACACTTGGCCGAGATCACCATCGAAACATGAACATTATACAGAGTATGGCTTTGTTAATAAGAATCATGGACATGAGGATTATATTTATGGTAAATATAATTTAAACAAATAATTAAATTGTTTTATTTTATCAACAAAAAAACATTTAACTTTGTTTGTATAACACTATATTTACGTGACTGCAGTTTTGGAAAATTTAGTTTACCATTATAAAACACTAAATTTGCCAAAATTGCAGTCACGTAAAAATAAATAGTGTAATGCAAACAAATATAAAACGTTTTTTATTGGTAAATGAACATGTATAACAAAGTAGAAGCCGCCACAATACAAAATTAATTTTATTTTGTGAAATTTTGTTAATAAAATAACATAAAAATAACATATATAAATAGACGTATTAGTTTAAAATATGCCTGCATGAGCGTAGCCAAGGCGAGGGGCACGGTGATGTCAATTTCTCATTATATACGCCTTGCGCATGATGTAATATTTCGAGTTTATAAATTTAGAGAAGCCTGAAAGTTTGAATATTCGCTCCACGCCGGAAAATCAAAATGTTCAGGCCTTTCTAAACTCGAAATTTTACTTCATGCTTAATCCGGGAGTGGAAAACACTCGATTCGTTATTAAAACAATTGACATAACTAATTGTTGTTTTATTGACGGATGAAAAATATACCAAATTCTGCGAACATTTCAAAATTCAGGCTTTCCTAAACTCGAATTTTACTTCATGCGCCACTCGTACAAAACACTGATTTAAGTTGAGATTGATTTTTAACCGAAAGCGATTAACAGACCAATGTCAAGATTTTCAACTATCCAATTGACGAGTGAAATAAGTTTAGTATGTCAATTGTTTAAATGGCAGGGTAAGCACTATGATAAACACATCACCATTTTTTTACCTGTTGATAATAACTAATTTAATTTTGATTTGTTTTTTTTATGCATTTTTATCCTTGAATAGTCGATAGTCAACTTTCTATCCTAATTTTAAACAAATAAAAAAAATCTTTGGAAATCTGTATTATTTCAAAACCTTCGATAAAAATTTGTATTTTTTTTTTAAATCAGGAAATATTTTCAGGTAATAAGATATATCCGAAATACCGATAAAAAATCGTCAAAATACCAGTAAATTTTGGAAAGTATTTTTGGCGATTAACCGGTATATCGATGGTATTCCGGTTTACCGGTATTCCCATTGTTATTTGATAATGATAAGTGTCAAGTGAAACTAATCACTAAAATGAAATATACATTTTGGTAATATAAAGTGGTTTCTTTACCTCGAAATAAAATAACCTCAGACAAAATAATGACATTTTAAATAAATTATGATTATGCGATTGTTAAAAGAATACTTGTCACTCGATACCCCAAATCAACACTACTAATAAGAACTCAAAATACAAAATATCATTAAAGTTGTGTATTTTTTCATTGTTTACAAATTTAATATAAAACATGTTTCGATTAAGTCAATTATGAAAGAAATATGGCGGAAATATACACACCAAGATAATTCCATCAAAATCTAGAGGTCAACATTCAGGCCCAGTTGCGCCAGAAATGTAAACTTAAGTTCAAGATGACAGTTCCTTATGTTCTAATGTCACTTTGAACGCACGTTCAGAGTAAAACCAGTTTAACGTGTTTGGTGCAACTGGACCTTATTATTATTACAATACTTTTTTTACGATAAAGTAGAAAAAAACTTCTTTCTATATAGATCTAGATCTACGTGTTATTGATGTCTATGTTCTATTTTAGAAAACAACGTACCAATAGGAGCAACTAGATGGAACGACAAAATGTTCATCACTATCCCAAGAAGAAGTCCCGGAATACCATCAACCTTGAGCTATGTTTCCATGAATTCTGAAGAACGCCATAACGTGCCTTTAACACCTTACCCTGATTGGAAAACAAATCGCCTGAACACACCATGTGAACACAGATTGGTTTCGGTTTATCGAATTGCAGTTGATACAGTCTGTGATAGACTCTGGTTGGCTGATACTGGTATTCTTGAATATCCGGGTAAGACAACATTGTTTTGAACAACTTTTTTGCAATAGGTTGAGAACCCCTAATAGATAGATAGATAATTGTAGGGGTGGCCTCTTGGCCTGTACCAGCGCGACCTTTGCAGATCTATTATGGAGCCCTGTTAATCTTAGACGACGTGCTCGAGCTTCGCCTCTATTATTAGTCCTATTAACCCTGAAAGTGAGCCTTGGGTGTAGCTCTCTGCGCTTGGTTTAGTGTTGCCCAGCTTTAGGTATCTAACCCTTGCTAGGGCCTCACATTGATACAGGATGTGCTGAGGGTCCTCCTCTTCTTCCTGGCAAAATCTATATATCGTATCCTCTGCCAAACCTATTTTGCTCAGTAGCGTAGCCAGGATTTTTACATTGGGGGGGTTTCTAACTGAAGCTCAGAAAGATAAAATAGGTTAGACAGAATAATATAATTTGCATAAACATAACATTTTTCTATAGAAACTACATAAAAAACAACTATTTATAATATAATTTCGCGTTAAATCAAGGCATGTACAGATGCTTACTAACGCACAATTTTTCAATGATTTTAAACACGCGGCGATTTTAAAAAGGCATAATAAAATTGATAGCAGCGACTAGGGGGGGGGGGGTTCTATCCTCCGTAACCTCTTCCTGGCTACGCCACTGATTTTGCTCATTTGTTTGTGTCCTGTCAGTAGACGTAGCCTTAGCCGTTTTCCTCTCGTGGTTGAGAAGATCAATCGTAAAAGTCTGCCCTGGTGTGTTCGTCCACCAAGTTTGAGTTTGTGTCTCCATCCATTTTTTTATGGATTATTTGATTGCGATTTTTGCGATACCGCAGGAGGGTTCCGGGCCAGTGAATGAGCTTGACGAGCCTTGTTGGGCAAGTTCGTCTGCTTTATCGTTCCCTTGATAACCCCTGTGTCCTGGGACCCATACTAATGTCACTTTTTTGTGACCGCCCATTTCGTTGAGAGCGCTTACACAGTCCCACACTAGCTTGGAAACGACCTGTGTGTTGCTCAGTGCCCTTAGCAGCGCTTGGCTGTCCGAGAAAATAGCTATTGATCGACTTTTGTTGTCTTGCCTTTCTATATATCCAATGCAAAGGTGAACCGCGATCGCCTTTGCCTGAAACACTGTGGGTTTTGTGCTGTATATTCCGGCTCCGACTCCTTCATCTATCTTTGAGCCATCAGTATACCAGTTTGATTCCGCGTTGGTAGGTGGGCCGTCCGCCCAATCTTCCCTCTGCGGAATCATCACTTTGTATTTTCTGTCGAAATTATATTTCTTAACCATGGCATCGTTGGCATTCCTATTGTAGGTTTTGTCTTTAGCTCTTCTTCTAGGCTTTGGTACTTCTTCCCGTGTGATCGGTTTATGGGAGCCTGTCCTTGCATTAGTCTGTATGATACGGCGTTGGCCTCCCCTTGTATAAAGATGTGCAGAAGTGGTAGGTTCAGGATGATTTCTTGGACTGCTGTCGGAGTAGTGCTTAGGGCTCCTGTGACACTAAGTCATGCTAGTCTTTGTGTGCTGTTCAGGAGCCTTATCGCCCCCTGTTGCTCCGTCCTTATCCTCCACACTACTGCCCCGTAGGTTATCATGGGCCTGATTACCCTTGTATATAACCAGAGGGTCATTTTGGGACTGAGCCCCCAATTATTCCTGCACATTCTTCGACACCTTACCAATGCTATTGAAGCTTTTTGGCGGTTTTCGTGATATGCGTCCTCCAGGTCATTTTGTTGTCGAAGATTACCCCAGGTATTTCGCCCAATGGACGGAGGGAATTTGTGTGCCCCCGAGCGTCAGTGGCTTTAGGCCTTCGAACACCGAACACTCTTTTTTTGTGAACACGGCAATTTATCTTTTTTCTGAATTAACCGTTAGTCGTTCCCATCGATACCAACTGTCTACTATGTTTAAGGCCCTTTGTGTTCGTCGTGAGATAACTCCTGCGAGCCGGCCTCTGATGACTATGGCCAAGTTATCCGCGTACCCTAGGCAGTGGATGCCTTCTTCGTACATTGTCCTTAGTAAGTCGTAGAGTTGCCCACAGCAGTGGAGATAGTACCCCTTCCTGCGGGCAGCCTCCGCCGGCTCTAGCCAATGGTGTGCCCTCCTAGAGTGTAAATGATTGTCCTTTTCTCTAGGCTAGCCCTTATCCATTGGTAGAGGCTTTACTGGACGCCTTTTCTTGCTTGTGCCTCTATAAGCGAGTTGGTTGTGACATTGTTGAATGCCCCTTCTATATTCAGGAATGTGACCATAGCTATCTCTTTGTCCTCCACTGACTTTGTGATGAGCCTGTTTAAGTCGTCCAGGGCCGAGTCGTAGACTTTCCTGGCTGGTAAGCGTACTGACGATTAATGACGGGATCTTTCCTCAGTATCTCTTCTCGTAGGTATCTGTCGACCAGTCTCTCCATTGTTTTAAGTAGGAATGAAGATAGGTTGATGAGGCTGTAAGACTTCGGTGTTAGATCTGCTATTCTACCTACCTTAGGCAAGTAGATTATCCTTAAGAATCCCTGACAGAGAGACAATATCAAGGAAGATGAAATATTAATATGACTTTTTTACTGGTGTGTTACCACGATATATTGCAAGAAAACTGTACGTGAAGGAAACAAATAGCAGTCATTTTCGGATTCAACACACCAAAAACCATCGCTAATGCAATCAAATACAGTTGTTCAATTATATTTTATTTTTAGGTAACAAAACAGTTCTTCAACCACACTCAATTGTAATAATCGACTTGAAAACCAACAAAATAATCAAACGGCACTGGATACCAAAATCGCTAATCCGCGAATTAACAGCAATCACGTTCACAGCCGTTGATGTGAATCCTGGAAAATGCGATGAAGCCTATGCTTACTTGCCCGATTTAACAGGTTTCGGATTAATCGTCTACAGCTTGAAAGACGACGAATCCTGGAGGATCAGACATAATTATTTCTATTTAGAGGCACTTTCTGGCGATTTTAATGTAGCCGGAATTAAATATCAGTGGGCGGATGGTACTTTTTCTGTAACACTGTCGGAACCAAAAGCTGATGGTTTTAAAGACATGTATTTCCAATCAATGTCTGGAACGCATTTGTATAAAGTGTCGACTAGGATTTTGCAGAGTAAACATTTGTCAACAAGGACTTACCACAATGATGACTTTAAAGTAAGTATTAAATCAAGGAAGCGCATACTTGATGAAACTCAATCATAAAGAGAACACAACCTTTAAAATCATTACAAAAATGAGCAGTGATTTGTATTTATCATTTTATTGTCAAAAAAACAAAACTGTGCTTCTCGTGTTTTTAAATGTTCACTTTTAACGTCATATGAAAAAGTAAATTAAACGGAGATGGCTGAAACATAAGCACATTACATACAGGGAGTTTTTCTTTTAAGTATACGTATTCCAAATTCAGCCTATTTTCTCTAAATCTTCAGATATTCCTTGTTTTTTTTTTTTTCAAGGTTAATTTGAAGCTTCAAACGAGTGTTTTTCACTCCCAAACTAAGCATGAAGTAAAATTTCGAGTTTAGAAAAGCCCCGTGAAAATTTGTCGAGGGTCGCGCAGCGACCCGAGACAAATTTTCTGGGCTTTTCTAAACTCGAAATTTTACTTTATGCGCCACGCGTATAAAACACTAAAATATTGTGAAATGTATGCCTACTGAGCAAAAAATAAACAAATAACGTTTTTTCAACATTGTAACAACATTAAATGTTGTTTTAATGTTGATAAAACATTACTTATATGCATTTGCTCAGCGGGTGTATATTCGATCTTTTCTTGAAATCTGTGTTTTATACGCGTGGCGCATGAAGTAAAATTTCGAGTTTAGAAAAGCAAAGAAAATTTGTCTCAGGTCGCTGCGCGACCCTCGACAAATTTTCACGGGGCTTTTCTAAACTCGAAATTTTACTTCATGCTTAGTCTGGGAGTGGAAAACACTCGTTTAAAGCTTTAAATGAAACTCTTTTAAAAAACAACGAATGTGGAAAAATTGACAGCATATGCATATGTTTACCTAAAAGAAAAATTCACTGTATTTTGAACTTCACGCTAAATCAGTGGTTCACACGCTTGGCGCATGAAGTAAATATTTGGAGTTTAGAAAACCCTGAGATATTCGCTTCATGCTTAATAAAGGCGTGGAAACACATGTTGAAGAATTTAAAAAATCAAAGAAAATACCGCACTAAATGGTTTGAATGCCGTGAATTATGAAAATCAAGCAACCGACTTTAGATGATATCCATCATGTCGCAAAATTGAGAAAAAATTTTTACCAAAAAATGCATATTTTTCCCGCGCCCCATAGTCTATAAATTGAAGAAATAACACTGGTACTGGAAAACTTAAAAAAATCACGAGGAATCTAAAGTAATACACTTAAATATTTTGATAATATTTTGGCCGTTCTAAAATCTTAATATGTTAGTATTCATTGTTAAGTTTTTCAAATGTTTGTTGCAGCAAAAAATATACTTAAAATCTGTATCAAACAAAAACACAAATATTTTAATGCATAGTGGTTTCAAATCTGCATTTTTTTAGATTGTAGGAAATCGACAATCTAACCAACAATCAACAGGCACAGCTCTTCACGCACCGAGTGGAATCATGTTCTTGGGCTTAGTAAATCTCAACACCTTGGCTTGCTGGAATACAAACAGACCTTACAATCATACAGAACTAGGCGTTGTCTACAGGGATGATGAGAAATTTATTTATCCGACCGATGTTAAAATATACAAAGATGATGTCATTATTTTGACCAACATTATGCCCGTGTTTATCTACAGCAAATTGGACTACAACAAAGTTAACTTCCGAGTTTGGATGAATTCAGTTGATTCGGCTACTCAAGGTACTCAATGTGCTAGGAAACATATTTACAATTGATAAAGGTGATTTGTTTGTGTGTTTTTATTATTTGACAAATTATTGAAAATGTGAATGAAAATAAATTGAATTTCTTGGAAATATTATTTAATTTTAAGTCTTTTTACTGTCGCAATGTTTACCATAAAGACAATTTAACAAAAAGAAAAATTAAGTTTGTCAATAGTTTGCACATATTTACAAAATATAAAAACGAATTAAAATTAATATCGACTATCTACAAAATGTTTGTCTCATTGAGTGAGACAAGTCTAAATATTCATTGAAACAACTACTTCTCGAGCTAATACCCCGACAGATATTGAATTATACAATGAATATTTGAGTTACACGACAGTTCTACTGTTCTACGCATAATTTATATGCAAAATGCAACATCAGGTCAAATTATTCTTTCACCAAACTAAACAAAATTGAAATAAATTGAAAAAATTGGACACTTGTCTCAATGAGACAAACATTTTGCAGAAAGTCGATATTAATTTTAATTCGTTTAAGTTAGGTTAGGTTGCAACTGATGTATTTAATGTGCTTCATAAAATAAAACCTCATAAAAATCACTTCTAATCGTATTGTGATCCGGATTCGTTACATTTTTTAGGTTTCGTATTCGAATGCAGATTTAGGTGATTACAATATCTACAAAAGGATTCGAATCCTGCATCCTTGTGTTTTTAAACTTCACATTAATCAGTGTTTTATACTCCTGGCGCATGAAGTAAAATTTCGAGTTTAGAAAAGCCTCAAAATTTGGTTTGGTGGCGTAGCGCGTAGGTTGATGAATTATTGTATTATTAAATACATTATAAATGACCCTATTTTGTTATGACAGTTGAGGTTATGTATAAGACTTAAACTTTGGCTATTAACAGTAGTAATCTATTAAAACGTTTTATTAATTCGTTTATTAATTCGAACATTTTAATATCATCCTTAGAACTGTGTTGAAGCTGTATGCTAAGGTCTATTAATAAAGCTGGGTATGTTTAAAACACGTTTTATCACGACAATCTTATAATATGTGCATTATTTAGTTGTGTGGGTAGCATAAATGGGGTGCATTTAACACTAAAGTACATTAAACACGGGATTTGCGTGTTTAATCTGTTTTTTACACGAATATAAATAACTACCTAGTTAGATTTTTTGCCGCTATGCAGTAACAGCGCTGTGCTAGTAAGATCAGCTTTTGTCTTACATTTAACCATGGTGGGGATGACGTCGTCGACGCCATTTTGTTAAAGTACGAAATAATCGCGTCAACATCTTCACCATTCTCACTAGTTTACCCCGCATAAAACGCGTTTGTAAACGTAAATAATTCTCAAATCGGTTAAACAATTGTACTTCTATCCGTCACGAGTGTGTTTTTTTAAGCGGAACAAACGTTAAAGCTGTGAAAACTCCATTCAAACGGAAGAGTTCGTTTTTTGTAGACTGTGTTTATTGCTGAACTATTGTTCATATTTGTGTTAGAGTGGAATTAACCCTATTACACATTCAAATCATAATACCGCAATCTGTTATCATTTATCTGTCAGATTATTATAAAACAAAATCGACCATTAAAACTGATGCGTATTTGATAAATATATATATAAAATACATGTTGTGTTATACATTGTTGTTGTCGTGAACAAAGTATAGTATATAACTCGCATATAATGGCTATTAATCACTCGAATGACTTGCTCCACTCGATTTCTACTCGTTCCGCAAACCTCGTTTTCGTGATTAATAGCTATCATTATATGCTTGTTGTACAATATACTATTAAGGGGAATATAACAGTGGTCTGAAATTTAATGTTAGGTTTATTTAAAAACTAAGGGTCCTAGAAAGTTGAAATTTTGACAGCATATATTAAGCCCAATTATCTAGTAAAATATCGAAGTACTTTTTTTTTAACAATTTGCTTTCAGAGGTATGAAAAAAATAATGTTAAATTTTTCAAAATTAAAAAAAAATATTCCCATATCTTACTAGTTTATACTATAAGGAATATAATGTGAACACTTCATAAGGATGCGATAGCTCATGCCCGAGTCAGGTTAAAATAAAAATCTTGAAAAATAAGACCGTAAAATACCGCCGCCTTGCGGATCTTCTCTTAGTTGAACGCGTTGTACACTCATCTGCACAATTATTGGAGGGGCGAGCAGCATGCGGCCAGCGTTTATCCCCGGGCCGGCGAACGCTGCGCTGCTTCGCGTTTGTTTTTCTTTTCTTTTTTCAATCATAGTTAACAAAATCGGCTCGCGTCGTATTTATTCTCGTAAAATTAATATTTCGCAATTATAATCGATATTTTATTGTACTAGTGTTTTATTTTCATGCTTTCTGACTACTAATGGAATAAGTATTTTTTTATACTGCATGTTCACTAATATAGAAAACACGAAATGTTTCACTAATTTAAATAAAGATGTGTAATATACCTTTAATATTGGCTTTCCTTATTATTTGACAGTGTCGGTTTTATTAAATTATTTTTAAAGTTTTTTAAGCTGGTTAATAAGCCAGAAGCAATCGAATAGCAATTAGTCTTGTTCAAATCATTATTTCGTCTTAAATCTGTCGTTGTTAAAGCAGTTGTTAAATGCCATTAAACTTCTCGCAATAAAACTATTAAAGTAAATTGTAAAGTTTCTAGCAATCGGACCTATTTGAACAACTGCGACTTCATCAACGAATCAATGATATCAAAACTATAAGAATAGTAAGAATAACACCAATATGACGTTGTCGTAGATTAATGTTACAAATCAACTATTTTTTACTGAGCACAGGTAATATTTGTTTGACGAATGTTTAAAAAAATGTAGGGTTTAACTGAGTGCATATTCATTGTTAATTATTTTAGAAAAAATAGAACTATAATAATAATAAGATAGTTATTATAATGCATTTCAAATTACAAGCTTCTTGCTCAACATTGCACCGAGCCCAATATATTTTTTTCAATTTTGGCTGATTTATGATGAGTCATATTTTGATAGTAAGTAAATAAGGAATAAATGAATTGTAATTGAATGTTATTGCAATCCTCTATTTATACGGCTCAGTCAACTTAGCCCCCCGAAGTTCGACTTTTTAAAAAATAACTGTTGCGCTAGACGGGCCTTGGCTAGCGCTAGCTAGCGCCATAAAAATTAGAGCTAGCGCCGTTTAGACAAGAAAGTTACGGGGGTTTGAACTTTCGGGGGGCTAGGTTGATGCTAGCCCCCTGAGTTTGGATTTTTCAAGTTTTCTTACAGTATTCAGATTCCTCAGAGCTAGCGCTACCAATTTAAAAGCTAGCGCCACCCCCACAACCCCAAAAGATTATAAAACATTTTAAACCCTAGCCCCCCGAAATGAGATTTTTTTAATCAAATTGGGTGCAAAAGATTGCTTAGAGCTAGCGCCAGCAGAATATGAAAAAAATATTCTCTCAAAAATATCAGGTAAAAATAAGTTCACATCCAAACTTTGATGTGAGAGCTTTCAGCTCCTGTATGCGTATTACCATTTACTTGCTGAATTTCAATACAAAATCATGATTGGCATATAAAATACCGCTTCCAAGAAATATGTTGGCGTTGTAATTACTTTATGTATGTTCAAAGACACTGGCTATTACAAAGATGGTGCCTAGAAAACAGTAGCCTAACTGACAAGTTTTTTTCAACAAAGTCGTACTTCGGGGAGCTAAGTTGACTGAGCCGTATAATGTAAGCAACAACTATCAAAACATTTAAGCTAAATATTTGATATGTAACATGGATTAGATATTTAGGTTTGCTTAGAGAGTTGCTCCTTCATCAGGCAAGAAATGAATCTTAAACTTAATATGAGTAATAACCTAATAATATTTAAGTTGAATACAACATAATAACATACAGGGAGTTTTTCTCTAAAGTATACGTTTTCCAAATTTAGCTTATTTTCTTTAAATCTTTATATATTCCTTGTTTTTTTAAAAAAGTTCAATTCAAGGATTTAAACGAGTGTTTTCCACTCCCAGACTTATCAACGGGAGGGAAGGGTACTCCACGCTGATTACCAACTAGCTCAGGTTGGTTGAGTTATAGAGAGATGAGCAACTAACCTTTGAAACACGTATGCTGTTTTAAATTATTTATTTCAAAACAAAATAAAGCAAAAAAAAAAACATTAAAACAACGAACAGAATAAGAACAAGAGAAGCACAGTGCACGAGTTACAGGGCAGACTTGGTGTGGCGTCGGCGTCGCGATCGGGATTTCTACTAGCCCAGCGGTGGCGTCTGGCTAGTGGTGGCTTCCGGATGGAGGCGGCGTCCAAGTACCAAGACGGCGTCTCGGTGTGAGACGGCGTCGGTGGGGTGGTGCATCTGGCTGGATCCGGAGGCAGCAACGAACACTACGCTCGTAGTGCGGGACGTCAGGAACGACGGCGAAACGGCTGGCGTTGGCGTCGGGCAAAGTTTCCTGGCGTCGGTGGGTTGCTGGCCTGGCCTGGATCCGGGCGGAAGCAACGAACGCTGCACTGGAGCGTCGTTGTGGCGTCGAGGCGACTGCGCTGGCAATCGGATTCTCGGCGTCCTGGTCCAAGAACAGGAACGACGGCAGGGACGGCTAACGTCGGCGTCGGTTGTTTCCTGTTGTTGGAATCTTCTTCTGGCGGCAGGAACGACGGCTAGGACGTCTGGCGTCGGCGTCGGTCAGAACTTCCTGGCTCAGAAAGAAGAGTTGAGGAATGGTAGTTCCTCCTAAATCCACATGCTGCCCCTGTACAGCACAAGAGTGGACTGGCTTCCTGGATGCCGTCCCCCGGTATTTATGCCACGAAAAATGGCTTGGAGAAGGGATGATTTTGAGGACTACGTGACCGTTGGCAAAGAATTCGCTAGAAAGTAATTATTGCAGACAACATAATTACTTCCAGCGAACCCTCAAATCCAAACAACCGTTAAGCTGCAATTTGAAAGAAGTATAGAAATTTATAATCTCTCTTCTTTCAAATTGCAACGGTGGTCATTAGTCCTCTCTCTTAATTGCCGATTTCGAAAAACCCCGAGGGACAATCCGCCACACCTGCCCAGGTAGATAGTGGCCCGGGCACGGTTTAAACCGCCCGAGATAATCCTTTGGACCGGTCAATTAGTTAATTGCTGGGTACGAACTCATTTTAAATAAAGGAAGAATTGTAAATAATATTTACAATTCTTGTTGCCGGAGATTAAAATAATCCCCGGTAACAGACTAAGCATGAAGTAAAATTTCGAGTTTAGAAAAGCCCCGTGAAAATTTGTCGAGGGTCGCGCAGCGACCCGAGACAAATTTTCTGGGCTTTTCTAAACTCGAAATTTTACTTCATGCGCCACGCATATAAAACGCTGATTTCAAGTAAGGTTCAAATATACATAAATTTCACAAAATTTTAGTGTTCTATACGCGTGGCGCATGAAGTAAAATTTCGAGTTTAGAAAAGCCCAGAAAATTTGTCTCGGGTCGCTGCGCGACCCTCGACAAAATTTCACGGGGCTTTTCTAAACTCGAAATTTTACTTCCTGCTTAGCCTGGGAGTGGAAAACACTCGCTTAAAGCTTCAAATTGAATTCCTGTAAAAACAACATATATCTAAAGATTTAAAGAAATGAAAGTGAATCTGGAATACGTATACTTTAAAGAAAAACTCCCTGTATATTGTAGAATTAGGATATTGAGATAGATTGTGTTATAATTAAAATAAAGTCAATTGAATAGCAACGAAAGGAGCTTAATCACAATTTTGTAGCATCGAAAAGATACCCATGTTTTGATTAGGTACATACATAACCCGATGTGTACTAGGTAAATTTTCAGGCATTCATTGTTTTTGAAAAGCGTTCAGTTTGAAACTCCCAACGAGTGTTTTCCACCGAGTAATAACGATTTAAGTTATCACGTAGTAAAAAAAAAACAGTGAGGTACGCCACTGTCTTGCTAGCACTAGCTATCTCTTGAATAACTTTCTCATTTATCACTTGGTGAAACATTTTGAAATAATAATAAAGGATAAATTAAAAACACTTGGTTTGTTTCACTATTTGTTTCTATTTACTTGACTAGTTTCGCTTTTTACGGCATTATCAAGAGTGAACTTTGATAATGCCGTAAAAAGCGTTATAACGATTTAAATTAGCTAGGAGTGAAAACATAGGCGTAGCGTCCTATGGCCTGGGGGGGGCTTAGCCCCCCCCCCCCCAGGATTTCATTAGCCCTCCCAGAATTCTCAAGGCGCCAACTCGTATAATTAATATTTTCAACAAAATAGTTATTTCCGAATAACATTTTCATATTATGCTGAAATATATTTTGTACTTTGACTGTATAATAATTACCCGAACACATTATGTATATATGTATGTACACAGGAAATAATTTAATTTGTTTATTGTGATATAATTTATTATTATTTAATATATTAGTTCTCCGCACAAATAACATCGGAGAATTGCATTTAAATATTATTCCCTTGAGCTGGCCATATGGACTAGTATTCGAGGCAAAAATAAAAATATTTATTTTCTAATTTTTCCTAAATGTCATTACCAAAATCAATTATCGTTATTACAAAGTCAATATTATTCGTTTATCATTTCCCACATAAAATGGCATTTTAATAACTTTACAATAATTAATTACGAAATATATTTGTACAACCACATAAAACATTGCAATAAAACTCGAAAATAATATGATAAGTTAAAATCTCCGACAGTATTTTTTTACAATCTTGTGTCGAACATACACTGATCCAAATCTTTTGAGGGTGCCCGCCGCCGCCGCGCGGCTGTGTTTCGTTTGTATGTGTGTCTTTGAGATTCACCGCAAGCGGCAATAAAACTTTCCGATATTTTAACTAGACTCAGCAAAATACATACTGTACTAGACCTTACTTTTTGCCGCCTAACTGCGTGTTTTTGGCAATTTACATTTGTCGGCCACAAATCTTAACGCCGCGCCGTTTACGTTAAACCCGAACCGCGTGATTTAGAAGAAACATCGCAGTTTTTTTCTTGTAAACAAATAAGTGTTGAAAGTATCTAAATAGAAAGTGTTTAATATTATTGCAGCTAATAAACTAATAATAAGTAGTAATAATTAAATAATATTACCAATAGTGTTTGTGGAAATTTTGTTGAACTGAACTTGAAGTTGTGTAGGAATTATTTGTGTAAATATTTTTCCTTTGGACACATTTGTGTGTTTAAAAACATTTTTAAAATGAGTTTTGATATACGAAAATATTTCAAGAAATCCAAATCTCCATCTCTTACGGAACAGAACAGTCCTACTCCTAAAGATACTAAACCGACTAAACGTGTAGTGGACAATGAACCTGTCGCTAGTAGCTCAAAATCTTACGTCAGTCTTACTCCAGAATGCAATAAAGAAAACATTCAGAATGAACCTGTGGCGAGTACTTCGAAATCTCTTGACAGTGATATAGCAGCATCATCACAAATATTATCTTTAGTTGACGATTTAGGCACCATTGATGCGGGTCCAATTCAACCGAAATTGCTAAAGTACCCAAACAGTTTTATGAGTGGCCAAAACCGATCTTTTAATTGTAAATATTTTAATGAATTTAAATGGCTAGAATATAGTATTAAGCAAGACAGAGTATTCTGTTTCGCATGCAGACATTTTTGTTTTGGGAACATACGAGAACAAAACGAAGTTTTTATAAAAAAAGGATTTAATTCGTGGAAAAAACAAAAGGAATTATTTGAAAAACACGCATCTTCCATAAATCATCGACAATGCCAGGATAAGTGGCTTACATATAAACAGCAAGAAGCAAAACAATCAAATGTGCTTAGTCTAGTGCAAAATAAAAGCAAAGAAGAGAATATGGAAAAAGAAGATTATGTAAAAAAGCTTTTCGATGTAGTAATATTACTGGGTCTGAAACTAAAACATCCGTCAATAAAGGATTGTTTTTAGAAACAGGGGAATTGTTATCCAAATACGATAAATTTTTTGAAACATATTTTTCCAAAAAAATGTATTTGAGCCCCCAAATACAAAATGAGATGTTATCAATTATATCGTCTGAAGTGCTGTTAACCGTTTCAAAGGAGATTATTAAGGTATCCTAAAGACTTAGATATAGAAGAACATTTTATTGGGTTTATAAATTGCTCCGAATCGCGCGAGAGAATTTAGTTCACCTTTTAAATGAAAATTTGAAAAAACTTAATATTCATGACATTCCTATAATTGCCCAATCATATGATGGTGCCTCTGTTATGTCCGGAAATCATAAAGGTGTTCAAGCAGTAGTAAAGCAAAACCACCCCTGTGCTGTTTATACTAATTGTTTAGCACACAAATTAAATTTAGTTATTGTGAATAGCTGTCAAAACATTCCAACAGCTATAGATTTTTTTAATACTATGGAAGCTATTTACAATCATTATGGAAAACCAGCCAATCATAAACGGCTCAAAGATCTACAGGCCACATTAGGCATAACACATAAAGCAATTAACAGCTTAAGTACTACAAGATGGTCGTGTAGATACCAAAATTGTGTAGCAATAAAAGAAAACTTTGATGCCATTTGCAATGACCTAGAATATGAAATTAGAGAAAGAAAAGATAAAGATGCAGTAGAGGCACGGGGAATATTAATCTCCATCACATCTGCTACATTTGTGGTAACATTATTTATTTTCCAAGAAATATTAACGAATTTAAACATACTGAGTAATTATCTACAAAAAAAAGACATAACGTTGGGCAGTGCAAATGTATTGATAATTGGGTTCTTTCCACATTGAAACAACAACGGGAAGATTTTAAACCAATGTGGGAAAAAAATTTTAAATTTTCAGAGGAAAGAGATATTTCTTTAACAATTCCCAGGTTATCAAAAAAAAGAAAATTTGTTCAAAATGTCAAATATGCTGATTTTATCGTTGAATCCCACATTCCTGGCAACACCGAGGAACCAGTTGAAGATGAAGGTTATTGGCGCCGAATTTACTTTCAAGTATTGGATCAAATAATTAATAATATGGAAACCAGATTCCAATCAACTGATTTCGCGTCGTCGTTAGACAATTTCCTCAAATTGGATTTCAATGGCGGCAGATTTTTCGTTGAATTCTACAAACAATTATTTCCCGTAGATATGGATATATTAGAATCAGAAATGAAAGTTATGAAAAACTTTATGAGTGCAGAAAGACACTCTCTGGATGAATTAAAGTTACATATAAATGAAAAACTTGTACCTAATCTCTATAAGTTCTGGCAAATTGCTAGAACTGTCCCAGTCTCATCTGCATCCGCGGAAAGAAGCTTCAGCGCAATGAGACGTGTAAAAACTTATCTCAGAACTACAATGAGCCAAGAGAGGTTTAGTGATTGCGCTATTCTACATATAGAGGGAGACCTAGTTAAAAAGCTGGATTTATCTATATTAACTTCCAAATTTAAGTCAGCAAAGGCACGCCGCCATCTGGTGTAAATAAAGTAAGATATAAGTTATAGTATATAAAACATGAAAACATCCTGCAGTAAATTTTTTCAATTTTCAGTATGGGTTTGGTTTCCATGTTGTAGTCTATGAAGACACCACTCAAAACAATAATTCACAAATTATGAACAACAATTTCTTCTTCTTTATATTAGTATTGTTTATTTATTATTTTATATTAAAATTTATAGGTTTGTAAAATGTTAGACTCATTTATTATTTATTTCAATAAAAAATATATTGTATAATTAACAAGTATAATTTTCTCAGAATATTATAATGACGATATAAATAGCGATTTTTCAAAACTCTTTTGTCCATTTTCTTATTTCAATGATAAAAACTACATTAAAAATATAAAATTACATGTATGCTTATGAAACTTAAATGTTTAACTTACAGTTTATATAGAAAATAAGTTATTCATTCTAAACAAAATATTTGTAAATGATAGATACAGTTAATATGCCCTTTTTAGTTCAAGCTCACAAAAACAGTTATTTTACAAACTCATTTCAGACCGTATAATGAAAAATGGTTGATATATTTCGTATAGATAGGTGAATTCAACATTAGATACGGTAAGTGGACATGTTTAAGAAATAGTAATATATAATTATTATTATTTGCGAATACTAATACCACTAAGATAAAAATAAATCAATTTTCTCTTGAATTAGATTTTCGCCCGTTTTACATTCAGCAATGGGCCTATAGCCCCCCCCCCCAGAATTTTGCCTTCGCTACGCCTATGAGTGAAAGCACACTTTTCAGTTACGCTACTGTCTTCTAGGCATCATGTTTCTAATAGCCAGTGTCTATGAACATAAATAAAGTAATTACAACGCCGAAATATTTGTTGGAAGCGGTATATTATATGCCAAACATCATTTTGTATTAAAATTCAGGAAGTAAATGGTAATACGCATACGGGATCTGAAAGCTCTCGCTTCAATATTTGGATGTGAACTTCTTTTTACCTGATATTTTTGAGAGAATATTTTTGTCATATTCTGTTGGCGCTAGCTCTAAGTTATATTTTCCACCCAATTTGATTAAAAACATCTCATTTTAGGGTTCCAGGGTTAAAAATGTTTTATCATTTTTTGTGGTTGTGGGAGTGGCATTGGCTTTTAAATTGGTAGCGCTAGCTGGTGCTAGCTCTGAGGAATCCGAATAGTGTAAAAAAACTTAAAGAATCCAAACTCGGGGGGCTAGCATCAACGTAGCCCCCCGAAAGTTCAAATCCCCGTAGTTTTCTTGTCTAAATGGCGCTAGCTCTAATTTTTGTGGCGCTAGCTGGCGCTAGTTAAGGCCGGTCTAGCGCAATCGCTTTTTTCAAAAAAGTCGAACTTCGGGGCGCTAAGTTGACTGAGCCTATTTATACACATCATCATTTTGTAAACCCTGTACTAAACATAAAAAAAACAGGGCAGCTTTCCGTTTAATTTTTTTCAATCTATTATTTATTTGTTGCATTCATAAAAACTAGAATATTTGACCGAATATAAATTGAAATTCTCCCCAAAATTTGGGGTATTTACCCAATTTGGCAGAGGCCAAATTAATACACATTATTTTCATGGCAATAGCAGTTAGGGAAGATAATATTCACATTTAAAAAATATCATTGAAAATCCTATGTTCCGTTTTTTTCATATATGTCCGGCATATAAATATTCACAATGAGCTTATGAACATGAATTATTTTATTATTATATGTTTAAGAAATAATCTATAATTTAATAAAATAAAACACATAGTTTGTTCTGCTGTCGAAACTGGAGTCTTAAAAGTAAAAAGAATGTGTTATAATGACAAGAATAAGAATCTTCAGTTTTGTAAATACCGAAAAATAACACAGGATCTGATAACGCTTTCTAACGAATTGAAAACAATACATAGCTTGTATGTATTATCAGCGTGTTTAAATAATACGAATCGACACTTTCCTTAGATCCGTCTTTTTTATACGCTTTTTTTTTCGTCTATTCCACGCGACGCGAGACCCCATCCGTTCATGCCAAGGAGCAATGCACAAATGCACAGCGAACTGCCGCTTTTCTCTCTGACTGTATTCGCCCCACTTGTGCTGTAAATTTGGCATCGGATGAGCTACTCTAAACTATGTGGGTCCTTCCAACACGATCGGCGTGTTACACTGCAATCCCCTTAAACAAGTTTTATAAATGTTTTCAGTTGTTAATGTTTTAAACATGGTTTCATTGAAAAATAGACATTTAAAAAAAAAATGTTTGTTTTAATTAAAATGAAAAAGAAACGTCTCTTTAACAACCCTGGTGAGAATACGTTGTATACGATTTCGTATTTCCCGCTACTTACCATAGAACCTTGAATTTTCTATCGCCCCTGTGTAAGCGACGCTTATGACTTTCACAAACGTTTTCTTTAGTTGTAGATAATGGCATTTATTAAATGGTAAACGTTAAATGTAAATGAGTTATGAATTTATTTATAGAACAATGAATCCACATATTTTTCCTTTTATTAAACATTAAAACATTTAAAAACTATATAATACTCATAAATTTATTTACAAAAAGTCTTTTCGTTCACTAACACACTAGCAATAGTCATTCTCATTATAAACATTATTGGGCGCGTTCATCAAAATTATGCTGCATTCAATCGGTTCATTTGGTAATTCGATAACTGTTGATATTTAATGAACGCTACATCGGCTTATTAACTTTCACAGCCTCGACAATTGAAGGGTTAAGGAGAAAAACCAAATGAGTCACAATTTTGAAATTTTACAAGGGGATAAAATTCAGAACTCTGTATGTTTCAGTAGATATTTATTTGTTTCGGTGTTAATAACTGGTGACCCATTTGTTTGTTTCCCTTTAGGTTTGCCTACGTGAAAATACTTGGTCTGAGCTACACAATAGTATCAAAAACGATTTTCGGTACTTTTTGGACTCATTTAGTTTTTCTTCTCAATTATTAATGGATTTGATAGCTAACGCCATCTAATGCTCCATAGTAGCATCGTCAATGACACGAATGCACAAAGTGCATATAGTCACGGTTTCGTCCACGAACGAGTTAAACTCTGTTTGCGAAACCAGAAAACAAATATCAAAATTGAATTTGTGTTCAGTTCCCCGGCACCAGATACCCACAGACGCATTTCGAACTTCAAGGTCCTTCTTAGTGTGGTCCCGACCCAGTGCTAAGGAATACTAACAATATCAAGCCAATATGTGAAAACTATTAATGGATTCGATAGCTAACGCCATCTAATGCTACATAGTGGCATCGTTAATGATACGAATGCACAAAGTGCATATACAGGTCACTGTTTCGTCCACGAATGAGCTAAACTCTGTTTGTGAAACCAGAAAACAAGTATCAAAATTAAATTTGTGTTCACTTCCCCGGTTTCGGACTTCAAGGTCTCCTTATTGTGGATAAATAGTTTTCACATATTAGCTTGATATAGTCAGAAATGTTCAGTATTCCTCAGCACTGGGTCGGAACCACACTAAAGAGGACCTTAAAGTCCGAAACGTGTATGTGGGTATCTGGTGCCGGGAAACTGAACACAAATTCAAATTAATGTTTCAATTGTCAACGCTGAATTTCAACACTAATCGAACAAATTTGTATAATTGCAAAAATAGCATCCACTGGTCTAACATGTTAACCATCAACAGTGCTTTTACCAAAAAATTGATCTAGAGATGCCAGTGAACTCTCAATTGTTTTGTCTGATGAACGCGCCTGTACTCTTCTTACTTCAAAAACATCCATAAATACGAAACTATGTACAATAAATAATATTACAATCGAATGAGTATTTTTAATAACATAAACCTACAAAAAGGAAACAGGTACTTGAGCAATTAAAAAAAAGCTATCCTAGCATCTTTCTTCACTACACACTTTCGTCTTCATCTTCTTTCGGGTTATTGTTTTGTTCTGGGTTCATATTTGTGTAACCGAGATTACTGTCTTTAAGTAGATACGCGATACTGGTCAGATCGTTCACAACCTTATTGAAATTATCACAATCCGCCACACCGGAATCGGATTTCGGCTCACTGGGTTGCTCGAGGTTTATATCGTACTTTGTCACGCGAGGGACTTCGTATCCGTCGTTTTCCAAAGGACAATCGCTGTCGTACAAAAGCTCCAAATATTTCGGAATCTCGCGTGGTTGATTTTCGTTCTGCAGGAACGGCATTCGCTCCCTGCTGGAGTCTTCCTCGCTTCCGCTCTTCCACGACGCTCCTAAAAATTGATTCAGTAATACTTCAAAATTGCAATCAAGGAAATTAGTTTTGTTAAAATAATTACATGCAGTGATTAATGGGTACCTGAGTTATTATGATTCTCGTCTTGAAAGTAAGCTTGATTAGATATGCCATCCATGACTGCAAAGCGAATTTGATTAATTGTACATGCGAAATGCCGTTCGGTTAATAAAACATTTTGAGAAACACGTGCTTTTATGTAGAGAAGCTACTTACGTTGAGGAACTGTGCTTATGTATTGGCCAACGTGTGCGCCTGTCATTGGCTGGCTAGCGATTTGCAGGTGAAGTCTTTCCATTGCGTCCAAGCAATATTTAAATGTCGGCCGACCGTCAGGGTCGCATCTCCAACAGCTCAGCATTAATTCATATCTGGAATTTTCAAAGCAACTAAGAGTGCTACTCGAGTACACCTACTAATAAATTGTACATTTTACTCGGACCCGCTCACCGATACTAAACTAATACACAATGCATTGAGACACTGAACAGCATTACTCAACCAGATAAAACTAACTTGGACAAAGTATCTCAAAATGATAATTGTCAAGAAAGATATGGCTGTAGAATATTGTCTTTTTTAAGTTTGTTAAAATTGATATTTTTAGACTTGATTAACCAAGTGTCATTAAAATATCGTCAAAAATGTATTCATAATTAAAGTTTATAATAAAAATTAACACTAATCATATTAACATTGTTTATGCAGGATGTTTGACAAAATACGATCAACAGTCTTTTGAATATTGACAAAAATTAATAATTAACAAAGTACTAAATAGACACGTATTAAACATTCTATACTCTGTTTTTTTTTAATATGACCAAACTTAGGGTGTATTTACTACGAACAGTTGCAGTCCTGCTTTCACAGTAGGGTATTTTAAACATCAAGTTTTTAGATATTGGTAAATGATTATCAATGTGACAAATAAATCATAATTTCTCAAATAAATTGCAACTTTACAACACGTACAGGGATTTTTTCTTTTAAGCATACTTTCACATATTCTATTTAAACATTTGTAAAATTAATAAATATGTGATCAGAACTAAGCAGTGTATTTTAAACTTCAATTTAAATCAGTGTTTTAGATGCCTGGCGCATGAAGTAAAATTTCGAGTTTAGAAAAGCCTGATTTGGCTAGGTCGCTCCGCTGCGCTACGCGACCAAGCCAAATTTTCAGGCTTTTCTAAACTCGAAATTTTACTTCATGCTTAGTCTGGGAGTGGAAAACACTCGTTAGAGTTTTTAAATTAAAGGTTTTTAATAAGATCACGAATGTCTGAAAATTTACATTGAAAAATCGTAACATGTATACCTAAAATAAAAAATCCTTGTATTTAGAACTTTTTTAAAATTTGAACATGTAAATGGGCAGATAATAAAGAAGACAGATATTCCTGAGCAAGGAATATTACCTTATCCTCCTATCCTACCTCATCCTCAGAAACAATTTATTAAATTAGTAGTAGATACAAACAATTTAAGGCGGTAAAAGGTAAATACATTTGTAATAATAATCTTTGTAAATTGATTGAATTTTCATATTATTGTCAGATGTCCCTTCACATAACCTACAAATTAAAAGTTGATTTACAGCATAACATGTGATTAATCTTGTCCTAGCCTAAAAAACACAACCTGAATGGGCCCGCTCATCAAAATGTTCATGCAACATGTTTGGATTTGTTTGTGATGTATGTTGGTACGTGATGAACGATAGTCCGGTCGGTCTATTTTGTACGATTGCAAAAATCCCAAACACGTTCACGATTAACAATCCAGTCATCAGAGAATTCCCCAACAGTTGGCAGTAAACTCCCAAATGTTCTCCCAACTGTTCTGCTGAACGAGCCCAATCATACCACTGAATTCTTGAAATGTCAAATTTAATTAGTCATATTAAAAAAAAACAGATTATACGTAACTGACATCCAGTGCCGGGGCAAGAGTTTATGCCGCTACAGGCAAACTAGATTTCACCGCCCTAGCCTAAATAAAGTGTATTTTTTTTTTGATGAAATTTTAGTTCTTTTAGGGTCACTGTTTTTGAATGTTGATAGGCCCTATGATTTTTATATAGCATCTTCAATCCTGTTTATACAGGCTACCCAAAATCCATGAACATAAAGTAAAATTTCGAGTTTAGAAAACCCTGAAAATTTTACTTCATCCTTAATCTGGCAGTGGAAATACTTGTTAAAAGCTCACAATTAAAGGTTTTTATAAAAACAACGAATGCCTTAAAGAAACTTAAAGAAAAATTACCAGAAAATGGATCTGATACATCCGCAGATATCGGAACGCTGCAATCAACAGTTTTTTTTCAGTTAGATAACTATAGCCCAGAAAGCCTAGAGTTAGGATACATGACAAATTGTGAAGTTAGGTTAGCTTGGATGTCAAATTGTGGAGTTATTTAGGTTAGATAACAATTTCTGAAGTTATATGGAACATGGTTACGTTATCTGTATCTAACATGGGAATAGCCAACATTTTCACGAGGAGGGCAAGAGCATTCTGGATTTTGAAAAGGTTAGAAAAATTAATGAAAAATATACGAAATGTGATTTTATTTAATTGAAACGTCAAAAATGTACGGTTTCATGATGTTCCTACTTCATACACTAGTTTCCTAAATAACTATTTATAATTTGACGAATAAAGCACTAATAACCTTTCTTCACACTTTTATTTGAATTACCAAATGTACATTTCGGACACAAAGTGACCATTATCAATGGATTAACACGATTTATAACAATATTGATACTTTTATAATAATCCAACAAATATTTCTACTCATACTGTTATAATTTTTACAACTTTATGATTTTCGTAATTAATCACGATATTCGACAAATTATTTTAAAATACCATGCATCGACTGCTTAATCGGGACACCCTGTATATGCAATCCGAGTTGAGGAAAGTCAAGTGGGGGCCACTCCAGATTTTTTAATTACAAATTAAAATAAAACTACTTGATTTAAAAAGTTAATAATTGTAGGTATGCCCTTTACTTTAAATAATATCAAATCAAACTGGATTATCGCATGTAATACCACTAGTTGTTTGAATTTTTTGGAAAGACTTTGTTTTTTGTTGCCTAGCAATAGAACGAGATAAAACTGTCTCTGAAAGAGGCCCGAGCTCGTAGACTTTTTCTGACAGTTTCATCGAGTTAAGATAACTAAGCTTGAGTGTATAAAAACAAAGTCTTTCTCGACGAAAATTTCAAACAACGAGTGGTATTCGAATGATTATTTAATAAAATAAAATAACAAAAAATTATTTATTGTGAACGTTCACATTAGAGCAATTAAAATAAGTGCAGTTTAACGTGGTAATATTATTAACAATTTGTTTCTTTTAAATATTCGAGGAAGAATCTTCAACTTTTATCTCACTTAAACCAGAAGATTCTCGCATTGCATTTAATATGTTCTCGTGATGACACTTATCTAAATTTCTAATCTGAACCGGTTGAACCACCCATAATTTTAAAATACTTCCCACGAATTCAGAAAGACGAATTTGGAAAGACCACTGCGATAGCAAATGTTTTCACGGAAAGACCGTAATGACAATCAATCAAAATCCGTTATTTAGATTTGAATTAAATAATCAGATAATTAATCAAATTTTTTATAATAGCGTTCAATTTAAAACTTTTAAGGAGTGTTTCCACTCCCAGATTAAGCATGAAAAAAAAATTCGAGTTTAGAAAAGCCTAAAAATTTCCAAGCCTTTTTCCAAATTTTCAAGCTTTTCTAAACTCGAAATTGTTCTTCATGCGCCACCCGTATAAAGCACTGATTTTAAGTGAAGTTCAAAATGTATTCCTTACATAATATGTCACTTAGTTTATAAAACATAGTTCACATCAATTTCCAGTGCTTTTTTTCTTTGTTTTGCTTGATAGATATTTTTTCCCAATTTAGTCCTAGCTTTAAGCTCCTCTAGTATTATCGGTAAAATTTTGATGCTGTTTTTTTACATAAAAAATAAAGAAATAAATATTTCCTTGCAATGCGTTTATTTGTTTTTATTTCTTAAATTTTTTGCGAGTGTCAAAAAAACGCACAATGTTCTCATTTTTTCAATAATTTCGATTAACGTTAAGGACTTCTATTAGAACTTTACCAATTTGGCATTTTTTATGACGCTTATTATGTTAAAATTTGTCAAAACTTATGCTAAAACGCGATTTGTCTGGACAAAACCAGAATGTTTTAATTCGGATTATGTTTGTGAGCAGTAGACATGTCGTGTTTTGTCCGGTTTTGTCACAATTTGAAACTTCTAAGGAGTGTTTCCACTCCCAGATTAAGCATGAAGAAAAATACGAGTTTAGAAAAGCCTAAAAATTTAGATTTGCCGGGGCGCGCGAGCGAAGCGAGTCGCGCTCTGGCAAATCCAAATTTTCGTGTTTTGCCAATTTCGTGTTTTATCTGTAACATATATTATTTTGTCTATCATTTATGTAAATGGTACTTTACTTGGAGAAAACATTTTTTGTTTTAATAAAACAACAATTACAAAAAATGTCTGCATCCTAATTGTTATGTACACTTCTGTGCAATAAAATTTAGCACAAGTCTCACAACTATTTTTCACAATATTCTAGTTGTATAATTCGGGTTTGTGTTAATTGCCTAGCAGCGGTTTCAATAAATGATAAAACATAACTTGAAAATAAATACAAGAAAGCCGAAATAGACAAACCATCTTCTATTTTAGTTAGAATTTGAATTTTAGATTTTTTGAATTTTACATTGTTGTCTAAATGACGCAGCATTTTGACATTAAGGAAATTAACATATTTACATAGTCTTGTAATTATTCAACTCATCGCGTCCGTTTTAAACTATAAAATATTTTATGTGCTTAATTTTATTGCACAAAAGTGTACGTCCTGCACTGTCAAACCTAAGGGATGTTATGTCAAGGGAAAAAGCCCCTAAAACTGAATTACCCGGATAGACCTAGTCCCCTATGTAAATATTGACGATTGCCAGTAATAATCATCAGGATGCAGCGACCGCTCGCAGCCTAACTTCAGGGTCGGCCACAGCGCCACTCAATTTGAGGTTGGGATCGCGCTTTATAAATACAAGGACTTACACCTTTCAAAAAGCCAACTTTCAATAACGAATATATATTACCTTGTTTCTCTGGCCTACCCTGAAGTTAGGCAGCGAGCCGCCGCTGTCAGGAAGAGAGGCACTGCAACTGGCCTAAACTTTGACCTAAGTGGGTACGACCAGGGCTGCTCTCCCGCCTATCAATCTTTAATCTTCAAAGTACTTACAATTCTATTGGGCAATCTGTTGGTTTTCCCAGTCTACCTCCTCTCCTAACATAATGCAGAACCTCCATATTATTTCTAGCTGGATATGGCTGTTGTCCTAGCGTCATGATCTCCCACAATAAAACACCGAATGACCAAACATCCGACTGACAAGTGAAAACTCCATCTACCAGCGATTCAGGAGCCATCCATCTTACAGGTAAGAGACCTTCGCCTTCTTTTCTGTAGTAATCGTTTTTGTAGATATCTCTGGCCAAGCCGAAGTCGCCGATTTTCACGATCCGCCTTTCGGGATCCTTGGACGAAACCAAGCAATTTCGACAGGCTAAATCACGATGTACAAAATGCATCTCTTCTAAATAGCGACAGCCTTTTGCTACGTCGACGCACATTTTTAGTAGTTCCAGAAGATTCAATGCTGGTGTCTCCATCTATAACATAAAAAAAACAGTCATTCTATAGAAAATTCAGAATAAACACCATAATCATAACGCGAATGACCTGTGTTTCGACAACACAAAATTAGGGTACGATTCACCAGAGGTGTCCCATGGTTTCCTGGGTTTGTAGTACTTTCTGCACCAATACATGTAATACGAAAATAGTTTGTTGTCATCAGATTACGTATGTGAAAAGAGACAGAAATCTTCATAATATGTCTGCTATGGTTTTTAGATGGAGCATGCGAAAACGTATGTTCCGGTATGCAGCTTTAAAATTTTAAGGTTAAACGTCACATTTTGACAATGTCTTCGTAAAACTAAATCTGCAAAAACCCAGCCACAAATCATTTTAATTAATGTGCACAATCGTTTTAAATGTGAGTTTAAGTGGTATAAATTCAATTTCCGCATCTACTAACTAGTTCAGGTATTTACACACATAAATAATGCATTTATGTTGGTTTTGTGTAAGCTCAAATAAAAATGTTAGTTGAATCGAATGCGCATTCAGTAGATTTGGCAAATAGTCATCGGATTAATCTGTTAATACAGGAAATTTTTTTTAAGTATACATACAGGGAATTTTCTATTAGGTATACATACAGGGTGTCCCAAAAGTTTGGAAACGGTTGAATATCTCGAGAACACCTCATCGGATCAAGATGGTATAAAATACGTCTTTCTTTATTTTTAAAGCTCTATTTAGGCATGTAAGGGGTAATAGCTGTTTTTGTAATCAAAGTAATTTTGGTTGTCTCATTTTTTGATCCCTGATCTAAAATTGGTTATGTTATTGTTATTAAAATAGCATTTCGTTATTTTGGCTTTTTCCCTACTTTCTACTAAGATCAAAATTAACTTTACAATACCGTCGGCATTAGCGTGACCCGATGTGCACCACGGTGAGGTTACATGATCGGATTTTGCACATTATGTAGCCCTGAAAAGGGCTGATTGTTGCACTTCCGGTGGTTTGATGTTGCATCTCCGCCGCCAAATCGTCTTCTTCCTTATCGCAAATGTTCAAACTGACCGCCATTTTGGCCTTGGCACTGACCCAGTTGGCTGTGAAAAACGTTGATCACGTTGGTCCTCATTTGCGGTATAACTAATGCAGCCTGGTCCATGATGCGATTCCGCAAGTCAGCTAAATTGGCAGGTCTGTTAGTGTACACGTTGTTCTTCACAAATCCCCAGAAGAAGAAATCCAGTGGGGTCAAATCCGGCGATCTCGCAGGCCATTCAAGAGGGCCGCGTCGTCCAATCCAACGGTTGGGAAATGTACGGTCCAAAAACTGCCTCACTCTCACGGCGTAATGGGGAGGGGCGCCATCTTGTTGAAACCACACATTTTGCACGTTTCCAAATGATTAATTGCTGGTACCACTTCATCTTGCAACAAATCTAAATACTTTTCGCCAGTCAAGTTGCCCTCGATGAAAAACGGCCCCACAACTCCATGTATAGAAAAACCTGCCCAAACGTTCAGCTTCTCCGGATACTGGCTGTGCATGTCGCTCATATAGTGAGGATTCGCGTCACACCAATAACGACAATTGTGGCGATTTACTTGACCATTCAGCTGGAATGTCGCTTCGTCGGAGAAAACCACGTTATCCAGGAACGCACGGTCGGCAGCACAACGACGCACCATGTCTCTGCAGAACTCGTTCCTCCTTCGAAAATCATCCTCCAAAAGTTCTTGAACAAGACGAATCTTGTAAGGGTGCCACTTTTCCTCCTGCATTATGCGATGTACTGAAGTCTTGCTAATGCCTTCAGCTTGCGACACTCTCCTTACAGAAATATGAGGGTCTTCCACGAAATGCTGCAACACTTCCACCTTCTGATCTTCGTTTGATGCCGTTCTTGGCATGCCACTGCGTTCGCGATCCTTCACTGCTCCAGTATCTTCAAATTGTTTCACTGTTTTTTGAACCGTCGATTTTGACACTGGATCACGATGCGGATTGGATGCATTAAACATCCTTGCCACCTCCTCGTAAGATCTCACATTCTCCCCGGACCCATTAATAATGATATGCGTTCACTTTCCGATAACCTCATCTCAAAACGACAGATAGCAGCTTAATTAATTTAGCTTTAAAGTTTCTGAGCTTTTACCCATTTCTTAGAATTTCACGGAGTCGTCGAGAACGTCAACATTGACAGTCCGAAATAAATGTTCAATAACTACACTTCTGTGCTTTCATTAAAAATTGTAAACATGACAAAATGGAAAAAAAAATTCGACGATAAACTGAGCCAAAACTTCCTTTTTGCACCCTCCAAAAAGGGGTTAAGGTGTGGATATTTTGCAACTCCATAAGGAGTTTTTGATAGACAATGAAACTCTGCAAGAAAAATCATTTTTGTCTAAAAAAAAATGGTGGTACTTTTTTTAAAAATACCACTTTTTCTACTTTTAAAGGGTGTGTGTGTGTATGGGAGGGAGTGGCAATTTGAAAAATTCATAAACCGTTTTTGATACAAAATGCAACAGTGCAAGCAAAATATTTTTTTCGCAGAAAAATTCAAAACTACCCTTTCCACAACCGAACGGGATTGGGGAGGGAGTGATAAAACAATTAAAAAATAGGAGTTTCCATTTAAGTTTTCTAAACTACTCCCGCGAACCACCCCCAGAGGGGTGTGGGTGGCTATCGCACAGCATGCCTAAATAGAGCTTTAAAAATAAAGAAAGACGTATTTTATACCATCTTGATCCGATGAGGTGTTCTCGAGATGCGTACCCCTTTTTTTAAAGAGTTCATTTTGAAGCTTAAAACGAGTGTTTTTCACTCCCAGACTAAGCATGAAGTAAAATTTCGAGTTTAGAAAAGACTGAAAATTTGGTTTGGTCGCGTAGTGCGAAGCGCTACGCGGCCAAACCAAATTTTTAGGCTTTTCTAAACTCGAAATTTTATTTCATGCGCCACACGTATTAAACACTTAAAAGCGCTGAAATATTGTAAACAAGTAAATTTCGTTTGAAATCAGTGTCTTGTACACGTGGCGCATGAAGTAAAATTTCGAGTTTAGAAAAGCCTGAAAATTTGGTTTGGTCGCTCCGCGCTTCGCGCTACGCGACCAAACCAAATTTTCAGGCTTTTCTAAACTCGAAATTTTACTTCATGCTTAACTTGGGAGTAGAAAACTCTCGTTTAAACTTCAAATTTACCTCTTATAAGAAAACAACGAATATTTAAAAATCTACAACATGTAATTGGGATATGTATACTCAAAAGAAAAAATTCACAAGAAATTACGATTTAAAACTTTTCTGAACGAAAGAACACTAATATACTCGCGACGTAAACAGTATGACATTGTCATGTAACGTCAACATTTGACAGAACTACAAAACATCGTTGCAGATACATCTATCGACATACTCTCTAAAAAATTTGAACCACACACTCCACATCAATGAGTCATAGGACAACTCTTGCGAATTCCACTATATTTGTGAAGTCAATTTTAAGAAACCTTTAGCGAAGAGTATCTAACTAGTCTAGCATGTTTTCTCGGGTTGCTAATATATTGACTATCTGCCCATGATAGTCATAAATCAACATGGTTTTGTAACTTACCCCAGGATTTCTTGATGATCTCAAATAAGTCAGTAAATCCCCGCCCTGCATCAGTTCCATGATAATGAAATGCGGATCATTGTCCAAACAGACGCCCAACAATTGCAAAATATGTTCGTGTTTGAAATGGCTCATCAAATGAGCTTCTTGTAAAAACTCAGTTTTCTCTTGATCAGATGCTCCTTTGCGCAATGTCTAAAATAAATTAATATTGAAAAAGTATTCGCGTAGATATAAATTTCATTATTTTAAAGTATTCATTGATTAGAACTACAAATGGAATAATAAAAAATGCACCTTAACAGCCACTTTAGTTGCATACGCATTCCCATTTAGCCCTTTTGCTTTTCCTTCGAAAACCTCACCGAATGCGCCACTTCCTAAGAATTTCGTTAGCGTAATTTGATCTCTGTAACAAAAGAAACATCAGAAACAACGAAAATAAGAGTTAATTCAAATAATCCAACGCTCCCACGATCATTGAATTAATTTTTAAAATGACTTATGTAACGTATGCAACTTGTTTGTCAAAAATCTGAGCCTTAACATGTTTTTAATTATACAGCAATAACGACCTACTAAGCAGAAAACAAAAAAATAACGTTATATCAACATTGCAACAATATTAAACGTTGTATTAATGTTGATAAAACATTATTTCGATGTGTTTGCTCAGTGGGAATTATCACTAAAATCACTTGAATTAAAACATTCTGTAAATTTACCTTCGAATATGGGGAAGCAAATTTAAATCATCAGTATTCGCCAACGTGGAAATATATAAAATATTACTATTCTGCACAAAATTAACCCTCCTGGGCAACTCTCGCAGCGTAGCCAGTTCCACATCCGGTCCCCTAAGCGAAATGACAGCGTGCTGATCTTTCTTATTCTTTGTGCAACATTTCTTGCCTAAAAACACTGAAATAAACAATTTTTACTGGAAAACACTTCATGTGTCCAAAACTTACAGCACTTGAGTGTACCTGCTATGATCAAAACAATCAAAATTGGAATGGAAATCGCTCCGATTAAATATTTCAAATCTTGTTTTTCGGTCATCTGGGCGGCTACGGTCGGATCGAATTGTAAGCTTTCCTCACTCAAATCGCTCCAACCGTAACTGTTCAAAGCGGAGACTCTGAAGGCGTACCTGAATTCGTCGGTTAAGTCGTTTATTTTCCAAAAAGTATCTATAATAATTAGGAAATGAAATAATGTTGTTAATTCGAAAATCAAGTAATGTTGTTACAGATTAGTAGAAATATGGTAAAAACAAAACAAGATAAAAACAATAAAAGTTCGATTATTCAAGCAATCTACAACAAATTTGTCTTAGACAGACTAATTTGTAGTCTTTACCAGAGCTGGGCAGGATTCGAATCGTTCAAGATTCGAATCCTGGAATAGAATCCTTTTAGAGGATTCAAAAGAGATATTCGAAAACTTTAGTTAAACTGGATTCGTGATCCGGATTCGTTACACTTTTTTAAAATGATTCGTATTCGATTCCAAATGCTGGTGATTCGAATCCTCATAAAAGGATTCGAATCCTCATAAAAGGATTCGAATCCTCGTAAAATGATTCGAATCCTCATAAAAGGATTCGAATCCTCATAAAAGGATTCGAATCCTCGTAAAAGTATTCGAATCCTCATAAAAGGATTCGAATCCTTATAAAAGGATTCGAATATTTACAAAAGGATTCGAATAGTTACAAAAGGATTCGAATCGTCAAAAATAATTCAAATTAATCGTAAGGATTAACATGAAAAATTTGTTTTGTATGTTTTTAAATTTCTCGTTAAATCACTGTTTTATACGCATGGCGCATGAAGTAAAATTTCGAGTTTAGAAAAGCCCCGTGAAAATTTGTCTCGGGTCGCTGCGCGACCCTCGACAAATTTTCTACGCGGGGCTTTTCTAAACTCGAAATTTTACTTCATGCTTAGTCTGGGAGTGGAGACACTCGTTCGTAAATTTTCGAATTATCATAAAGTTGTGTATTTATTTTCAAAAAAAAAATCTTTCTCGGTTTATTGAACAAAAACAAAAGAGCTGAGGTGAAAAGTGTTTAGGTAAAAGTGGTTTATTTTTTCGTTGGCTACAACTTTTGTTTGAAACATTTTTTGATTTAGACGTCGAAAGCCATAATCGGTGAGTTGTTGATGTCCACTAGATTTTTTAGTTTCTAAATCAGAAACAAAAGAGCTGAGGTAAAAGTGTTTAGGTAAAAGAGGTATATTTTTTCGTTGGGTACAACTTTTGTTTCAAACATTTTTTGACTTAGACGTCGAAAGCCATAGTGGAATTCGTTTAATCAAAAAACATTTAATGATTTCTGGTGATTTTCAACGCAAGACTTTTAGACATTTGATGGTATAATTAATATTGAATAAAGTTTTTATTTTTAATATATTCGTAAATATAACAATGTAAAATATTTATTTAATTAAAATATTTAGAAAATAACAATACTATAAATTTTATATTATTATTATTATTATACTGGGTGTCCGAATTTCAACAGAAAGTATGGGGATTTCGGTTATTTAAAGAAATAGAGAGTCGGTTAAATTGGGGCAAAGTTGCATAATTTAGGGCCCAATAATAACCCAAAAACAAGTTTGAAATATCTTATTTCCTTAATGAGATATTGTCAAAAAACGTATTTTTGAAAATTCGTTTTTATTTTTTTATTCAAAAACTATTGAATCCAGGCATTTACAACTTTGACATTATAGGCACTTTTTAACGATAAATCCAGTAACATATTTTATTCTAAGATAACTATAACATTTACCTAGAGACCATAGCTAACTTTTGTTTTTCTTATGAGCGCTATTTTGGATTTTGATATTTTTTGGAAGAATATTTTTTACTGAATTCAATGATGTATCACACTTATAGTTTATTGTACATTTTATATGTAAAATTTTAATCTTTTGGTTTTTCAAAGTGTGCCTTGGAAACAGTTGAGTAACTCACTTATTTGGCAACTCCTAGGACCCATAATTTGCTTACACATCACCTCTGAAGACGGGCATCCGACGATACATACTTTAACAGTTGTGACATATTTTAAAGTAACGAGTGTCTTCCACTCCCAGACTAAGCATGAAGTAAAATTTCGAGTTTAGAAAAGCCCCGCGTAGAAAATTTGTCGAGGGTCGCGCAGCGACCCGAGACAAATTTTCACGGGGCTTTTCTAAACTCGAAATTTTACTTCATGCGCCACGCATATAAACCATTGATTTGAAGTGTAGTTCAAAAACACACAAATACCTCTTTAATCAGAGTAACACAGAAATTTAGTCTGTTATCAACGATGTTCAGTGTTAATAATAAATAATTAGGTTGTGAATATTTTTATTAAAACAACTGATAACAATATTTACATGTTAATGGTTGTAAAAAAATAATAAAATCAAATTTATTCTTAAACGATTTGTATTCGTGATTCGAAAAAACAGGATTCGAATCTTTGATTCGAATCATATTTATCTCTTACGAATCCTTTATTCGAGTATTCCTGATTCGAATCATATCAGGTGATTCGGATTCGTGATTCGAATCCTTTTAACGAGGATTCCTCCCAGCTCTGGTCTTTACAAGATAATTGTTGTAGATTGCGCAAAGAATAGCATTTTTAATGTTTTGAAGTATTTCACTACCAAGTATTGCCAATTTCATTCATACATATAATCTGATTTTTTTTTAAATGACCAATCAAATCTGACATTCTAAGAATTTAGTGGTGTGATGCAGGTTGTGTGTTTTAGGTTAGGACAAGATTAATCACATGTTATGTTGTAAATCTACTTCTAATTTGTAGGTTATGTGAAGGAAAATCTGACATTAATATGTTAATTCAATTAACTCAAAGATTACGATTACAAATGTATTTACCTATCAAATTATTTGTATCTACTACCAATTTAATAAAGTGTCTCTGAGGATTAGGTAGGATAGGAGGATCAGGAAATATTCCTTGCTCAGGAATATCTTTCTTCTTTATTAACTGCCCATTTATATGTTTAAATTTTAATAAAGGTCTAGATACAAGGAATTTTTCTTTTAGGTATACATGTTACGATTTATCAATGTAAATTTTCAGACATTCGTGATCTTATTTAAAACTTTCAATGCAAAAAACCTAACGAGTGTTTTCCACTCCCAGACTAAGCATGAAGTAAAATTTCAAGTTTAGAAAAGCCTGAAAATTTGGCTTGGTCGCGTAGCGCAGCGGAGCGACCAAGCCAAATCAGGCTTTTCTAAACTCGAAATTTTACTTTATGCGCCACGCATATAAAATACTGACTTAAAGTGAAGTTCATAATATACTGCTTAGTTCCGATTACATGTTCATTAATTTTACAAACTTTTCTATGGAATATGTGAAAGTATACTTAAGAGAAAAAATCCCCGTATGTGTTGTAAAGTTACTAGTTGCAGCGTTCTCTTTGTTGAAAATCTCTGCATCGCGACAATTGATGATTTATTTGTCACATTGATAATCATTTACTAACATCTCAAAATTTGATGTTTAAAATACCGTACTGTTAAAGCAGGACTGCAACTGTTCGCAGTAAATACACCCTAAGTTTGGTCATATTAAAAAAAACAGAGTCTATGTTTAAAGCAAGGTAAACTGGATAGAATTTGTCACTGATGCATCAATAATTTAGAGAAAACTCAAATGGTTAGAACATTGTCCATTCTAAAATCACAATTTGATTGAGGTTCATGCCGTGAATGGGCATAAATCTTGAAGTAACAGAAAAAAATATTGAATAATTTCCTGTTAGACCTAATTGCATACAGCTTTTGAGCTCTAAACCAAAGTCCATCTTCTATTGTTCTAATATCAATTTGAACTACACTTTACAACTCAAAATGCAACTGCAAACAAAATAAACATATTTTCTTGTTAGTTCAAGGGTAGATGATTCTCACACCAGATGACTCTTACTATCTATTCCTTAAACAGAATATCATTTAATTGTGATGCAAACCATTTTCGCTTGCTTTTGTTTCAATGAGATCATGCTGTCATAAAAATTGTTTCTCTTTTTAAAAAAGCTATAATTGACCTACCCGTTCCATTATAAAGAGATTCCCAACTAAACTCTGGAACATCAACAGATGGCGCTGAAGAAAACCAGGCAGTTCGATTCGTGCTTCGTTTGTTTCTATAATTCGGAGTTCTCATCGTTTCCAGCATATACATTTCGATTGGCGCACCGTTATCTTTAGAAGCCTCCCACCAAACTTGATAAACATTATCTTTAATATGTTGAATGATAGGTATTCCTGGAGGTGACGGTCTGTCACCTAAAAACAACAGAATTATATCACTTGAAACAATCACAACAAAGTAATATTAGCAAAATAGAAACAAAACTATTAATAATCTGATATTATTACACTTTTTAGTTGGCTTCAGCTTAGGTAATCAATTATTCATAATCTTGAAATATACAGGGTGGGGCAGAAAAACCTATCCGATTTCAAAACGTTATAAAATTAAAACCACTCAACTTGACAAAAAAATGTTTTTATTAACATATCGCAAATTTTATGCCATTTCTAAATTTAAGTTTTGAAAAGCACATCACTCAAATGTCGTCCTTGGGAGCGGATACACTGATTTAGGCGCTCGCGGTAGCTTTCCATGACTTTCACCGTCATTTCCACAGGAATTTCTTCAATTTCCCGAGCAATTTCCCTTCGTAAAGCAAGAAGGGTCCTTGGTCGATGCTGGAATACCTTCGATTTGAGGTAACCCCAAAGGAAGAAGTAACATAGAGTGAGATCCGGTGAGCGCGGCGGCCAGCCAATATCACCTCTCAGAGAAATGAGGCGTCCGGGAAACATTTCCCTGAGAATGTCCATTGATCGTCGCGATGTGTGGGCGGTTGCACCATCCTGTTGAAACCACACATTTTCCACGCCATTTTCTTCCATTTTGGGTTAAAGAAAATGTTCCAGCATGAAACAATAGCGCTCGCTGTTGACCGTTACGGTTTGCCCATTTTCTTCAAAAAAGTAAGGCCCCCAGACGCCTAGGCTGGAAAGAGCGCACCACACAGTCACTTTTGGGCTATGGAGGGGTTTCTGATGGATTTCCCGAGGATTTTCGTCACTCCAATATCGAAAATTCTGCCTGTTTACGGCGCCACAAAGGTGAAAATGGGCTTCGTCCGTGAAGAGCACAACATCGTCTATTGGGAGTTCTCGGAGATCGCGACACAGGTTCATACGGGTTTCAAAATCCCTTTCAATTAATTCCTGTGCAACAATCATTTTGTAGGGATGCATTTTGAGGTCCCGGTGCAAAATTCGCGGAATACTGCGGTTGGAAATCGCCAAAGCGAGCGAATGTTTTCGTGCCGAACGACGCGCCGAACGTTCAATAGCGGCTCTCACATTGGATACGTTTTCAGGTCCTGTTGCTGTCCTGGGACGTCCAGGCGACTTCTTTTTCAATGCTGAACCCGTCTGTCGAAAATTTGATACCCACACTTTAATCGTAGCGTGATGTGGAACAGGATCATGACGCCCGAGTCCGAAATGAATTCGAAAAGCACGTTGCGTAGCAATTATCGAACGGCCGTTTTCGATAAACCGCTCAATAACAAAAGCACGATGTTCACCAGACCAAGGCATGTTGACTAATGACAAATGGCATAAAACCGGCTTTCTCACGATTTTTACCCCACTACTCTACCTGTTCCCTCTTCTGATAAAAAGGGATTTGAAATCGGATAGCTTTTTCTGCCCCTCCCTGTACTTTAAACTACTTATGCTGGGTTTTCCCAACCTCAGTTAAATCGACTATAGTTATTCATCGATTAAAATCGAATAATAGTTACATACATGTCAACAAATCAATTAATTCACATAACATTGATGTTTATGACAAGGAAAATGTCTATTCCAGTCAAAAAATAAATTTAATCTATGAATAAGATTTAATTGAAGTTGGTGAGGAAGGTTGTTGGTGTTCGAGTGGTCGAGTGTGAAGGCTTTGCCTACAGAAGGATGGATTGGACAGTTGCAGTCTTGTAACTGCGAGTCTCTTTTCGAGCGGCTTCTTTGGGAGAAGAATGGTTTCATGTTGGTGCCATCTGTGTTGGCTTGCATTAATTCTAGATCTCATGATTTTTACTCTACAATTACTCACCTAATGTTTCAAAAGAAAATCTTGCATCTTTCGGCCAAACATATATTTCCTCATATTGCGGATAATTCAACAACAACCTGAACTTATACAGAGTCTTCGGTTTCAGACTGGCAATAACCATTTCAACCACACCATCAACAAATCGAGTGTAATTCAAATCAATCCACTCATTAGAAGTCAAAAGCGCGTACTGTATAACAAACTTCTCGACGAAAGGCGAAACATTCCAAACCACGTGCAAACCGGAAGCCGTGTTCGATACAAGCGTTAGATTTTCCGGTTCGGGGAACGTCCGTATTTTCACGTATTCGCTGTTGCTCCAAGTCACATTGGTTTCACTGTAAGCGCGCACCCAAATTGTGTAGGTCTCATTGGGAGTCAGTTTGTTGATAATGGCGCTCAAGGTTGTTTGGTTTTGGTTCGAAATCACGGCCTGTTCGCCTTTTTGCCGGATCCCAGAAATGAAACCCTCGTTGTGGATTTCGTAATAGACTAAGTTTCCGTTGAGTTCGTCGGGGGGTTCCCATGTGACTTTGGCTAGGTTGGGGTTGAGTACTGTTACAACGACGTTTTTGGGTTCAGATGGTTCTAAAAAAGCAATTTATTAGTAACACCAGAAGGAAAAACTAGCTCAAAAACGTACCTCCTGGTGCTGTATGGAAAACAACTCCAGGCCCAATAACCATTTTTCTCCCATATAAATTACTATAATAATTACTCAACCCAACAGAAAAAATGTACTTAGAATAAGCCCTAAGCATAGTTATAACCATAGTCTTATTAAAAGTCACATTTTGCGTGCAAGACTCGTCACACTGCACTTCTTCACCTTCATTATAAGGCATGTAAAATACCTTATACTCAATAGTCGCCATAGAAAAATTCTTACATTCAGCAAACGTCTCGTATTCAGGCATATTCAAAATTAACGAATTCGCCGTTTTGTTTTTCAAAGAAACAACCAACCCTTCTTCGACAACAGGTATCAAACACTTCCTCTCTGGATACGGCTGCATGTGCTGTCCAAAAATCGACAAATCTCTAGCATTAATCTGATCCTGCACCAAAGAATTCTCTACATGTTTCTTTATCGAATAAAACAGCGTTTTCGTTTTGTCCAACCAGTAAATTTTATCCAAATCCGCTTTAATCAAAGGGATTGGATAGCTGTTGCCTATTAAAGTGCTGTTGACTAATATTGTGCAGTTGCAGCCGTATTTGTCGGATGAGATAATGCTTCGTAATGCTGAGTCCACGTAGATTATTTGAGGAAGGTTGTTGGTGTTCGAGTGGTCGAGTGTGAAGGCTTTGCCTACAGAGGGATGGATTGGACAGTTGCAGTCTTGTAACTGCGAGTCTCTTTTCGAGCGGCTTCTTTGGGAGAAGAATGGTGTCATGTTGGTGCCATCTGTGTTGGCTTGCATTAATCGGTGTTTCGTTTTATCCGAGTCTGATTCGATCCAATATATTTTTCTAAAATTTAAATAAAGCAATATTTAATGATTTCAATTTGCCAAATCCTGATTAAATCACATATTTAATGTTCGTAATACAGGGTCTTTTTTAAATATGGAATATAAGCGCTCCAGCCAAAGTAGCTAGAAATATAAAAAAATCCTCGGATAGGTCGATTTTTATTCTCAATTGCGCACTTTCTGAAGTACTTAAAAAAATATGACGTCAGTAAGTTTTGATTTATGACGTCACTTTTGTATTGCTTGCTATTAATTCTGTTGACAGTCATATCAAAAATATGAAAGTATTATATCTCTCTCTCCTCCTCTCCTTATACTATCCTCTTTGATATGACTGTCAAAGAGGATAATATAGGAAGAGGCGAACAAATGTATTAAATTTGGACCCGTTTTTTCAACCGAGACGTCGACTGGAAATTTGAAGAGAGAAGGAATATAATCTTTCTGTCTCTGTCGCTCCGAATGTGCACTACTTTCATTCACACATACGGTTACGCGGCGACATATTATTGTAACCTGGTAAACTGAGCATCCCTGATGCGCATATCGATAAAACAGCCGTCCTGAGCTGCTGTTACAAACCGTAGTGTTCTTGCATTTAAGAGAGTAGCTCAAACTGGCATCCATCTTGACGCCTTTAGGCGCCAAATTCAAACTAAATCAAATTAACAGGACGCGCATCAATCATTATAGAATATGATTGGTTTAGTTTGAATCTGGCGCCTAAAGACGTCAAGATGGATGAAAGTTTGCGCTACTCTCTTAAATACAGGGACACTAACAAACCGGCTATTTCAACGCCGCGGTACACATTTGAATGAGAGAATCACGGACGAAATACCAGGGTTGCTAAATCAGTAATATTGTCATCAAATCTGGCGTTTTCCACTTTTAGATCCAGACAAAGTGTTCGTGATTCAGACGTGGCTAATTTCTGGTGTTTGTTGGAAGTTTTTTGAGACAATCTAGTGATTTACTGTCATCAGAAAGTGATTAAAGTTAAAACAGTCAAGCGTGGCAAAATACTGTCAAAACTATCAAAAACTGACAAATATTCAGCACATCATTCATAAAATTGTCCATGTCCAGATGGTCGAACATTTGCAAGAGAATCATTTTTGATCAATTTTGTATGAAGGAGTATATTTTAAACGTCATTTGAATTCAGTGTTTTGTACGCGTGGCGCATGAAGTAAGATTTCGAGTTTAGAAAAGCCCCGTGAAAATTAGTCTCGGGTCGCTGGCGCGACCCTCGACTAATTTTCTACGCGAGGCTTTTCTAAACTCGAAATTTTACTTCATGCTTAGTCTGGGAGTGGATGACAATCGTTCGAAAATGATAAAATCAAAAATCAAGTCGACTGATGATTTGTGTCAAATATGACATTTTGATAAATTTCGATGATTTTTCTCAGATTTGAGAATTGTTTTTCGGTAATTTAGAGACAATCTAGTGATTTACTGTCATCAGAAAGTGGTTAAAGTTAAAATAGTCAACCGTGGCAAAATACTGCCAAAACTAACAAAAATTCTGAAATATTCAGCACATCATTCATAAAACTGTCTAAATGGTCGAACATTTGCAAGAGAATCATTTTTGATCAATTTTGTATGAAGGACTATATTTTAAATGTCATTTGAATTCAGTGTTTTGTACGCGTGGCGCATGAAGTAAAATTTCGAGTTTAGAAAAGCCCCGTGAAAATTAGTCTCGGGTCGCTGGCGCGACCCTCGACAAATTTTCTACGCGGGGCTTTTCTAAACTCGAAATTTTACTTCATACTTAGTCTGGGAGTGGATGACACTCGTTCGAAAGTGATAAAATCAAAAATCAAGTTAAATTTGACATTTTGATGATTTTTGTCAGATTTGAGAATTTTAATTGTTTTTCGGTAATTTCGCCAAATTTGACAATTTGATAAATTTTGATGATTTCTCTCAACTTTAACATTTTGATAAATTTCGATGATTTCCGTCAAATTTAATATTTTGAATAGTATTTTGAATAATTCCGTCAAATGTGATATTTTTAATATTCGACGTTTTGAGTGGTATTTAATTTGTGCACAAATTGATATTTTTGACATTACCAATCATATCATATTTTAACCATTTTCACACGGATTAACATTTATGACGTTTCGAATTATATTTAGACAATTTTTGATATTCCGAATCAAATTTTGACACTTGACATGTCGATATATAACAATTTTATCAGGTTGTCAACAAATCGATGTTTTCATAGGATTTTCAACATTTCGAGATCTTCGTCGATTTATCAAATTTTCATCAGATTTGCAATATTTCGAGATTTTTCTCAATTTATAAAATGTTGATGAAATTTTCAATATTTACAGATTTTAATAGATTTTCAACATACAGAGAGTATTATATAACATCGAATATTTTCATAAAATACGATTTGACACCTTTAATTTTTAGGTTATGTGTACATTGGGTTGCCTATATGACCATTACAAATTGTAGCTAATCAATTGCAATTAATGCCTCAATGTCCCAATTACAGCGTATATGCCGTAAATCTTTAGATAATCGTTGCTTTTTTAAAATGAGTTCAATTTGAAACTTAAATGAGTGTGTTTCAATCCCAGACTAAGCATGAAGTAAAATTTCGAGTTTATAAAAGCCTGAAAATTTGGTTTGGACGCGTAGCGCGGAGCGGCCAAACCAAATTTTCAGGCTTTTCTAAACTCGAAATTTTACTTCATGCGCCACCGGTACAAAACACTGACATATTACGAAGATTAAAACACACTGCTGAACTTTACATTGAATCAGTGTTTTGTGCCGGTGGCGCATGAAGTAAAATTTCGAGTTTAGAAAAGCCTGAAAATTTGGTTTGGCCGCTCCGCGCTTCGCGCTACGCGACCAAACCAAATTTTCAGGCTTTTCTAAACTCGAAATTTTACTTCATGCTTAGCCTGGGAGTGGAAAACACTCCTTTAAAGCTTTGAATTGTATTCTTTTAATAAACCAAGCGTGGTAAAGTGTACAAAGTCTGCATATGTATACATAAAAGAAAAATTCTCGTTATGAATATGTTCGGTGTTACATGAAACTCTCTGTATGTTTAACATTTTTCAATATTTTGTGATTTTTGTCGACTTATAAAATGTTGATGAGAATTTTCAATATTTGGAGATTTTCTCGTCAAATCATAAAAAATGTTTATATGCAAGATTTTTAATATTTTTATTCAGATTTGAAACGATTTTAAAAAATCAATTCGTAATTTATTAAATTCGTCAATATATTCGAAAACTATTTCAACACATAAATTTGATTTTTTTTTCTTTCTTCAAGACATACAGTGTGTTTCGCGAAGTTCTCACGGCAACATGCCCTTTACATGTTCTTGAGATCATTTCAAGCAAAAAAGTTCAAAATATGAATGTGTCGAATTTACTGATATAAAAAAAATGAAGCACGTGGTATTCACAGGCGTGCGGCCAAATGCATTAAAGTAGGAGGTGGAATTTTTGAACAACTATGATGTTGTATCTTTTTTCATTATCTACAACTTTTGTTTGAAATATTTTTCGAAAAACTATAAAATAATGTGATACTTATTCCTCAATGTATCACATTATTTTATAGTTTTTCAAATAATGTGATACTTATTCCTCAATTTCACATTATTTTATGGTTTTTAAAAAAATATTTTAAAAAAGTTGTAGACAATGAAAGAACACACAACTTTTACTTAAACACTTTTCACCTTAACTCTTTTGTTTGTGAGCAGTAAACGAGAAAGCCAAGCCTAGGGGAGATATATTTTTTTTTTTTTTGTAGAATAGAATAGTAATTATTTCTCAATACAAACTTACACAAATGTTACATTGTAGCGAGAAAATTGTCAGTTTCAGTTACATATGTATATAAACACACACATGATACTTAAAATAACTATTATGTTTACAGCGATGCATAAAACTCTGCCAAGGAATAGGGTTCAATAGAACATAGCCACGCATGTAGTTTACTTTTCATGATATTATATCGAGTTGTTTCTTTTATTTCTTTTGGTAACAAGTTAAATATCTTAATCCTAGAGTAAAACTGACCCCTTTCATACACTGTTAGCTTATGCTTCGGTAAGCGATAAACTTGACCATGTCTAGTATTACGACTATTTTCCATAACATTTCCACTGAACTTATGCTTATTACGCCAAAGAAATTTGACACATTCGAATATGTATAAGCCATATAGCGTAAGGAGGCAATTACTACGAAAAATACCTTTGCAGCTCTCGCGGTACTTGAGTCCATGAGTATTCAAACGGCTTTTTTTTTGTAAAATGGATACTCTAGTAGCATCTGTACTACTACCCCAGAATATAATCCCGTATCTAAGATGCGAATATATATTGGAGTAGTAGAATATTTTTGAAATGGAGAAATGACTGTATCTTAGCAGCATTCTCAAACCATAAATCGATTTACTAATTTTTGAAGATATAATATTAATTTGTGTCTCATATGTCAAGGTTTAATCGAGAGTAATTCCTAAAAATGTAGCAGTACTTGTAGTACGATAATTAATATCATTTAATTTTAAGCAATTTGGCATTGTAGTTGACTGGATTGTCTTAAAAATAGACATCTTATTTTATTTACATTTATTAAGAGTTTATTAACCTGGAACCAACTGAGTACATAATTCATACCAAGATTTCCGGCTTCTTCAATATAAATTATATCACTGACTTTTAATAAGAGGTTTGTATCATCGGCATAATTTAGTATGTTCAAACGATCTCGTTTATTTAGAAATAAATTATTAATGTAGACAATAAACAAAAAAGGGCCAAGGACACTACCCTGCGGGTTCCCACCGACATCCCCAAGACTTCCGACATAACACTGACTCCCTTAGTATTGTCGTGCAACTTTGTTGCCTCCCTTTAAGGTATGATTCTATCAGGTTATTGGCAACACCTCGAATGCCATAATTATAGAGCTTGGACAGTAGAATATTGAAGTCAATTGAGTCGAAAGCCTTGGAAACATCGAGGAAAACACCACACGCAATCTGTCGTTCCTCTAAGGCGTTTAGTATTAAGTTAACAAATCAAATAAAGCGGTCTCTATACTCTTACCGGTGAGAAATCCATGTTGATTGTCAGATATTAATTTATATCTTATAAAAAAATGTTTAAGGCGTCTGTAAATTATATCTTCAAATAACTTAGATATATTGCTTAAAATGCTAATTGGCCTATAATTGGACAGTTCCTCTGAATTCCCACCTTTAAAAATAGGCACCAAAATCGAATGTTTAAGCTGGTCCGGAAAAATGCCAGTCTCGAACATTGCATTAATAATACACAAAAGAGGCTTTACAATGCAGAATATACTTTTTTTGATGACACATATTGGAATTTCATCGTAACCTGTACTATTTTTATTTTGGATGTTATTCACAATATTCATTAGTTCAAGTTCTGTAATAGGCTCCAGAAATATTGATTTATTGTTGATAGGTATTTCACATACAATGGGTTCATTATTAACAAAAAAATGGCTTAAGTTTTCTGAAATTTCATTAAAATGTTTGTTAAATTTAGTCGATAGTAAATGGAGATCAACATTATTAGGTAGATATTGTTTCTTCTTCTTCTTTGAACCTACTACATCACTAACTATTTTCCATATTGTTTTTGAGCGATTATTTGACATTTTTATTTTATTTTCATAGAACTTTTTCTTTTCATCTGACAGTAGTTGATTATTTTCCCTCTATGCACATTTAAATACCTCGACATATTCTGGCTTATATTTTTACAAAGTTTGAAATAACAACATCCTATCGTTGCTTGATTTTATTGCATCGGAATTATATATTTTTGTTTGTTCTGTGTTTCTTACTTTGCGCAAAGGAAAGTGTTTGTAGAATTACCTTAAGTAAATGTTTATAAAGATTTTATATTTTTCATTTACACCTTTGGCAACAAATACATCATTAAACATTTCGTTCTGTATGTCCAGTGTGAAGTTACTAACACTTTCGTTTGAGTAAATTCGTATTTTTTTTACTAATGATTGAGATCGGTGGTTTGTTTCATATTTGAGTAATTGCCCAGTATGGTCTGATATAGCAGCATCTAACACTAGAGTATTTATACCTCTATCTGCATTGGTTATTATATTATCAATGCAAGTGCGAGAACCATCTGTAATACGAGTCGGTTCTTTAACAGTTAAATATGCACAAAATGATTCCAAGATGTTTTTGAATTGATTAGATGCAAGTTTATCACTTAATAAATTAATATTAAAATCACCCATAACGAAGTATATATTATTAAGACTGCTTAGTTTATGCAATAAACATTCTAAGCGTTCAAAGAAGGATTCTAACGAACTAGAGTCATTTAAAGGAGGCCTATAAACTACTACAACAGATATTGTCTTATCGCCGAACTTAATGTCCGCACCCGCACATTCAAATAAATTTGGAGAGCAAATATCTTCCAAATAAATTGATTTAGCACCAAGGTCTTTATAAGAGTACAACGCTACACCGTCATGTTGATTCTCAGCCCTACAAAAAGAGGAGATAAGAACAAAGTTCCTAATTTTACACATTTCTAATTGTTCACAAGTTTGCCAGTGTTCGGTTATACCCAATACGTGACATTCACTAATTTCTTCCATTAGAGCTTCAATGTTGATTATTGAGTTCCTTAAGCATCTTACATTCTGATGTAGTATTTTAAAAGTTTAAGTGTTACTTGATCTTAAATTTTTATTCAATTTTTCAGACTTGATTGAAAATTAGGACCACTTGCGTCCGTCCGTTTCTTAAAGTAAAATCTGTTCACGAGACAATAATTTGGCCAAAATGTTACATTAATTACTTTATCTTCGAATTCAATCGGAACTCCAATATTAAAAGAAGTGTAAATTGCATTATCGTACTTTGGTTTAATTTGTTCAATTATTTAAGATGCCTCGCCTGCTCCCTCCGTTAGATAAGATTTGATCATTTGACAATCAACATCCGTATCCAGCCGTGTTACAAATATCCATTTTCTCCTTGGGATAACTGCGACAGGTAGTGTTGATGTTTTTGCTTCACCGTTGAATTTGTACGATTTTTTGTTTTGTTTATGTTTTACTACAGTCCATCGATTATTATTGTCAGGTTCATTGACCGCATTTGGCTGTGATGATCTACTTTCCTGATTTATATTAATTTCCGATGTATTTATTGGGCTTGGCATTCTGACTTTTTTGTTGTTATTGGTTTGCATATTTTCTACCTCGGATTTTCCGGCAATATCTGAATACGTAGATCCATCTATTGGAGTAATTGTGTTTAATGCCTTTTTGCTAGGATTTGAATTTATAGAATTCTGTATCAAGATATCATTTTCTTTCACTAGTTGTTGGTTTGGATTCGGACTAATGTTTACGGTTTTTTTAAGGTTTTCCAATTCACAGGTTTACTGTTTAATTTCGCTATTCTTGCGAGTTAATTCATTATTCTGTAAACTTGAAGCGATAGCTGTTTCACATCATCTTTTAGAGTTATTAAAACCTGAAAGATCCCACGCTGGATTCCACCACGTTCACACTTGGAGCAGCATGGCATGCCAAATTTATCTTCAGATTTAATGCAACCATTATGTAAGTTTACATCACAAATACAACACTTGGTAGCATCTTGCTTAATAAGAGTATTACATGATACACACTTTAATATGTTATTTCACTTATAGAGGATTCAGATAACGGCCGGCTTAACATGGCAGCCATATTTGATTATCACTCACAAATTGCTGATTTACTTGTAACTTAATAAAAAAACGTTTGAAACAAAAGACAATGAAAAAATACAACACAAACTTTTGTATAATCACTTTTCCCATCAGTTCTTTTGTTTATGAACTAGAAACTTAAAAATCTAGTGGAGATCAACAACGCACCGGCTATGGTTTTCGACGTCTCAATCAAGAAATGTTTCAAACAAAAGTTGTAGCCAACGAAAAAATATACTACTTTATGATAACTCAAACATTTACGAATTAGAGTTTTCCACTCCTAGACCCTGAGCAAAATTTGGCTTGGTCGCGCAGCGACCGAGCCAAATTTTGCGGGTTTTTCTAAACTCGAAATTTTACTTCATGCGCTACGCGTATTAAACACTGATTTCAAGTGAAGCATTAAATTTATCAAAATTAGAAAAGATTGCTTAAAAATGTATATAAAAAAGTTTTAAATCAGCAAATATATGTCAAAAAAGAAAAATGGTAACAAAATCAAATTGCTGATTTACTAGTAACTTAATTAAAAAACGTTTCAAACAAGAGATAATAAAAAAAACACAACACAAACTTTTGTAAAGGGTGATTCATTTTGGATTTCCACATTAAAAATAATAAAAAAAACACGTAGAAGTTGAAAAATATAAAAAAAATTATTTGCCCTTTAAAGTTAGTTCATTACAATTATGTGTGAAAGATGATATCATGTAAATGACCGCCGCGGCTCATGTGACATGACGTAATTCCTTTGTTAAAATTTTCGACTACTCTGTGACACAAATCAGGTTCTATGCCGGCTATTTAGCGTCTGATCTCCTGTTTCAGCTCTGCAATGGTGTTCGGTTTATTCTTGTATACTCTGCTCTTCAGGAAAAAATCTGCGGGAGTTAAATCACACGATCGCGGCGGCCAATTGAAGTCACCGTTACGTGAAATAATGCGACCGGGAAACTTGCCGCGCAGTAATTGTATCTTTTCTCCTGCTGTGTGGCAGGTGGCACCGTCCTGTTGAAACCATAAATCTTCGATATCCATATCTTCCAACTGCTCCCAAAGAAAATCTGTAATCATGTTCCGATAACGAACGCCATTAACCGTAACAGAGTTCTCCGCATGATCCTCGAAAAAAAATGGGCCAATTACGCCTCCGGACCAAAAGGCACACCAAACAGTGACCTTTTGAGGATGCATTTTCGTTTCAACAATCTCTCTTGGATTTTCCAATCCCCAAATACGACAATTGTGCGTATTTACGAAGCCATCAACGTGGAAATGTGCCTCATCGCTAAAGATAATTTTCATTGAAAAATTTACCCCTTGTTCTCTTATCCATTCGGCAAACACACGGCGCTGTTGATGGTCTCGAGGCTTCAATTCCTGTGTTATTTGGAGTTTGTACGGGTGTAACTTCAAATCTTTTGTTAAAATTCGCTGTGTAGTGGAATACGCAAGGCCCACTTGCTGCGATCGATGACGAATCGATGTGCTTGGATTTTCGGCCACGCTTTCGCGAACAATGGCAATATTTTGTTCCGAACGACCTCTACGAGCACGCTGAGGGGTTTTGATGTTAGCTACGGATCCAGTTTGTTCGAATTTTTGGACCACATTCCAAATTGTCCTCTCACAAGGTCGATTTTGCGCACCACAAACTTCACGTAAAGCACGAAATGCACTTTTCCTCGATCGGCCATTTTCATAATATGCTTGGATAATTTTAACACGTTGTTCTTGCGTATATTGCTCCATGACTACTTTTGTTTAACTTTTTAGGTTAGAAATCACACGCTGTCCTTGACAAATATAGTGGCGTGTCAAAAATATTTTAGATTGTAATGTGGAAATTCAAATTGAATCATCCTTTATAATCACTTTTCACATCAGTTCTTTTGTTTATGAACTAGAAACTAAAACATCTAGTGGAGATCAACAACGCACCGACTATGGCTTTCGACGTCTCAATCAAAAAATGTGTCAAACAAAAGTTGTAGCAACGAAAAAATATACAACTTTATGATAATTCGAACATTTACGAACGAGTGTCTTCCACTCCCAGACTAAGCATGAAGTAAAATTTCGAGTTTAGAAAAGCCCTGAGCAAAATTTGGCTCGGTCGCGCAGCGACCGAGCCAAATTTTGCGGGCTTTTCTAAACTCGAAATTTTACTTCATGCGCTACGCGTATTAAACACTGATTTCAAGTGAAGCATTAAATTTATTAAAATTAGAAAAGATTGCTTAAAAATGTGTATAAAAAAGTTTTAAATCAGCAAATATATTTCAAAAAAGAAAAATAGTAACAAAATCAAATTGCTGATTTACTTGTAACTTAATTAAAAAACGTTTCAAACAAGAGATAATAAAAAAACACAACACAAACTTTTGTATAATCACTTTTTACATCAGTTCTTTTGTTTATGAACTAGAAACTAAAACATCTAGTGGAGATCAACAACGACTATGGCTTTCGACGTCTCAATCAAAAAATGTGTCAAACAAAAGTTGTAGCCAACGAAAAAACATACAACTTTATGATAATTCGAACATTCACGAACGAGTGTCTTCTACTCCCAGACTAAGCATGAAGTAAAATTTCGAGTTTAGAAAAGCCCTGAGCAAAATTTGGCTCGGTCGCGCAGCGACCGAGCCAAATTTTGCGGGCTTTTCTAAACTCGAAATTTTACTTCATGCGCCACGCGTATTAAACACTGATTTCAAGTGAAGCATTAAATTTATCAAAATTAGAAAAGATTGCTTAAAAATGTATACAAAAAAGTTTTAAATCAGCAAATATATGTCAAAAAAGAAAAATAGTAACAAAATCAAATTGCTGATTTACTAGTAACTTAATTAAAAAACGTTTCAAACAAGAGATAATAAAAAAAACACAACACAAACTTTTGTATAATCACTTTTCACATCAGTTCTTTTGTTTATGAACTAGAAACTAAAACATCTAGTGAAGATCAACAACGCACCGACTATGGCGTTCATTTCTCAACATTTACGAACGAGTGTCTTCCACTCCCAGTCTAAGCATGAAGTAAAATTTTGCGGGCTTTTCTAAACTCAAAATTTTACTTCATGCGCCACGCGTATTAAACACTGATTTCAAGTGAAGCATTAAATTTACCAAAATTAGAAAAGATTGCTTAAAAATGTATACAAAAAAGTTTTAAATCAGCAAATATATGTCAAAAAAGAAAAATAGTAACAAAATCAAATTGCTGATTTACTAGTAACTTGATTAAAAAACGTTTCAAACAAGAGATAATAAAAAAAACACAACACAAACTTTTGTATAATCACTTTTCAGATCAGTTCTTTTGTTTATGAACTAGAAACTAAAACATCTAGTGAAGATCAACAACGCACCGACTATGGCGTTCATTTCTCAACATTTACGAACGAGTGTCTTCCACTCCCAGTCTAAGCATGAAGTAAAATTTTGCGGGCTTTTCTAAACTCGAAATTTTACTTCATGCGCCACGCGTATTAAACACTGATTTCAAGTGAAGCATTAAGTTTATCAAAATTCGAAAAGATTGCTTAAAAATGTATATAAAAAAGTTTTAAATCATCAAATATATGTCAAAAAAAAATAGTAACAAAATCTTTTTGAAAATATTTTAGTCTCATAAAGTTCTTAATTATTTCAGTTTTTTGTTGTTAACATAAATAAAATTCGTTTAATAAAAATACCGACAAATCTAAATCATTAGATTTTTCGGTTTTTTATTAAACGAATTACATTTATGTTATGTGTTATCTTGTGTTAAAAATCACCAGAAATCATTCTGGTGATATTTAAAACAAGACTTTTAGACGTTTGATACCATATTTTTCATATTCGAATATGAATATCAAGAATACGAGAAACCACTATTTTACGGAAAATGAAATCAATAAATCGCAGATTATTAAAATATATAAATAAATGATTTTGTCGTTTTATTAACAAGTATATACTTACATTCATATAAATCCATGAAAGTATGTAATTAAACAAATGTATTACGTAAGTAGATTAATCAGAATAATTTCATCTATTACCACAAAAAAACTTACTTTGTAAATGGAGAGACTTCAATCTTACTAATAGTTGCTGGCGTCCTGAAGACTTGCTCATGCTTAATCCTTCCGGTCTTTTCATAAAAATTCAAATCTACTTTGTACAAAAAACTTCCCTGCATGTCATCAATTTGTAGATAATACAAACATCTTTCCAACCAATCGATACTCATACTGATGACATTCCCATCAACAGTAAACACCTTTCCACGTACATTATTGGCAAGATTATAGACGTACAATTCTTGCATGTCGTTGATCCAAAATACTTTCCTCTCTCTGATCAGGTAGCCCATTTCTATAGGCGTGCTGATTCCGCTCATTAAAGAGTAGTTTTGATTGGTGTCTATATCTTGAATGTAAATCGAGTCTAAGGAGGCTATTAGTAAAGTGGGTACCGGTGATTCTGTTTTCGTGTTGACTTCGTAGATGTTTGATAGATCACCGTCGCCGATTTCAGTAAAGGCTTGGACCTAAGTATAGATGAAAAAAAATAAACGGAATTATAAAATTAGCTTTTTGAGCAGATCATGTTGCATACAAAGGTTTAACAACCGTATATGATTCAACTTCAACTTCGTTATAAATCGTAATTTGCAAAATAAAACACTTTTTAACTTGGTCACTTCATCAACCTACCCACTGAGTAAACACAATTAAGTAATGTTTCATCAACAATAAAACAACGTTTAATGTTGCTACAATGTTGATATAACGTTATTTGTTTGTTTATTGCTCAGTGGGCACTGAGCAAAAAACAAACAAACAATGTTATATCAACATTGAAACATTAAGCGTTATATTAATATTGATGAAACATTACTTCAATGTGTTTGCTCAGTGGGAAGTGACTATAGTTCATAACGATAAATTCAAGTTATCAAAATTATAGTCATTTTTGTGTTTAATTTTATGAACAACTATAGATGTGCTAATACTTGCTGGCGTGTTTGCTAAAATTTTAATAAATACCTGAATATAATATGTGGTATTCTCCAATGCTCCAATTACAATATATTCCTTATCACTAGCTTCCATAACAATACTGTCGTTGTAATATGTATTATCTTCCATATACCACCAAGTCACTTTATATCCTTCTAGGATCCCATTAGAGTTGGCTGGACTATCCCAACGAAATGTAATGTTGACTTGATTAGAATTGAATCCAGCGTGCTGGTGCAAAACAAACGATCTTAAATTTCTAGGAGCGGATGGAGTTGAAGGAGGTGAATGGATTTTAACTTTTATTGGAGGTGATGAACCCCAGTATGTATAGGCTCTTAATGTAATATGAAGATACATATATGGGTCGACTTCTTTGTTGTATTTTATTGTTGGAAATGTTGTCACATCCTAAAACAATATGTTAGAATTATATCATAGGTTTAATCATAATAGTTGAAAAATCTTACAGTTGAGTTCGAATTGTTCCTTGACGTATTGGCGACAATGATTTCATAAAATACTGTCCCGCAATTTACGTTTTGGACAGGCAACCAGGTGATGTTGAAATTGTCCCATACACCAACTACTTTTACTGAGTATTTGTTGATGGCTTCAGGAATTACTGAAATGCCTTTGATGGAGGAGTTTTTAGTTGCATCTGAAATTTTAAAAATTTTTCTTTACAAAAACTTTATGTTATTAGCTATGATGCAGTTTCGGCAAATTGGCTCGTTATTACCAAACCTTTAGTCAGGGCCAGCCGGGATGTTTACAAAGATTAGTCATTTAGTATGACATACTGAATTAAGTAGACATCTAGCATTAGTAAAGAACGATAATGTTTTAAAGACGGTTTTAAAATTTAGGTTAAATTTCACTTTCAAATTTACATTTTTGATGATTTGATAAGTTTTAACATTTTCGTCAATTTGTCCTAATTTGTAATAATTATTTTAAATTTGTAATTTTTGTTAAATATCGAGATACAGCTATTTTTTCCCATATACCATATAAACATTTGTAAAATGAATGAACAAACCTAAGGAATATATTTTTAACTTTACTTTAAATCAGTGTTTCGTACGCGTGGCGCATGAAGTAAAATTTCGAGTTTAGAAAAGCCTAAAAATTTGGTTTGGTCGCTCCGCTTCGCGGAGCGACCAAACCAAATTTTTAGGCTTTTCTAAACTCGAAATTTTACTTCATGCTTAGTCTGGGATTGGAAACACTCGTTAGAGGCTTCAAATTGAAATTATTTAATAAAACAACACAAGTCTGAAAATGTACATAAAAAAATCTGAATATATATATACCTACAAGACACATTTCCATTAATTATCTCATTATTTTATTTATTTTAATATTTCTATACTATTTTTATTAATATTTTTTTAATTAGAATACCCATTTTCAATAAAATAAATAAATAGTTAAATTTAACTTGATCGATTTGTACGAAAAATTACAGACATTGAAAAAATTATAATTACATTTTTTATTCTTTTTTTTTTGGTTAAAATTGTCAATATTTAAGAATTTTATTAATTGGTAAATTTGTATATTTAATATTTCTGACGATTTCATTTAAAATGTATGTTTTTTGACAATTTTTGAAAAATATATTAAAATTAAATCTTTGATTTGGTTGGCGTTCACTTTGTGGTACATCTTTATAAAATAATATTAAAACACTTAACTTTGTTTTACCACTTTAATTAACTTTTTACAGTGACTTTAGTTTCGACTACAAGCTAGTCATTATCAAACTGAGTTTGATAATGACTAGCTTGTAGTCGAAACTATAGTCACTGTAAAAAGTTAATTAAAGTGGTAAAACAAAGTTAAGTGTTTTAATATTATATTAAAATTAATTTTGATTACTGTTATCGATTTATAAAAGTCCGCAAATTTTCTTTTTCTTTAAATTTTTGAGGATTGTTTCAATCTTGATTTTTTTAATCAATTTCAGTCGTTTCTTTCTTCATATTCTAATTTAGTTGTTTTTTTGCAGTATCTGGGAATATTTCTTTGACATTCGTTAGTTTTATAAAAGTTTTCCATTTGAAGTTTCTAACGAGTGTTTCCAATCCCAGATTAAGCATGAAGTAAGATTTCGAGTTTAGTAAAGCCTGAAAATTTGGTTTGGTCGCGAACCAAATCTTCCTCTTTGATCCTTAATACAAAACATTTTACAAATGTTTACTATTTACTTATATACTTATAGCTTTTGTTGTAACTCTTGGATTTTAAGATATTATCTATTTTATATTTAACAGTAATTTTAATAACGAAACATTCGTTTCATTTCGTTTTTCCCCTCGTCCCGTGGATCCGCGCCTATTCAAGGCCCCGCATCTTAAGTTTGCACCGGGCCCTGCTTTGGGCCGGCCCTGCATTTAATTATCAATTGGTGTGTTAAATGCGATTTCTTTGTAGATCATTTTTAAAACACATAAAAAAATACTTTTAATCTACAGATTGCAAGTTTAATCCGTCAGAAGCATGTTACAGTTTTTTTTCCAAGTTATTGAAATCTTATTTATTTATCTACTTTTAACATTATTTAATCACTGTATATTGACATAACTTGTGTTAGATAGTTGAAACAAAAAAACTTGGATTAAGTGAAGTACAAAAAGTTTAGTGTTTGATTTACAAATTAATTGATTAACTTCTACGTATTAATGAGTGGAGTCATTCCATTTGAAATGTTAAACTTACTCGGTTTGATGTAGTGAGAACTATCCATGACATACATCATATTTAATCCTAGCAAACTATTTCCTCTAATACTGGCTGTATATTTCCCTTCCAGATCACTTATAATCGCCGTTTCGTTATTCTTCAACCAAATGAGACGATTGTTGAAATAGCACAGTGAACCTTTAACATTTGGTTGAAGTATTGCTATTTCTTCAATTTTCGGTTTACCACTGTGGAAATAACGTGTTCCGGCCATTCTAGCTCTGTATAAACTGGAACTATTCAACCCTTGCAGTATCCAATAAACGTATTGATGATCTTTATCCAAAGTCAAACCGACAACTAGAAAAACAAAAGGTTGTAGTAAAAGTAAATTTCAAGTTGTAATATTATAAAGAAAGATGTAATTTAACATACCTTTCTTTCCCGAAAAATAAACAGCTGGATGATACACGAATTTGTCATCACCATTTAGCCTTGCGCATTCGACCGCAAGACCAGTCGACCAATATAAGTACCCTCTGATGGAATCAATCTCCAGTTCCTCAGCCATAACATGTAATAAAGGTTCTTGATGAGTTCCGTTTAAATAACCTCTCGTAATCTGTAATATTATTAAAAATTACTTTAATTATTTAAACAATAATATGTGGACATTTCATTATTGTCAAACTAGCTTCAACATTCCAATTGATCCAGTGAAATTCAACTGCACATGAGAAACGTTCCAATTGGTCGAATGAAATTTAGCCTTATATGGAAAATCATATAATCAAATAAAATTAAATTCATATAATAAACATTCCTATTGGTGCAGTGAACGTGTTGCTTCAGATGAGAAACATTTCAACTGGCCCATTGAAATTGTGCTTCAGATGCTTCAACTGCCATTGTTTATTAACAAACGTGATATTTGAATGAGTGTATCAAATAATTTGTATATTAACATGTGTATTACTTACAATTTGTAACTTAGGATTCATCCAATACAACTTCTTCCCCAACCAATCAATAGCAATACTCCCAGCAGCATCGATCTCATTCAACATAGCATGCTGATGCGTCTTCATGTTATACCACAACACCTTGAACTTATCCGTAACCAAATACAAATCATCCTTATACCAAGCAACTTTTTTGAAAAAGTATCCACTCATGTGGCTCTTGTGTATAGCTATTTCCACGTTCTCTCCAGAAGCGTCGGATTTTAAAAGCCCGTCCATTGAAGACCACAAAATTGTGGGTTGATTGCCGTCTGTGTTCAACTGAAGTGTTCTACCAATAAATTCTGTAGACCACGGGCCGTTTCCAAAACTAGTGTAAGCGGCTGCAATTATGCCGTATTTTGTGTTGGGTTTTAGGTTGGTGATGGTGTATGATGTGGAGTTAATGTCGCAAATTTGGGTGGAGTTTTCTTCTAAGTCTTTTATCATGATTTGGTAAGACCAATTTTGCCATGCACCTTTTCCTAAAGCAATTGAATAAATACAAAAATATCTTTTATGTCAAAGTTAATAGAAATAAAACTATTTTTAAACTGTATACTTTAAAAGTGGCCTAACTCCATTTCTCAATGATATGTGTTTGACTGTAATTTTCTTTATAATTTAAGGTTTTCAGTCATAAAATATAATTTGTGGTTAATTATATATAAAACATATATTATATATTTTGAATAATATATATATTATATATTTTGAATAATATATATATTATATATTTTGAATAATATATATATATATTATATATTTTGAATAATATATATGTTATATATTTTGAATATACTTAACCACAAATTGTTGTTTGTGAGAGAAAACCTTAAATTATGAAGATTATTTCAGTAAACAACAAAACCATAAGAAATGGAGTTAGGCCACTTTCAAAATAAAAGCCTCATTTAATGAGCTAGATGTACGCTTCCAACACAAAGTTGTTTAACTTACCTTGACCTCCTAGTAAATGAGGAATTTGCCATGTAGTTTTAGCAATATCAGTACCAAAAATAGCTTGCACAGAAGTCGGTGGGTTCACAGGTATAGGCGTTGGTTGTGAACTCGTCAAATTCACCAAAACCTTGATGTATGTTCGAGAAAACTCCAAAGGATAGGAATTATGAAAAACGCTGCTATCAGAATCCGGGTGGTATTCCTCGTACAAAATTTCATTTCCGTTGGTCCAATAAAATCTATCATTAGCCCGAGCTAGAGACACGACTTTTTCTAAACGGGGTGTTATTATTTTTTCGCGCATGTTGTTCACTTCTTTGCTATAAGGGCGAAATGTTTTGTTAAAGTTACTCCTGAATCTGCATTTGAAGTGACTTACCCATCCAATGATACGGAATTGATGGTATTGTTGTTTTGGTTAGCAACTAAAACGCGGAAATTCGTGTGGTCGACTGCGAAAGCGCCTAAATTTACTTCGGCTAGGATTAATTCCGGTTGGACTTCGTGTTTAATTCCATTGCTGATATCAGCGAGATCCAAGCGGTATAAACCGTGAGCATTTACCCAAAATAAATATCTGAAAGATACATTTAACTATTATTATAAAGGATGTTTAACAACGTCCATATTTAAAGCTGGCTACGTTTATTTCGTCCCTGAGATTGTAAACTTTTGTTGATATTCAGGACAATTCCATTCGCAAAATATTAAATTTAACATATCTTGAACAAGTTTCTCATCTTTCACGTGGTGAAATATATTTAACTATGATTTAAAAAAGAAAACACTAAATTTCACTAAATAGTGAAATTTAACCAAATGTTTTCTTTTTTAAATCATAGTTAAATTTAACGTTGCAGACCCGCGGCCCTTATGAGCCGCTACTGTAAACAGCTAATATATTAAGCACCTAAGTTGAGGCCCCTAATACTGTGAGCCCCGGGGCATTTACTCCTCTGTAAGCCCTGCTTATATCTATAATAGGCATGTCCTTAGAGGCTTTCCATGAGCAACTCTATGTATAATTCATTATTTATTATCAATTATATCAATTCTCCTACCCATTATATGGATCGACTTCGATGTGATGAGGCTTCGACATCAATCCAGCAATGGCTATTGTGAGGCCCCTCCCGTCCAAATTACACCTAGCAATCTGCCAAGCCTTTGATTGACGTTCGACTTCTCCCAAAATGTACAAATGCTCGTTCAGCCAATCCATCGATAAATCTTGTGGCGTAAAATTCACTTGGGACGGCGTCAAAATCGACTTTTTTCTTGTACTGTTCGTGTATTTGTGCAACGGCATTCTGTGCACATAACGAGCCGAATCAGATACGAAGAGCAATTGTTTACTAACGTGAATAGCTAAACCTAAAATAAAATGCCTCTGCGTTAACCACTTCTATTTTATCTCGAATTTACGTGCATATCACGAGAATTTACGTCGAATTACCGCTTTGGTTATTGATAGTTTGAATTACTCTAGAATATCAATAATCGCAAACAATTTCATATCTAACACTTTGTCAAGCATTAGTGAATTGAACGGTTGATATCTGGTTACCGAATTTCCGGTAATTGTAATTGAAAAAGTCGATCAATTTAAAACCCCAAATTGTGATACATGAAGCACTTAAAAATCATCTTACCATTTATAAACTCATTGGAATTGTATAAAATTACAGGTTCATCCATCATCGCTGTTCCTTGTTCAAATACTATATGGTGACCTCCTAATATTAGCACAGGTTTCTCAGAATCTTTGGCTGCAAAAATTAAATTTGTAGTAACGAAAGGTTGCCGCTTTTTGGAATTTTAATTCTATATTTGTCAAAAACGAACATACCTTTTGGTTGTTCAGGTGTGGTTACAGTTACATTTGCTGATGGCCCTTCTCCAGCACCATTCAACATATTTATGTGAATGGTATAATTGTGATTGGGTAACAAAGCTTTGCAAATGTAGAAGGTATGATCTGCCGGTAAATCCTGTTAAAATTATGTTAAGTAAGAGTTAAATTAATCAATTGGCTTCAATTTACCAAATACTATTCAAAAAAATTTGATACTTTCACGCAAAGTTTTGAGTGATTGAACAACATTGTTGAAGCGTCTTACAAAAATCTTTAATAAGCTCCATGCAAAGTTAATTATACATAAATGAAAATGGTAATGAGAAAAAAGTTATACATGAAATGATTCTTTTAAGTATACGTATTATCATGCACTCGTTGTAAACTTTCAGGTATTCGTGTCTTTTATAAAAGCTTCTAATTTGAAGCCTCTAACGAATGATTCCACACCTTCAATAAGCAAGAAGTAAAATTTCAAGTTTAGAAAAGCCGGAAAATTTGGATTTGGATGCGGAGAGAAGCTTCAAATAAAATGATTTAAAAAAAACTAATACCTGAGAATTGTCTCTATATCAAGACATGTATACTTAAAAGAAAAACTCCCTGTATACGTGCATACACAGTTTTTGAGCGATTTGCTTAAGTCAACGTTTTCCAAAATAATTCGGTCTCGACAATATCTTGAATCTACCTAAGTAACTAACTAAAGTATTTGCCCAAATTTGCTCTAATAAGATATTTTTGATTTGTTGGGTTTTATGAGCATATATTGTATCCGGACATTGTTCACATTATTACACAGTTTTTTTTTACCATATTTTTATAAAACAAGACTAGAACATTACTTTATTTTCTTAAAAATATACCTTTTGTTAGCCCAAATTTTAAATAATTGGTGAATCATTATTCAGGAATGATAGTGGTGCCTAAAAGAAATTAAAAACTTCATATAAGAGCAATTTTGAGCAAACATTTGAATTGGTATAGGAAAATATACATACTAAGTTATTAGAAATTAAAAAATGTACAGTTATCGACAATAAACGAGGTATGAATTTCGTTAAAACAAAATTTAAAATGTATACTTTTTAAGAGATATTTTTGAAATTGCATTTCCTTATAAAAATATAATGCGTAAAAATAAGACAATATTGTTTAAGTATAGTAATTAGATACCATTAACTAATTCTTACAAAAAATGAATTATAAATAAATACACAAAAATGTGTTTTTTTATATTTTGACAACTGCTGTATTTATAATATACAAAATTACGACTATTCGTGTAAAATGCAAACTATTATTAATTAATAAGACAATTTAAGACATTGAAACAACTACTTCCCGTACAAATACACCTCCGGATATTGAATTATACAACGAAATATTTAAAATCATATTTAATTATATTTATCGGTTAGCTGAATAGCGATAAGCTAAGAGCTCTTTATCTTTTGTTAGACACAAGATAGTTGAAAATATTGCATTCTTACCAAAATTCTTTATAAAGGAGATATCTAAAATAATTTTTCTGTAAAAATAAACATATTTTGACGATTATTAGAAACTTATGATTTGTTTATTATTGCGCACACTAATTTATGAATTTCACCCACTGTGCGTCGCGTATAAAAGGGGAATTTTAATCTATGGTATCTAAAAAGTGGGTCGTAATGTTTAAGAAGTTGGGAACCCCTGGCTTAAGTTAGTGAAGCGACCTATAAAATCCTAATATTTTCATGCAAAGTTATTTAAATATAAAAGCGTTAATAACAAAAGCATAAAGCTCAACTTACTCATACCACACATTAGGTTAGTCTTGCTGTTTTAAAAGTGTCTTTCAATAAGAAGTACTTAGTGAAAATCACATAACATAAAAAACACTTTTTATTTAAGTATTTTCGCACGGGAATAACCACTTTTGATCTATTATCACTGCACGTTCACGAAAAAGTAATCAGCGTGTTGTATAAGTAAATAGAGCTTGTCAAGAAAAATATATAACCCAAGTAGTAAAAACAACACAGAATTAGAACATGTAAGGAAGATAAAGTCAACCACCACCGTTACATAATCGCGTTGGCACACTTTTTAAAAGCCGTTCTGTTTACAAATATTTCCGAGAAATTAGATGATTCAATTACATCGCTGAGATTGATAATAATTCAGGCAACTTAAGCTCATCCTTATCGTGCTGACTGTACGCTTTGTCGTACGAGTGCTTTTATCACGGTAGCAACTGCAAATTAACAAATTCCTTCAATATCGTAAATAAGAAGAGATATCAGATGATCGTTTGTATATTAATTACGTGCTATTTAATTTGGAGATAAAAAGGTAAAATCTAAGGAGATTCAAGAAATGATTTTGTCTAGAGCCTAGCTAATTTTAAATCGATATCTCACGAATATTTCGATTATGCTCTTTACCAAATAAGTGCAGATATTATTTGGTGAAGAGCATAATCTGGAATAAAAATTTGTTGATATCAAGTTTTACGAATTTTGAATGAAGTTCTATCTAAAATGTCATAAAGGGAATTTTTCTTTTAAGTATACATAAAGTGATACACTGTAAATATTTAAGTATTATACCCAATCTAGCAGGACACAATTCATGGACCAGTTTTTATGATCCATCCTGGATATAAATAGATAGTTTTTCAAAAAAATATTTAAATGAGCTAATTCAATTCAGTGAGATATTTGAGGTGTAATAATAAAACAAATATTTTTTCGTGTAGTTCATTTTGCATGATTTTAGCATTAGGTTTTTCATTTAGCTTATGTTGTGGAGTTTTTCTTTTTTAAGTATACATAAGCATATGCTGTAATTTTTCCGACGTTCGTTGTTTTTTAATTTCAGTTAGAAGCTTAAAACGAGTGTTTCAAATCCCGCGAAGCGGAGCGACCAAACCAAATTTTCAGGCTTTTCTAAACTCGTAATTTTACTTCATGCGCCACGCGTATAAATCACTCAAACATTGTGAAATTAAATATACACTGTTAAATCAGTATTAAAAATTTACTGGTAAAGCAAGATTAAAAATATACTCCTAAACAAGAATAATATTCATTTCACAATATATCAGATTATACGCGTGACGCATGAAGTAAAATTTCGAGGTTAGAAAATCCTGAAAATTTGGTTTGGTCGCTCCGCTTCGCGGAGCGACCAAACCAACTTTTAAGGCTTTTCAAAGCTCGAAATGTTACTTCGTGCTTAACCTGGAAGTGGAAAACACTCGTTTAAAGCTTCAAACTGAATTCTTTTAGAAAAAAACAACGAATATCTATAGATGTAGAGCATATACGCTTTAATTGAGAGATGCATACTTAAAAGAAATACTTCCCGTATAAAATACATACAAAGTTAGAAAATAGTTTACTTCATGCTTAATCAGGGAGTGGAAACACTCGTTAGAAGTTTTAAACTAAATGCTTCTTAAAAAACAACGAATGCCTGTACATTTACAAAGTACGCATCGGGGTATGTACTATATACTTAATAGAAAAATGCCCTGTATGTATAAGGGCTTAATTTGCAATCAAAATGATTTTAGACATGGAGCTTTACGAATGTTGAATCACCACCTATAAAATAAAGATCCTATTATGGTAACAACATCTCCTAGGTTCATGAATCTTAAATCAAGGTCTGGAATATCATGAATGTACCAGAATTATTTCTATAATTCTAAAATAGAATAGAATTTGCTCAGAAGGCATTAGATCAAAGTAATTGAAAGATTTTATTAGAACCACGATCTATTGTATTTAGAAGAAAGTGCTTAAGTAAAGGAAAGTTAATGAAAACAGAAGAGAAAGCTAACATTGATTTTTTTATTACGAGTTAGCACCTTGAGTGCTGAGTATCCTTGTGGTTGGTTGTCTGTAATTCTGAGCACATAGGAAAGGAGAGGTCCGTGCGGGAATGGCCCAGGTTCCCAGCTAACGCTTATGCGAGTCGAGTCAATTGCTACCGCTCGTACAATATTTGGTGGTGATGCAGGAACTCCTTCTGGTCTTGTGCTAATTACCACACTCGGAGGCGACACGATTGGTTCAGTTAGATTGGAGAGTATTAACGTCACTCGAAACTGCAACAATGATTAATAGATATATTCTCAAATCTAGGAAGTAGCAAACATACATGGAAGCGATTCTGTTAAGAAATAGATGTCTATTTACTACTAATATAATGCAGGGTGTCCCAAAATAAATACCAAAGTTTCAAAGAGCTATATTTATTAAGAAATAGAATCATATGCAAAAACTTTTATATTGATATGTTCCTTCACATTGTTTAGACCAGCGTTTATTTAACTGTGGATCCTGACCCACTGTTGGGTCGTGGGTTAATTTTTGTTGGGTCGTGTAACAAGATCTTAAATGTATATTTATTAGTAAAGAACAAGATCAAGTATCTCAATAATCGAATAAGCGATAATCTAGCAGTTGAGGAAATTTGTAAGAATCGAGTAGACCACTTTTTTTTATCGATCTTCCATAATCAAAGCATTATATTTTGAATTTTACATCAAATCAGTATATTATACGCGTGGCGCATGAAGTAAAGATTCGAGTTTAGAAATGCTTAAAAAATTGGTTTGGTCGCTCCGCTTCGCTACGCGACCAAACCGAATTTTCAGGCTTTTCTAAACTCGAAATTTTACTTCATGCTTAGCCTGGGAGTGGAAAATACTCGTTTTAGTTTCAAATTGCCTTCAACCTAATCAATCTAATCTAAAAACAGTTACATACGACTAGTGATGTTAGTGGTAAGGATCTTTGTAATTACTACTGGTAATTAACCGTAAATTACGGAATATTACACAGCTGTTTCAGTAACATTGGTAACATATTTAAGTGCGCATGCGCAAGATAGGGTAAAATGTCAAAAATATATTCCCAGAGAAAATAATCTAGCAGTTAAGGAAATTTGTAAGAATCGAGTAGACCCCTTTTTTTTGTCGATCTTCCATAATCAAAGCATTATATTTTGAATTTTACATCAAATCAGTGTATTATACGCGTGGCGCATGAAGTAAAGATTCGAGTTTATAAATGCTTAAAAATTTGGTTTGGTCGCTCCGCTTCGCTACGCGACCAAACCGAATTTTCAGGCTTTTCTAAACTCGAAATTTTACTTCATGCTTATCAAGGAGTGGAAAATACTCGTTTTAGTTTCAAATTGCCAGTTACATACGACTAGTGATGTTAGTGGTAAGGATCTTTGTAATTACCACTGGTAATTAACCGTAAATTACGGAATATTACACAGCTGTTTCAGTAACACTGGTAACATATTTAAGTGCGCATGCACAAGATAAGGTAAAATGTCAAAAATATATTCCCAGAGAAAATAAACCTAAAATTTATGTTTATTTTCTGTTACAAAGTACTTTTTGAAGTGGTTTACTTCAAAATAATTAATAACAGAATATTTTCTTCCTGAAAAGTCTGAAAATTTGGCCTGAAAATTTAAAAGCCTAAAAGTTCTGCTCACCCTTCAAGTTAGTTGTTGATTGGTTTGATATCTGGCAAACATGCGAAATTAACCTGGACGTTTTTTAAATTAGATTGGTTAATTTAGTAACTGGCAAATAATGTACTTGAAAATTGTTAATCATGACCTAACCCAAATTCACGAAATATCTCCAGCTTAACTGACAGCTAGTTAAAATAATAGCTGAAAACTTTGTTTGCTGAACCTAAGGTTAGGGTGGTTGCCAGTTACTTAGGGTAGTTGTTCTTTGGGGTATAACTTGCAGTAACCCATTCTAAATAGCCTAACCCATGAAATTGCCAACCATCTTAATTTAATTTGATTTAATTAAGTGGTAACTCTAGCAACCAGAAAATTACCTAATTTTAGTCATCTAAGCCAGCATTAAAGTGGGTCACCTATTATTTGGGTACTTAAAAAGTGGGTCGCAATGTTTAAAAGTTTGAGAACCGCTGGTTTCATGTGCACTATTAGCTGTAAGAATACCGAGGCGGTATTTCAATTTCTGCCAAGCTCTCGCTAATATATCGTGAGTGGCATTCTGAATGGCACCCGATATCTTCAATTTCATTTGGTTCAAATGTATAGGAATTAATGGTTTTTTCACCAATCCGTTGACCCATCCTGACAAAAATAAATCTTGCTTTATGCGTTTGTTGTGTATTTGCAAATGCCACAAGAGTGATTGACCTATTAGACGGTCGATTTATTTTTTAAGCACATTGGTTTCATCATCACCTAACTGGTCTCGTTTAGTGGGGCATTTCCTAAATGATAACTATTCTCAAGTTTTGACAAAAAAATCTAAAAATCAAGATTTGTCACTTAATCATTGGTCTCTAAGATCTCCAGATATTACCGAAGATCTTAGAGATCAATGATGGAGTGACAAATTATGATTCCTAGATTTTTCTGTCGAAAGTTGAGGATTGGTAGCATTTGGGAAATGCCCCACTGAAAGAGACTAGTTAGGTGATGATGAAGCCACTCTGTTTAACAATTTATTCGGCTGATTCTTGATCTTCGAATCGAGGACAATCACTGTTGCAGCATTTGCAGATACAGAACAAACCCATAAAGCATTTGCTATGGCATAGCCCTATCTGCAATAGTAACTCATCAAAACAACGCAATGTTATCTTTTTGATTAACACTAACTGGCAATAAAATGAAACAAAATCATTTGCCCAACATGCCAATATATCGCACCGCAATCTCGAATGTATGGATGCCAAACAACTCTGATGTTCTTTTGTCCTATAATATACTATGTATATTTATTAGAAGAGATTATTTGCCCAACATGCCAATATATCGCACTTCAATCTCCAATATATGGGTGCCTAGCTACAGCTCCTTAAAACTTCGATGTTCATTTTGACCTGTAATATGCCTAGTACCTTGTGTCAAAACAGCTATCCAAAAATAAATATTAAATCAAAAACTCAACACTCAGATTACTACCATTCCTTTTTTTAATTGGGACTGTCTATCTCATATTACAACACTATATATTTTTGTCTGTGATTCTATGATTTTGTAAAAATCACTTCTTCCATGTATGTAAGTCTATTTATCAACTAATAATTCAAATATTAAATCCTTACCCTATATTTAGTGTATGGTTGTAAGTTATCAACGCATACTGTATCTTTAGGACCCCAGCTTTGATTCCTACAATACTGCCAAGCTCCGTCCTGTTCTTGATACTTCCATTGCAAAAAATACCGCAATCCGGCTTCTCTGGCTTCGGGGAATTTCCATTCCAACCGCAAAGAAGTCGCCGTCAGACTATCTGCCACCAAAGCTGGTGCTGGTGGGATACCTATTTTCTTTCTTAACTCGGTATAATACCTATTCACTGCATCTTTACAACCAATTATACAGTAGAGTTCTTTCGCCGATAAACGCGTCAGTCTCACTTGAATACTGCCATCCTATAAAATGTAAGAAAGAGAAAATAGATAAACAATAGCTATCATAGCAGTTACTGTAATATTAATTAGATACAATGATGAAATGCGGTAAATTTTAATAAAAAATATTATATGAGGGTAGACCCCTCACATAATATTTTTCATTGAAATTCAAAACAAGCTATCTCTCTTTAACCCAACACATCTAGGATTTATAGGTCACTTTGACAAAAGTCATTGATATTGTTAATTGTTTACATGTGATATATCAAAGTATTGTTTCGTTGAAAAACTGGCAAAATCAACTACAAGTTTAGAAAAGCCTGAAAATTTGGTTTGGTCGCGTAACGACGCGGAGCGACCAAACCAAATTTTCAGGCTTTTCTAAACTCGAAATTTTATTTCATGCGCTACGCATATAAAACACCGATTTCAAGTGAAGTTTAAAATAAACTTCGGAAGCAGTATGGTAACGATTTATATTTTTAACTTTAAAATATTTTAGTGATTTATACGCGTGGCGCATGAAGAAAATTCCAAATCTAGATAAGCCTGAACATTTGGTAGTTCTAGTAAGTGAATTTTTAGACTATGTCAACTGACGTGGGACGGGGCTCTTATCCTAATACAGTTACACAAGTCAAATAATTGATAGTTACGTAACTAACCTGAAAATAGTTACGCATAATCTAACCCAATTTCACAATCTATCATCCACCCTAACCCTATCTCAGATGAAGTTAGTCGTTGATTACTTTAATATGTGGAAAAAAAATACAATCTGACTAACTAGCAATTAACATACAAAATTAACCTAAAAGCGGTTGCACCTGACACAACCTAACTTCACAAATTCTAGCTTAGATGGTGGCTACTTAAACTAAATTGTTCGGATTACCTAATTTGCCTAGCTCTAAATTCAACTAGTTATCATCAGCTTATATATATATATATATATATATATATAAATTATTATTGGCAAATTTTAGTAATAGTAATAATATAAAAATATAATACAATTAAATAAAGTAAAAATTAAATAATTTGCCAATTGGCTATCGACCGTTGGTCTTTCCGCCTGGAATTATAGAGTTCTGTCCTTGTCAGTTATTGTGTAGGAAATGTCTTGATTGCTAATGTCGTCTATTGTCTAGTCAAATGAATTTAGTTTTCGTGATCACTAGGGTTATGAAATGATGAACTGAAATCATGAATTGTAGAGGTAAAACGTTTACGTTTGGGAGTGATATTAGGGTTTCGAGAAATGCATAAAGGGTGTAGGAGATTATAAAGGGTGGGGTTTGAGGCAAATTTATCAGCTAAATAGGATAGGATAGGTAACTTTTGTTAGTTTGTACAGCAGGAGGTTGGAGGGGTTGTGCAGTGGGTTTTGGGGGTGACAGATTTTGGTAAGCACTCTCAGGGCCGATCTTTCGTCGACTTGTAAATGTTTGAGTGTAGTAGGATGGGGATTGTGAAAGAGGATAGCGGCATAGTCAAGTAAGGGGCGGCATATCATTTTATATATATGAACGGCTGTGTTTGTGGTAATTCCTTGTTGTTTGAAGTTCAGACCTTTAAAATGAGCCGCCCGATTCTTTATTTTTGCTTTGAGGATTGTGGAGTGAGCTTTGAAAGTAAGGTTTGGGTCAAAGAGGATACCTAAATATATGCAAGTGGTTGAAGGGCGGATAACTTGATTGTTTAAAGAAATTGAGAATGTGGAGTAGTTTCCTCAGTGAAAAGGGATTAGAAGCTGGGTTTTATTGGGGTTTATGGAAATTCGCCATTTCGCAAACCACGTTTGAATGGTGTCGATAAGGCCCTGTAGAGTGCTGAGGGCTTTTGGGAGTGTGGGAGCATGTGCGATTAACGCAGTATCATCGGCGTATAGGAGAGGGTAGGCAGATTTATCAAAATATACTCAATGACATTAGAAGCGTAACACCAAGAAGGAATGATTTTTTTGAATTCATATTTTAGCAACATAGTGACTATATTTAAAGCATACATTGATAACAATTTCAACCTTGTGCCTTTTATATTTATTGTGAAAAAAAAAATATTTCACTTTTTCTTTTTTGATAAAACTATTTATATGAGCTGTTTAGTACAGATGTTTTTAGTTTTCGTGTTTCCGTTGAGTGTGTTAAGCTTAAATAAAATGCCTCAAGTCCGAAGACGTCCACAATATCACCATTTGAGTGATTTTGACCGGGGTCGAGTTGTTGCTTATCGAGATGTCGGTATGTCCTATCGCGAAATTGCCCGCCGTATTGATTCCACTGCAGCAACTGTAAACGTGTGTATCAGGTATGGACAGAAGAAGGTAGAGGAGCAAGAAGAAGACCAATTGGTCAACCAAGGCGTACCACAGAACGTCAAGATCGGCGCTTAAGACAAATAGCCCTGCGAGACCGTTTCGCTACTACGCGTCAAATCGGTGATCAATGGATTGGAGAAGAAGGTAGGCCCGTTAGTATGCGAACCTTATATCGCCGCATTCAATCCTTTGGGCTTCTTTCGTACCATCCAAGATTAGTGCTTCCTTTAACAGCGGGACTGTCGCCAAAGGTTGGACTGGTGCAGAGAACGGCAGCATTGGGAGGCAGAATGGCACGATGTCGTATTCAGCGATGAATCACGATTTTGTCTAGGCACGCATGATGGCCGTAGAAGGGTACGACGCTACCGTGGAGAACGACCTGATCTTAGGTTTGCTATTGAGAGGCATGTACACAGGACTGCTGGACTGCTAATGGTTTGGGGGGCTATTGCTTATGGTAGTCGATCACCTCTTGTATTCATTCGAGGCAGTATGACAGCTGTGCGTTATGTTGAAGACGTCATACGACCGACTTTGTTGCCTTATTTAGATGGCCGCCCAGACGTACTTTTTCAACAAGATAACGCACGTCCCCATATTGCTCGTCGAACTATGAACTTTCTTAATGAAGCTGGTGTTAATGTTTTGGCGTGGCCGCCCCGTTCGCCGGATTTAAATCCCATTGAACATGTGTGAGATATCATGGGAAGAAGAATATTCTCTTTGCACCATCCTTCACAGACTCTAGCACAGTTGATCGATGAAATTCAAGTTGCTTGGAACGAGATGCCTCAAGAAGACATCGACCATCTCATTTTGTCGATGCCCAGACGTCTACAGGAGTGTATACAGCAAAGGGGTCGCCAAACACATTATTAATTTTTTTAGATTGTTTTTTAATAAAATTTCTTGAAAATGTAATCATTTAATTCTTGATGTAAGACTACCATACTGGCAAAAAATCAAGTTAAAATAATAACTCCTTCTGGGTGTTACGCTTCTAATGCCATTGAGTATAGTTAGGATCGGGGTTGTACATATCATGGACGAGAAGGTTGTAAAGAAATGGTGATAGTGGGGATCATTGTGGAAGGCCTTGCTCAGGAGTAAAGGCGCTGGAAAAGGTGTGGCGTATTTTAACTTGAAGGGATCTGTTGTGCAGAAAACTGTCTAAGAGGTTGATTAGGTGTGGAGGTATATTAAGGGAGCTGCACTTGAACAGCAAGCCCTGGTGCCAAACGGAATCAAACACTTTTTGAATGTCTAGGAATAATATGGCAGATTTACGACCTTCAAGGCTTGCTGTTTGACAGTTGGACGTGAGAATAGATAAAGGTAGAGTTGTGGAGCGGTGTTCGGGGAATCCGAACTGGTAGGGAGGGATAAGGTCAGCTATGCTCATCAGCTTATTAAGTCAGATTGGTTACTTTAGTAACTGGCAATTAATGTAACTTAAAAATAGTTCATCATGTCCTAACGCAACTTCACGGCATCTCTCCAGCTTAACTTTACCCAAGGTTTGGCCGGTGTCCAGTTACTCAGGTTAGTTGTTCTTTAGATTGTAACTGGCAGAATGGGTTACATTCTAAAAAGCTTAACATATGAAATTACCAACTAACCTAACTTATAAAACTATCTTAATTAAGTTATCGATAACTCTAGTAACTAGCTAATTTTAGTAAGTCATCTAAGCTAGCACTAAAATGGGTTGGTACAAATTAGGTCTCTAAAAAGTTGGTCCCAACTTTTTACCATGTTTTAATGGTTGCGACCGTACAAATTCCTATCAAGATTCGTTCGATCCTGTTAAGGAAACAAACTTTAAATTTATTGTAATCAATCAGTATCTTGACACTATATACATAAATGAAATGTGTATCATAATATAAACAATGTACAAAAGAGAGAATTCAATTTGTGGCAAACAATTTCGCGGCCGGCAAAACAACGATTAATTTCCAGTCAACAACTGCTATCAATTGACTTTTTAACACTGACAAGGTTGCGACCCATAAATTACAAACATGTTGTGTTACTCTTGTACAGGGAACTTTTCATTTAAGTATACATATCCCGATGCATATACTGTACATTTTTAGGCATTCGTTCTGTGTAAAACTCCTTAATTAACTTCAGAGTATTTCGCGACCAAACAAAATTTTCAGGCTTTTGTTAACTCGAAATTTTTCTTCATACTTAATCAAAGAGTGGAAACATTCGTTAGGAATAAAATTAAATTAAACTTTTCCACAAACAACACATGCCTGAAAATTTACAATGTACAGTCGACGCAGCCCAAATGTGAACGCTCTTTTGTTGTCATGATATTTGTTACTAAAATTAATTCCTGTAATTCTGGTGTTGGCCAGTGGTATTGCAAAGAGACGGGGAAACACACATATTTGACAATAATTTTTGAGAGCTGTCAAATTTATTTGCGACGAACGACTATGATGCAAAGTGTTAATTACACCATTACATTTTGGCGCTCAGATTTGGGCTGCGTCGACTGTACGTATTCATCGGGATATGTATACTTAAAAAAAATCCCTGTATGTGTAGGAGTATTTTTTGCATACTTACGCAAACTGCTTGACACGAGGAATTCAGCGCTGATCGCCATAGTCGACAACCTTCTTCACACTGAAAAGAGAATGAGGAAATAATTAAAGTTTGCACAATGTCTAGTATTAAAAAATTAAGTTAAATATGAGTATTTCAATTGGTTTGATTTGAATCTAGAACTCATCAATGTACTTAAATATTCAAGTCCTTGATCTACAGATCAAAATTTGCTGCAAATAATTGGTAATAAATATACAGGGTGTTAATGAATTGCAGGGAAAAACTTCTAGGGCTTAAAGTATGCACAAAAACTAGCATTTTTTGTTAATAAATATATAGTCACAAGTGCTTCCTTTTAGGGACAAAGATTCGCAGATTTTTTAAAAAGTGCCTGTATCTAGGCAACTTAATTTACTGCGCAGTCTATGTTTTCATTAGACGAAAATTAATGCAAGAAAAGTCAAAATAATATTACATAAATATTAAATTATGTCAAAATTGACGTTATTTGAATGCATGTATGTACATACAGAGAGTTTTATGTAACACTGAACATTATCAATGTTAATTTTCTTACAGAGAAGTGTACATTTGCATACGTTGTACATTTTCCGACACTCGGTTTATTAAAAGAATTTATTTTGAAGCTTTAAACGAGTGTTTTCCACTCCTAGGTTAAGCATGAAGTAAAATTTCGAGTATAGAAAAGCCTGAAAATTTGGTTTGGTCGCGTAGCGCGAAGCGCGGAGCGACCAAACCAAATTTTCAGGCTTTTCTAAACTCGAAATTTTACTTAATGCGCCACCAGTGTAAAACGCTAAAACACTCTGAAGCTCAAAATATATTTCAAACTTCGCAATATGTCAGTGTTTTATACCGGTGGCGCATGAAGTAAATTTTCGAGTTTAGAAAAGCCTGAAAATTTGGATTTGCCAGGCTCGCTTCGCTCCGCCCGGCAAATCCAAATTTTCAGGCTTTTCTAAACTCGAAATTTTACTTCATGCTTAGTCTGGGAGTGGAAAACACTCGTTTTAAGTTTTGTATTGAATTCTTAAAAAAAAAAACGACGATAATAAAGTAAGTTGAGGCGTTAGGCTACAATTTGTAATGGTCATATAGGCAACACAATTTACACATAACATAAAAATGGAAAGTGTCAAATCGTATTGAATGCTTTGGTTTGACAAATCGAACATACGAAAATGAACATTGAAAATGTTTGGTGTTATATAGAACTCTCTGTATGTTTAGATCGTTTTTTTTTTAATTCCGTGTGACCTGTGCAAAGGAATTGAAAATGCAATTTAGGTTGCCTATTTTCAACTACTGCTTAAAGAATCTTTAAGCTCTATTTTCTAGAGGATAACCTAAGCATGTCTCTTTTATAAATATGCGATTGTATAAAGAATCTGTAAATAAAATTGTTGTGTTTTTAAGAAATACTAATTACTGACTGAGTTAATGAACTTAGGTGCAAATGGGTATAATTAAAATAAACTTAGTTGTTTCAATGAGCGTTTGAATTTGGTTTTGAAAGACAAATTAGTTGTAAATTGCAAAAAGTATTGCACTTTTAAGGCAGTTTCACCAAACAAGTTTAACTGGTTCAACTCTGAACTTGAGTTCAAAGTGACAATAGAATAATAGGAACTGTCATCTAGAACTTGAGTTCAGCTTGAACCTGAGTTCAACATTTCTGGTGCAACTGGGCCTTAATACTTATTTAATGCATGGTATGTTGGTACGTTTTGGCGGTGAGTCGTTTGGCCTTTGGGCCAAAGATCTTTTGTAATGAAATAAATTATCTTTCTTCTTGCAAAATAAAATAAGTATTGCTACTTCTTCAAAATAGGATGAAATTAAAGCTTTAAAGGACAAAAATATTAATTAGTCCACGCAGACGCCATGTTTGTTTGTATCAACACTTAACTTGAGTTGATTTAACTCAACACCATGAGATTTAACTTTAGTTTAGGTAATTTACAATTCTGCAATTTAGTATCAGCCTGCTTTTTATGGTGTTCAGTATGAGTTCAATAACATATTCAATTTGATAAAATGCATCTGATGCTAGTTTTATTTACAGTTAGCATCGTTTGTTTTTATGTATATTAATTAGCGCGAATTGGATAATTGAAATTAATTTGGTCAGAGTGGAAGTGCGTATGTCGCTTTCGTGGGAAAGAAAGCCTCTTCTAGTCCGTTGATGGTCAATCGTTTTGTTTTAGTTTTCGTACCGTACGCACACCAATTGTCACTTCCGTTGCACACCAATAAAAATTATCACATACACAACTACATCACTAGAAAGGCTTAATTTATGCGTGTGAAGGATACTTAGTCAATTTGTTCATCTAATTCTGTACATAAATAACGGAATAGAAGGTATGTCCGGTAAGTCATGAAAATTATGGCAGAACTTTATTCTATTTAGAATTATTATTAAATTTATTTAGTATTTATGAACACACAGGGAGTTTTTCTTTGAAGTATACGTTTTCCTAATTCAGATTATTTTCTTTAAATCTTTAGATATTCGTTGTTTTTTTTAAGAGTTTAATTTGAAGCTTTAAACGAGTGTTTTCCACTCCCAGACTAAGCATGAAGTAAAATTTCGAGTTTAGAAAAGCCCCGTGAAAATTTGTCTCGGGCTTTTCTAAACTCGAAATTTTACTTCATGCGCCACGCGTATAAAACACTGATTTCAAATGAGGTTTAAATATACATAAATTTCACAATATTTTAGTATTTTATACGAGTGGCGCATGAAGTAAAATTTCGAGTTTAGAAAAGCCCAGAAAATTTCGAGTTTAGAAAAGCCCCCGTGAACATTTTCTGGGCTTTTCTTAACTCGAAATGTTACGTATAAAACGTATAAAATACTTAAATATTGTAAAATTTATATTTTTTGGAACCTCATTTGAAATTACTGTTTTATACGCGTGACGCATGAAGTAAAATTTCGAGTTTAGAAAAGCCCGAAAAATTTATCTTGGGTCGCTGCGCGACCCTCGACAAATTTTTACGGGGCTTTTCTAAACTCGAAATTTTACTTTATGCTTAGTCTGGGAGTGGAAAACACTCATTTAAAGCTTTAAATTAACCTCATTTAAAAACACAACGAATGTCTAAAGGTTTAAAGAAAATAGGTTGAATTTGGAATACGTATACTTTAATGAAAAACTCCCTGTATATCCTTTGAGCATCAATACACCGATTCTTGTGGTTTTAGCACAGGAAATAGTCCTCCAGGAAGCCCTAGGCTAATAATAGTGCCAAAACGTCTTTTTAAGTTGAATGACTATTCAAGTTGAATGTCAACCTTGGAAACAAGTAGAACTCAAGCACAAACAGATAGTTCTGGTGTGCGGAAATATTACGGCAGCGATAAAGTTTTTTTCGGCAAAATCCGTTACTAATACCAACGAAAAATGTTCTGTAGTGTGGAGATTTCCAAGATTTTCATCAATTTTTATTCGTTTCAGAAACTTTTTGTCCTATTGCAAGTAAATTTGAATTTTTTGGAAGACCAGATCGCAATTTGCAAACATAAAAAAGCGCTTACATCTAGATTTCTGACTACACATGCGACAGTTTTAAATGTTATAATTGTACTCGTACCTAATTAGTAATTATTTGAATTGAAAATTTCAAGTCGCAAAATCGTTGTTTTAAGGGTAACAAACAACGATTTTGCGAATTGAAATTTACAATTCAAATAATTTATTTACTTTTAGAGTACTTTAGAAAACTGTACAAATGAAATAATTATATCTATTCTAGTATCTCACATAATTAATTCATTTTCTAATAGAATCATGTTTCCATTTCCTGTCAATTAAAGATGAAGCTGTATGAAAAAATAGTCCTTTACAAATGGCGCCGCGCTTTTGTCACGCTTTTCTGGTAATCTTTTGTGAGGCGTTAAATGAATGTGGGTAGTAAACATCACCTAGTTTTAAGAATGTTTAATTGAAACATACGAATTTATTAAATATTTACACTCGCATGGTGGTATTTCCGCTGTTTAACGGGTTATTCTCAATTAAAAGAAAATTAAAACAAAGCCGTTATTATTTTAAAACATGAATACTTAAATCTTTCACAATTTTGTTCAGATGACCTATGACAACTTGCAAATATGAACTGCCATTAAAATAAATATTTGTGAAAGGTGCTTTAACTTAGTTAAAAAAAATTGTCATTGTGTATCAAAAATGTAGCTGGTTTTTCGTAAATGTGACGCCAAATACTAAAATATAAGTGAGATAAACACTGGTGATATTGGAGTCCCAATTTTGATACACACTGACAGTTGTTATCAACTGAGTTAAAATACTTCTCACAAATATATATTTTAGTACCAGTTTCTAATGCTTTTGAATAAACCACACTACCCAGCAAACGCACATATAATATATATGTAAATAATACAGGGATTTTTTTTTTTTTAGGTAAACATATACATAAGCTGTAAATTTTCTGACATCAGTTATTTTAAAAGAGTTCAGTTTAAAGCCTTAAACGAGTGTTTCCACTTTCAGACTATGCATGAAGTAAAATTTTGAGTTTAGAAATACCCCGTGAAAATTTGTCGAGGAACATGTAGCGACCCGAGACAAATTTTCTGGGCTTTTCTAAACTCGAAATTTTACTTCATGCGCCACGCGTATAAAACATTGATTTCAAATGAGGTTCAAATAAACATAAATTTCAAAATATTTTAGAGTTTTATACGAGTGGCGCATAAAGTAAAATTTCGAGTTTAGAAATGCCCAAAAAATTTGTCTCGGGTCGCTGCGCGACCCTCGACTTATTTTTACGGCGCTTTTCTAAACTCGAAATTTTACTTCATGCTTAGTCTGGGGGTGGAAAACACTCGTTTAAAGCTTCAAATTGAACTATGCTATGCGTCCAAATCCAAACGTTCAGGCTTTTCTAAACTCGAAATTTAATCTGGGATTGGAAACACTCGTTAGATGCCACACATATAAAAGTAAATCACGAATTTAAAAGTATATATTATGTATATTAATTTAGAAAACTTATAAATATATGACATAAAAACTTTAGTGATATTACAGATATATTATTGAAGATTTATGTATATTTTACGTATAAATTATATAATTTTTTGTATAATATATACGGGGTCTGTTCAGATAATAACCGAACTTTTTTTTTTTAAATTATTATTCATTTTCCAGATTATTGGTCCTTGTCCACTTTAAAGTACCCCCCTTCCTAATTCACACACTTTTGCCAGCGGTGTTTTCATTTCACGAAGCAGTCCTGCATAGCTTCATTTGAGATAGCCTGTAAAATAGCGGATATTTATCTATATATTTGCTCTCGATTTTCTCCAGATATTATATAATATTTCTAAGATATTACATTAATATTATGTTTGCTGGGTATAGATTAATTTCAATGGTAAAATTACATTTTTGTGGTAAATATAATTATGTAAATATAATTATGTAAATTGTTATAAATTGAATTTTGCACCTCATTTGCGACTATAGTTTCGACTATCTTGTAGTCATTATCAAACTAAAAGTTTTAGTTTGATAATGACTACTAGATATTCGAAACTATGGTCACAAATTAAGTGCAAAATGCAGTGGCTAAACAACGTAAAAAGTGTTTTATTTACAAGTGTATTTAAGATGTACTACAAAGTGAACGCCTACAACACAAAACTGTTACAAATTGCTCAACTGCTTTCTAGAATAGACGATTCAAAATAAAAAAAAAACTAATAACAAGTACGAAAAAAAAAACAATCAAGCTTTAATATCAATATATAAATGAGTAAAATGTATTTAAACATTGCAAACTCATTTTCCTTGAGAGGTTACAGGTTGTCCTACTTGTAATATGATAAACATTAAGCATATGTGATCAAATTAATACATTCTGCAGAAGCTTGTATACATGCAGAATAACATGGCTGATGTTTTCTCGACTGTCTAAAAAACATGTAAACAATTTTTACTCTTTCAAGGGTACATTTAAGTGTAAACACATAAAATATGATATACACGTATAAGTTTATGAAACATAAGTCGATGTCGAATATGTATAAATAAGATAAGATACTGGATTTTAAAAATGTAATGATTTCAAGATTAGATCTCTTTTAAATATTTGACATTTCAATAGTTTTTTAAATACTTGATTTTTTTAATTTTTAAAGCATTTCTTCTTCAAAATACTCATCAATGATTGACCCATTTTCTTTCAATTTTTTTCAAGCTCCGATGTTTCAAATATATCCTCAATACTTGAATTAATTTTCTTATAAGATATACAACTTGACCTAATTCTTTTAACCCATTAAGCGTTAATGCAACATTATTAAGTTTTTCTATTTAAATTACTAAATAAGTTAATTTGATACATTGTATTATTTGACATGACTTGAGAAAGTGTGAAGAAAAATGTAAATATTTTGTTATTTAAATATTTTTCTTCTTACTCAATTTAAAAAGTATTTTTAAGTGTATTTCTAGCTTTACAATATTTCAATGTTTTATGCGCGTGGCGCATGAAGTATAATTTCAGGCTCTTCTAAACTCGAAATTTTACTTCATGCTTAATCTAGAAGTGGAAACACTCGATCGGAACTTTAAACTGAACGCTTTTATAATATCGACGAAAACCTGAGTATTTACAGCGTATACAACATGTATATTTAAAAGAAAATGTCCCAGTATGTAATATAATAAGTCATTCATAGAAATCATGAAAAGAAGTGCAGAATTGTACCTAAAATCAACTATTAGAATTAACTCTATAATTGCTCGGTCATTAATAGGTTAATAGTTGTCGTTTTAAGATTTCATCAATATTTGATTGATTTATTCTGAATGTTATAAAATATTTTAAAGTATTAAGAGGAGTGTTAGGCCATGTAAAATTTGTATGCACTGAACTTTTTGTAACAGAATGGCGGAAACAGATTTTTTTAACTGTTTTATTTAACGCAGAAATATTGTTTGTTAAGAGCAGGGTTTCTCAACTGGGGAGGCACGCTACATTAGGGGGGCGTGGCAACATATCAAGGGGTGCGCGACAGATTTCCTTAAGAGTAGGTAAAGTGAAATAAGGCTATAATGGTGTTCAATCTAACTAAAAAGCCCAAATAATATCAGGGAGGGGAGGGGCGTGGATTATTCCTTCGGGGGTGGGGGGGGTGGTACCTGAAAAGGGTTGAGGTTTAGAGGTCTATTTCGACATAAAGTAATTTATTATTTATATGGAAATAAAAGTTCATATAAAGATTCTATTTTCACCATTTTATTATATAATGGTCAGTCAATCTTGACGTGTAAAAGACAGAAAGCAATACATCGAAGCGATAATCTCTCTGGATTCGAAGTAGTTTTGCTTCCATGTAACCAATTTAAATGTTCCGCCATCTTATATGACGTTAAGAAATGACAAGAAGTTCAAGTGACTTGCCCCCTCTTAATTTGAATGTTCTACTATCTTATATGACGTTTAAAAGTGACTATGAAGTTCAAGCGATTTTTAAGCCAAAATTGACAACTGAGCACCTAACCACCCTCTTAATCAATTTTTGACTTATTATCATTTAACAATTTTCCAATTTCATCACAAAACAAGGAATTCCTGCAAATTACAGCGTTTGGTAAATTTGCAGGAATGCGTTGTTTTGTGATGAAATTTGAAAACTGTTAAAAGATAATAAGCCAAAAAAGATGGGGGTTAGGTGCTCGGTTGTCAATTTCGGCTTAAACATCGCTTAAACTTCATAGTCACTTGCTTAAACTTCATAGTCACTTTTAAACAAATGTTCACGGGGCTTTTCTAAACTCGAAATTTTACTTCATGCTTAGTGTAGGAGTGGAAAGCACTCGTTTAAAGCGTCAAATTGAACTCTTTAAAAAAAAAACAACGAATGTCTGAAAATTTACAGGTTATGCAAACAGGGAATGTTTTATTTCGGTATACAAATCCCTATGTATACCCAGATAAAAAAAAACGCACTGTACATATAAATAATAACAGACAAGATAAATAGATATAAAACACGATATGAAATTAATAAGTAAATCTATAATAGGTGTATATGAATAAATGTGGAAAAAGGAAATGCTCGAGATTAAAACATAAAATGCAAAATAAATATCAAATTAATAAAATAGTCAAAATTTATTTATTAAATATCCTTATTGTGCACCAACGTGAGTAGCTTGAAATAAAGCTATCTCATTTTACAGAAGAAGAGTAGAATAAAAATCTGTTCTCGTGCCTGTGCTTTTTTGAATTAAAGATAAATATTTTCAAAAATTATTTTATCCAAACTAAGATAACTCAATTCATTTTTAAAATATAGAAAGTGTTATTCATAACCTACTCTCAACAAGAAAGTAAAGAATGTATTAAACATTTCATCATTATCAAACACCGTAAATTTATAAAAAACTAGCAGAGCATGGTTTCGATCCACGGACCTCTGGGTTATGGGCCCAGCACGCTTCCACTGCGCCACTCTGCTCTTATCAAAATTTAGGCGATTTAGTTTTCCATAAATCTATAACTTGTAAATTATACCCATAAATGATGAAATAATTTAGCAACAATATAACCATTTTAAGCACAAGAAATTAACTGATTTATTAATAGATGTTATTAGACACATTTCAATCGATAGTATAGTCTTGAAATTTTACTTTCTATTAAAATGTTACTTTTTGTTAACTAGATTTGAGTCATAAAAAAAATATTTTTTTTATTTATAAACGGAATGTACTTTTACAAAAGTTTATTTGTACCATACTAATTATCTATTTATTTATTAAAACATTTACAGATATTACTAGAGTGCAGTGTTGCTATATTTGAAATATATATAAATAATAACCATTGAAAATAAGAATATTTTTACACTTTGAAGAATATTTGTATTATTGTTAAGATGAATACAGTGTTTTATAACTACACACTAAATCAGTGTTTAATAATATTTTGAATTTTTCGCTTCACTTTACTATGCAATTTATCCAAATTTTCCGGCTTTTCTAAACTCGAAAAATTTATTTTATGCGCCAGGCGTATAAAATAATATTTTGTTGTGTAGCTATCGGTATAATAATTAATTAAAATATCGATATAATATCGAAATTTAGCGACTGTAAATGTTATTAAAGCATAATATGTAATGACGAATAGAGGATGATTAGTAAAAATTACTATAGTGTAATTCATCGAAGCAATAATTGATGTATCAATCGATAATATAATCGATATATTTATATCATAGATATAATTCAATAATCGATTATATTTTGTAATGGTTCGATTTGCCCGCTTTTCGCCTTGAACTTGTTTGTTATTTTTAAGGCTCAGTATGCTCGCATTTTAATTACCAACGAAAACTATCTCATCACATCCTTTTCTATACTTTATAATAATAATAATAATAAATTGTCTTTATTCAAAAATTCAGGAATATTACAAAAGAGAATAACATACAGTAGTGCAGGCGAAGTTCAACTTCATGACTTTTGTAAATTCTTAGCGTCGAATATTAAATTATATTTGTCCAAATATACATTTTGCACAGGACCCTTATTGGCTCATTACAATTTTAATAACCGACTAATTCGATTGTCTTATCTCAATTATTCCCATCACTACTAGAGCCCTGAACGGGCTGACTTTTTGCGGCCCGGCCCGGCCCGCCAGTAAATGTAGCAAGCCCGACCCGGCCCGGCCCGGTTATGAAATAACTGACTTGAGCCCGGCCCGACCCGGGTAAATAATAGAACGGGCGCCGTCAATATTTTAGTATGAATAATTCAACATTTTTTACAGAGTTTTAAAACACTAGTTTATTAAGATTCATCACACTTATAAATATATATTTACTTGTTTATAGATATAGTTTGCAAATAAAAATAAAAACAAGCTTTAAAAATAAACAGTCACTCAGGCCCGGCCCGGCCCGGACCGTTCTCATATTTTGGATTGAAGGCCCGGCCCGCTTGAGAATGTTCGAGGCCCGAGTCCCGCCCGTGCAGTGCTCTAATCACTACTCTAGATCAGTGGTGAGCAAACTCTGGGAGTAAATTTTTCAGGGTTGTTAAATTCCAGGGATTGTATTTAACAAAAAAAGGCTTTTCAACAACATATGTTTTATTCGTAGCTATTAAGAAAACTGTCTACTGTCTATCCAGGGGCCGGGACAACATTTTTCACAAAATACTGGTCGCAAATGGAAAAAGTTTGCGCGCCACTGCTCTAGATCAGTAATTAAGACAACTACATACACGCAAACCGAACCATTTCTCACAAATATTACTTTTACATACTTTTTTATAGAGTGCGATCATTTGAAACGTAATTTAGAGTAGGCTTTTAATTTTAAATTAGATTGGCACTACTGATTGTTAACACATAGTTTACCATAACCTACAAATTTATTCTATCATTCAATTAGTATTCCGGGCAAACGCACAAAACAAAATGCCGGTTACTCTAAATGATAATTAAAACGATCGCACGGTATAACTCCAAAAATTCTAGCTAGAATATTTATTTTAAAAATATTAGTTGTTGGTACTCTTATTATGTTTATAGTAGCATAACAACATATACACTATAGGATGTAGGTGATTGAAGCGTGATGGTTATATAAAAGCGCAAACATTTATTGGCAATTACATTTTCTATCTAATGAAAAATTTCCGGCGCCTGCACACCATATAAAGTCCAACGCTTATCAACAACGATTAAAACACATGGATTACAACATAAACAGAGATTCCCGCCAAAACGTCGACTCCCGTATATTTACATTATAAATCACCCTAAAAGAACACCCAAGTCACCCATAAAACAAGGCGCCAGACGATTAAAAACAGAAGCACCTTGTAAACACTAAACAACATTGATAAGAGGCGCCGACTGCAGAAATATATAAAAAAAGAAGATCATTAAGCATTTCAAGATGTCATAATCAAAACAACATATTTGTAAACTACTGATTGATTTTTAATAGTTTTAAAATCCATTTAGAATTTTATTTATATATAAAATAAAATCTCATTTAATACTAACGAGTGTCTATAAACTGTCGGTTGCTTTAAAAAAACAAATTACATAGCTTAGATTAAGTTATACGATTCGATGAATCTCGGAAACGTCAAATAAATTTATTAATAGCCCCGTTCATCAGAGACAACAGTTGGGAGTTTACTGGCAACTGTTAGGGGATTCTCTGATGACCGGATTGTTAATCGTAAACGTGTTTGAGATTTTTGCAATCCTACCAAATAGACCGACCGAAGTACCGTTCATTAGATACCAACATACATCACAAACAAATCCAAACATGTTAAATGTTAAACATTTTAATGAACGGGCCGGGCCCATTATGAGTAATTACGTATGCATGTTTTTGAAGTCAGAACCTACTGGGATGCCGACAGTTTATAGACACTCGGTAAATAAAAAATATAAAGATAAAAATAAAAAATAAAGTATGATTAGATAAATAATTCATATTAAATATTATATACTTTGGTAGGTTTTACTAACACAATTGCCTCTCATATTATTTTCCGCAACCTTCGAACTAGAACGGAAACAATGATCAGAGACCATTTTTGGTCCAGTTTAAGTGTTTAATGCAGTAAGAAATTGCCCCCGAAATAGCCAAACAACAAAAAATAAAATGAAGAAATAGTTAAAGTAATTATAATCCTTATTGAGATGACGATTAAATATGAAAAAGGTAATATCTCAAAGTCTAAGAGTTACAACAAAAGGTATATTAGTAAACATTTGTAGAATGTATTGAAGTGAGGAACAAACATAAGGGATGGATGTATTATGAAATTCACTTTAAATCAGTGTTATATACGCGTGACACATGAAGTAAAAATTCGGTTTAGAAAAGCGTGAAAATTTGGTTTGGTCGACCAAACCAAATTTTAGGCTTTCCTAACTCGAAATTTCACTTCATGCTTATTCTAGGATTAGAAACACTCGTTAAAAGCTTTATATTGAAAGAAAATTTACATCGGTAAACCGTGATATGTATACCTAAAAGAAACATTCCATTTTCTGGCCAGGGCCAGATACAAACAAATAAAAATATCTAAATTGAAATCTTGAAAAGTGACCAAATCACTAAATAGCCTTATTAGAATTTACAAAAATTGTAAAAAATAAAAATTTTACGGTTTGTATATTACTACAAAATTTACAGCAATGCCATAGCCAGGGCAGGGTATGGCGGTTCAAACACACCCGAAATTTTCAAAATTGTACATTTTTGTATGTAAAAGAGAGCAAAAACACCCATTTTTTTCTGGCTACGGCCTTGATTTACAGAATTCGTTAAAAATTTCGAAGTTGTGACAACCATGAAAATAATCTACATTTGTAAATAAAAAAGTAATAATAATAATTTTATCATTTAATGTCAAACACTTTATAAAATAATATTAAAGTTTCTAGAGATAATATGAAAAATGATCCAATGACCTGCGTCTACATTCAATTTGTGTTTATTGACACAAAGTTATAACATACGCGATACTTTTTACAACTCTTTATTTAATTTTTTTTTGATATTCTCAATACTTCCCGAAATTTGCAAAATGTTTGGTTTGAAAATGTTGACGAAAACAATACTTTTCCTTTGTACTGCATATGGGGAAAGTGAATATTGTATAAAAATCGGAAGACATAAATATACCATGTTCGTGAAAATTGATGAAAATCCGGAAACTTTAAAACTAAGAAAATCATCAAAAGTATGTCAACTTGACATAAGTCGGCGGCAGCCGACATTTGGACTATAATAACAGTGGACATAAGTCGGCGCTAGCCGATATTTAGTCAATCGTGTCAACTTGACATAAGTCGGCGTCATATGGGAAAAGTCGACATTTGGACTATAATGACAGTTGACATAAGACGGCGCCAGCCGATATTTAACCAATCGTGCCAACTTGACACGAGTTTGAATTGAACTATAATGAGATCACCATGTCATTGTTTTTCTTTGTGACAGTTACGATACACATTTTGATAGTAGTGACACATTTTAAAGTAACAAGTGTCTTCCAATCCCAGACTAAGCATGAAGTAAAATTTCGAGTTTAGAAAAGCCCCGCGTAGAAAATTTGTCGAGGGTCGCGCACCAAACCAAATATTCAGGCTTTTCTAAACTCGAAATTTTACTTCATGCGCCACGCGTATAAAACACTGATTTTAGATGAAGTTCAAAATATTCTACTAAAGCAATCAGCTAAAAATGTGTATTCTGAACATCACATCAAATCAGTGTTTAGTACGCGTGGCGCATGAATTAAAATTTCGAGTTTAGAAAAGCCTGAATATTTGGTTTGGTCGCTCCGCGCTTCGCGCTACGCGACCAAACCAAATATTCAGGCTTTTCTAAACTCGAAATTTTACTTCATGCTTAATCTAGGAGTGGAAAACACTCGTCTGCAAGTTCAATTTGAAATATTTGTAAAAACAACGAGTATCTGAATATTTACAGCGTATACACTATATTGAGATTTGTAAACTTAAAAGACTCTCTGTAAATCTGAGATATTAAATTTAATTTCGCATCCTGAACTGGCACCTTGAGATTTTTCATAACTCCAATTTAACATTAAACACTGTAAATTCATCATGTATGTAATCTTTGTGAAGTTATGGAAATAAAGACCTATTATTATTATTATTATTTATTATTATTATTATTATTAATAATAAATAATATGCAGCGTACAAAAAATGTTTTTGTGCACCAGAAAAATGCTAGGGCTGAAAGGATTAAGTAGAACAATAAATATAATTTAAAAATAATATGTCAACATACAAAGAGTTTTATGTAAGACCGAACATTTTCATCCAATACAATTAGACACCTTTAATTTTCAAGTTATGTGTAAATTGGATTGCTTATATGACTATTACAAATTGTAGACAATCAATCGCAATTAATGCCTTGTACATATAGGGAGTTTTTCTTTCAAGTATACATGTCCCAATTACAGGGTATATACCGTAAATCTTTAGATAACCGTTGTTTATTTAAATAAGTTTAATATTTCCTTTAGGTAAACATAAACATACGTTGTACATTTGCTGACGCTTGGTTTATTGAAAGAATTTAATTTGAAGCTTAAAAGAGTGTTTTCCACCCCCAAACTAAGCATGAAGTAAAATTTCGAGTTTAGAAAAGCCTGAAAATTTGGTTTGGTCGCGTAGCGCGAAGCGCGGAGCAGCCAAACCAAATTTTCAGGCTTTTCTAAACTCGAAATTTTACTTCATGCGCCACCGGTACAAAGCACTGACATATTACAAAGTTTAAAACACACCGCTAAGCTTTACATTGCATCAGTGTTGTGTACCGGTGGCGCATGAAGTAAAATTTCGAGTTTAGAAAAGCCTGAAAATTTGGTTTGGCCGCTGCGCGCTTCGCGCTACGCGACCAAACTAAATTTTCAGGCTTTTCTAAACTCGAAATTTTACTTCATGCTTAGCCTGGGAGTGGAAAACACTCGTTTAAAGTTTAAAATTAAATTCTTTTAACAAACCGAGCGTCGGCAAATGTACAACGTATGTTTACGTATACCTAAAAGAAAAATTCTCGTTATGAACATGTTCGGTGTTACATAAAACTCTCTGTATATTAATTACTTTTTAACTGTACAAATTGTATGTAAGATTGAACATATTACGGATGGTATTATATTACATAAGCGTATAGAGTTTGTTAGATAGCAGAAGTGTGTCACATTTGAAAAAGTCCGTTGCGGGGCATCAATCACGGTCACAAATAAAATTGAAATTTATTACAATCGTCCACGTCCTCCTCAACATACCAGAGCTGAACACGCTAAATGGGTCCATTAACACCCCCTTTATCACACAATCTGCAATACAGTTATCAACAGTTCAATTTTGTCGTTTTGTTCAAAGGAAATCTAAACACAAATTACAAATGAGTACCTACATATTCCAATTTAGTATGATACAATATACAGGGAGTCCGTATTTCGTGGAAATGCATTCGAATCGCTGTTATTTGAAGAAATAGAGAGTCGTTTAAATTAAAACAAAGTTTCGTATTTTAGGGCCCAATATTAATCTGAAAATAAATTTGAAATATCTTTTTTCATTTTCGAGATATTGTCGCTGTTGTTTTGTTTTCGTTTTATTTTTTTAAAAATTATGTAATCTAGACATTTATAACTTTGACAGTTCTCTTTCTTCTCGTAACTGAATGGCTAACCGCCTAAGTCAATTCCCTAATATTCATCTCATCCCCCAACCCGATTTCCATCCATCATCCTTCCTTAAAAAAAATAACTTTGACATTATACAGGCACTTTTCATGAAGAATCTAGCACTGTTTGAATGGCGATAATTAGCTGTTTTTGTAAAAATATTAGGTTTTTACAAAACCAGTTACTAAAAAATTAGCAAATTGAAAACACGATCAAATTTGATTTGAAAAATCTATTAATTTACATTTTTTGGTTGCTGTAGTAAATGTTGAATTTTTTGTTCACTTGTGTTAATTTTTACAAGATTTTGTAGATTTTTTGTTCAGTCTAACGAAGTTTGCTGGTTTTTACGATTTTATTTAAAATAAAAATAATAAATTTACAACACACAAATCATTAAAATTAATCAATTAATATTATCCTTTAATAAAGAAACATAAAATAAAACTAGAGCGTTTCTTCACTAGATTTATAAAAATAATAATATCCATTATTATATAAAATTTATGGTGTTTTTTAAAATTTTACATACAGGGTGTTTCACCTAAAATTTCCCAGTCTAATTACCAAGAAACTAAAAATGTTATTAAAGTTTCATTTAAATACAAATAGATAAAATGTAATTTAATCCACACAAATCGTTACTATTAATATATAATAGTAAAGCAATATCAAATTTAAAAAAAATATATGTATACAGGGAGTTTCACCTAAACTCCGGAGACTAATTACCAAGAAACTAAAAATATTATTAAAGTTTTGTTTGTTATAATCAATAGATATCATTCAAGGCTTCAAATTAAGATAGAGTTGGTATCATTCATAATTACAGTTTCGCTGTCAGAAGCGTGAGAAAGTGTCATTCGATGACACTGGTCGGCATGAAAATCGGCCCTGACACCATTCCTGCTGATTCTTATGTAAAATGACCTCCTGAATCCAAATATGACCACCGTTTTCCCCCATCACCCACCGTTTTCGGGGGAGGCCCTCCACCTATTTTTATCACTTTTCGATGATTTGGAGGGATGAAAAGGATTATTTTAGCCTTTACGTTTCTTCTGAGGGGCTAGAGAGGGGACAAGTTCCAAAACATGAAGATTTGGGGGGGGCATTTGCCCCCTTAAATTGTAAAAAAATCCTTAAAAATGATCGATTTTTCCGTTTTCTTCGCCGTTTTTTCACTTATTTTCTACATATTCCAGCTTCCATCCCCCCTCATCCTCCCCCAAACAATAAAAATATATAGCAACAATATATAGCAACAATAATTAAAATATATAGCAACAATTCGGAAGATTCACTGTACCACGCTGGGGGTCTCAATACCTCGCGCGCACAGGTTTGCCCAAGAATTTTCATGCTTTGACAGGTTTAAACTTGCATTGGTCTTGTCACTATAGACCTGCACTGTAATCCTTATCTTCCCTCAGTACATCTCTAGCGATCGTAGAGTCAACTTATCGGTGCTTTAGGCGGGGATTCTGTGTTTCCAAGTTGTTTAAATTGTGTATAACGGTAGAAATTTTTTAATTCCGGCTTTTTCCAAGTGAATTACAGTACGTGAGTATGAGTTGTGATTAATATCGAGCATTTATTTACTGTTTAATTATGCCACGCGAGTGTAAAAATCATCCCGATAGCTTCTGCTATGTTTGCGGGGAATTGACTTTAAAAGCGCAACGAAAACCCCTTTCTCCGCTTCTTAAAACTGCTTATAAATTTTACTTTGATTGCCAAGTTGGCGATCAGGACAAGAATTGGGCTCCAACAGTTTGCTGCACTGCATGTTACAGTAGCTTGACCAAATGGCTGAAAGGTACCCGTAAATCAATGCCATTTGCTGTGCCCATGGCTTGGCGCGAACCTCGCTGTCATCTCACAGAATGTTACTTTTCTATGACTTCCACCGTCGGGTTATCTAGCAAAAGTAAGCATACAATTCAGTATCCTAATATCCCTTCAGCTCTAAGACCAGTTCCTCACAACGAATCTTTGCCAATCCCAGTGCCCCCAAAAACCTATACTCTAGAGCCAGAAACGGATTTGAAAGACTTTGAGCCACAGCCTGGACCATCTTATGATACGTTCACCGATGATGAAGAGTGTTCTGCTGATTCAGCTCATCGAAAACCTCACCTCGTTACTCAATCGGAATTGAATGATCTCGTCAGGGATTTGGAGTTACCTAAGAGTAAATCTCAACTTCTTGGATCTCGACTTCAGGAGTGGAATCTCTTAGAAAAGGGTATAAAAATCTTTTCTTACAGGACTAGGCAGTCAACCCTGAAATTACTTTTTTCGGCAGATGAAGGCTTAGTGTTCTGCCCTAATTCAAATGCATAGATGATAGAACTGAAGATGCCATGCGACCCAGACAAATGGAGACTGTTTATAGACACATCAAAGACAAGCTTGAAAGTTGTCCTATTGGCCAATGGGAATGAGTTACCATCACTCCCGGTTGCATACTCTGTGGATATGAAGGAGGCGTACGAAAACATCAGCCGGATTCTTGATCAAATCAAATACCATGATTATAATTGAAAACTTTGCGCTGACTTAAAAGTTGTTGCTCTACTCATGGGCCTGCAATCGGGCTTCACAAAATACTGCTGCTTCCTATGCGAATGGGACAGCCGAGCCCGAGACAAACATTACATCGTACGGAACTGGCCTCTGCGAGCAAGTTTTAATCCCGGTCAGAAAAACGTCGCTCACGATCCTCTGGTCCCGAAGGAAAATATTTACTTGCCGCCTTTGCACATCAAACTCGGATTGATCAAACAGTTTGTGAAAGCAATGGACAAGACCGGTGATGCATTTCAATTTTTGAAAACTAGATTCCCTCGTCTTAGTGAGGCTAAAATCAAGGAAGGAGTTTTCGTGGGCCCCCAGATTAGACAACTTTTCCAAGATTCGACGTTTATTGAACACCTGAATCGAAAAGAAAAACGAGCTTGGATTGCATTCCAAAACGTGTGTGAGAACTTTTTGGGTAACAACAAAAGTGATGATTATGTCGCTCATGTCGAGGAATTGCTGTCAGCGTACAAGGCCATGGGGTGTAACATGTCTCTTAAAGTGCATTTTCTTCACTCACACCTGGACTTCTTCCCTGAAAATTTAGGAGCAGTTTCGGATGAACACAGGGAACGGTTTCATCAAGACATCTCTAAGTTCGAGAGGAGATTTTCGGGGAAGTGGAATGCGAGCATGTTAGCAAAGTACTGCTGGTTTTTGATACGAGAAACTTCTACCTCAGGGTACAAAAGGAAAGCAAGCACCAAATGAAGGTACTTATCTTAGTTATTTATTATTCTTTACATTTATTATTTTACATTTATTATTTTACTTTTTATTTATTATTCTTTACAGCTAAAATAATCCTTTTCACCCCTCCAATGGATGGGGGAAACGGGGGAGTATTGAGAGCGCCAGCGTGGTACAGTGAATCTTCCGAACTGTTGCTATATATTTTTATTATTGTTGCTATATATTTTTATTATTGTTGCTATATATTGTTGCAATATATTTTTATTATTTGGGGGTGTTTGGGGAGGATGAGGGGGAATGTAAGCTGGAATATGTAGAAAATAAGTGAAAAAACTGCGAAAAAAACGGAAAAAATTGATCATTTTTAATGATTTTTTTACAATTTAAGGGGGCAAATCCCCCCCAAATCTACCTCCTTGCTACAAATGTTCATGTTTTGGAACTTTTCATCTCTCTAGCCCCTCAGAAGAAATGTAAAGGCTAAAATAATCCTTTTCATCCCTCCAAATTATCGAAAAGTGATAAAAATAGGTGGGGGGGGGCTCCCCCGAAAACGGTGGGTGATGGGGCAAAACGGAGGTCATATTCGGATTCAGGAGGTCATTTTACATATGAATCAGAAGGAATGGTGTCAGGGCTCGAAAAAAAAATGTGTGATCAGAACTTTGGAAGTGACTTTTTCTAAAAGAATATAATATTTTAAGACATGTTTATCATATGCATGTTTTTAATTAAATTGGCTATTTTTAAGTCATAACCAATTTTTATATTAAAATTAGCATATCTAACAATAACAATTATTAAAATACATTGGAAATAACAAAACAATAGTAATCATTTAATTTTTGTCAACATTTTTTTTTTAATTGTTAAACAATAGTTATAAAAGATACTCAATCGTTTTACCGAATTGAAAAATATACATTTCAAATCGTTTCAAACTACTCACCATTCTCTTAATTCAAATATTAAATATTTTCTGACAATAATGTCAGCCTATGACATAGCAGACTTGATTAATAAAATTAACGCAAGGTGTGTAGCAATTAAATAAAGATCTCTATTAAATGCTTGTCATGTTTCTATGTTTCTCTTCGGAAACGATTTGAAGTGTGTATTTTTCAATCTGGTAAAACGTTTAGGTATCTATATATTATTATTTATTCATATTATTATTATTTTATAATTTCCAATGTATATTAATAATTGTTAGATATGCTAATTTTGAGAAGTTGTAAAGTAAAGTAAAGTATTTATTTACGGATATCTCCTTTGATATTAAAAAAAAAATACAAACTACTACTAGTACTAAACTAAAACTACTAAAAATTTGTTATAACTTAAAAATGGTCAACTTAAGTTAAAATATGCATATACCAGAGCTAGGACGAATCCTCGTAAAAAAGATTCGAATCACGAATCCGAATCACCTAATATGATTCGAATCACGAATACTCGAATAAGGGATTCGTACGAGATAAATATGATACGAATCAAAGATTCGAATTCTGTTTTTTCGAATCACGAATACAAATCCTTTAAGAATAAATTTGATTTTATTCTTTTTTTGCAACCATTAATGTATGAATATCGTTACCAGTTGTTTTGACAAAAATATTCAAAACCTAATTATTTATTAATAACACTGAACATCGTTGATAACAGACTAAATATCTGACTCCCTGTTACTCTGATTAAAGATGTATTTGTGTGTTTCTGAACTTCACTTTAAATCAGTGTTTTGTACGCGTGGCGCATGAAGTAAAATTTCGAGTTTAGAAAAGCACGAAAATTTGTTTCGGGTCGCTGTGCGACCCTCGACAAATTTTCACGGGGCTTTTCTAAACTCGAAATTTTACTTCATGCTTAGCCTAGGAGTGGAAACACCCGTTCACAACTTCAAATTAAACTTTATTATAAAATCGACGAATGCCTGAAAATTAGGTAAATAAAAAATTCTCCGAATATCAATAAAACCGGGAAAGTCAGAGACAAGTCATGGAATTATATTCGAATTGACCAAACCACTAACAAAAGAGCCATATGATATATTAAATTTGTCAAATTCAGCAGGTAATTTACAAAACACGTAAAAATTTATAAAATTAACTTAAATATTGACAAAAACAATGAAAACAATTTAACAAAATGGGGGTTTCCCATAGAAGAAAGTTATATTAAAAAGCCAGGGAAAATCTTGAATCGGGGATATATCGAAAAATGTTACATTTCTGTTTGTGGCTAACATGTCAGTTTTACTTCAAATAATATTAAATGAAATTTTGAAAAAGTAGATTACTATCTAAAAGAACATTTTCATTAAATGTTCTTATCAAAGCATTCAGTTTGAAGTTTCGAACCAGCGTTTCCACTACCAGACTAAGCATGAAGTAAAATTTCGAGTTTAGAAATTTTACTTCATGTGCCACGCATAAAAAACACTGATTTAACGAGAAATTTAAAAACACGCAAAAGACATTTTTTATGTTAATCTTCACAATTAATTAAAGTTATTTTTGATGATTTAAATCCTTTTGTAAGTATTCGAATCCTTTTATAATTATTCGAATCTTTTTATAAATATTTGAATCCTTTTATAAATATTCAAATCCTTTTATAAATATTCGAATCCTTTTATTAGGATTCGAATCACCCACATTTGGATTCGAATACGAATCCTCTTAAAAAAGTGTAACGAATCCGGATCACGAATCCAGTTGAACTAAAGTATTCAAATGCCTCTTTTGAATCCTCTAAAAGGATTCGAATCCTCGATTCGAATCCTGAATGATTCGAATCCTGCCCAGCTCTGGCATGTACTAAAAATGTCTTAAAATATTCAATTCTTTTAGAAAAAGTCACTTTCAAAGTTCTGAATGACATTTTCTCACGCCTCTGACAGTGAATCCGTAATTATGAGTGATACCAATTCTATAGTATTTTTAATACCTATTTGGAATTACCAGTCGTTTTAGTGACTAAACGTATGTGGCTTCTTGAACACACACACAAAATTAGGTTAGGAACATGTCATGTCAAATGGCTGACATCTAAACCATTATTCTTAGGGCATTGGTGGAGCAATATTAATTAATTTCATAATGTGGAACATAATAATTTATATAGACGTTATGCTATTATGTTATTATAACACAACTAAAAGTTCTATAAAATATATTATATAACCCGGAGGATCTAAACACGTAATGGATTTCAAATTTATATGGAATATGTCTGCAAACGTTTCCCTGGGCAAAAAGGCATATATTTCTTTCCAAGCCATTCTATAAGACGTTTTTTGCTCCAGCTTTGATAAAGAACTTTTCGAGATCTCAATTTCTGGTGATTTTTCCATAAATTGCCAGTAAATAGTTTCCAAAGTAATATATTTCTTTCGGGCATACATTTTGTAAATCACTTCCCTTAAAAAATGCAGAGTATTCTTCGTAATTCGAGTTTTGCTCAGGGAAACGATTGCAGACATATTCCTTCTAAACTCGAAATCCGTTGCTCTGTTTTCTTCTTGTAGGTTGTGTAATGTGCTTTGTGGAACTCTTAAGACTTTGGACGCTTTTTGAATTGCCTTAAATCATGCGCCACGCGTATAAAACACAGATTTCAAGTAAAGTTTTATTATACATATATTTCACAATATTCTAGTATTTTAAACGCGTGGCGCATGAAGTAAAATTTCGAGTTTAGAAAAGCCCAGAAAATTTGTCTCGGGTCGCTGCGCGACCCTCCACAAATTTTCACGGGGCTTTTCTAAACTCGAAATTTTACTTTATGCTTAGTCTGGGAGTGGAAAACACTCTTTTTAAGCTTCAAATTGAACTTAAAAAAGAAACAAGGAATATCTAAAGATTTACAGAAAATAGGCTGAATTTGAAGCTTCAAACGAGTGCTTTGCACTCCCAGACTAATATTCCTTGTTTTTTTAAGTTCAATGTAAAGCTTTAAATGAGTGTTTTCCACTCCCAGACTAAGCATGAAGTAAAATTTCGAGTTTCGATTTTGAAAATAACTTACTGTATTAAGCATAAGCTTTTTGGATTCATCGGAATATCGCAGTTTAGTAGTTTATTTTTGCTTTATTTAATGACATTAACAGACATCAAACTTTTGACGTAACATCTAATTAGTAATCGACGTTCATTTAAGTTGGTAATTTTTTGTTTCATCTGATTCATGATGGATAAATAAGGATGAGGATATTCCAAATGGGTATTAAAAATACTATATTCTAGTTTAAAGCCTTGAATGACATCTATTGATTATAACAAACAAAACTTTAATAATATTTTTAGTTTCTTGGTAATTAGTTTACAGAATTTTAGGTGAAACACCCTGTATACATATTTCTTTTTTTTAATTTGATATTTCTATACTATTATTTATTAATAGTAACGATTTGTGTGGATTCAATTACATTTTATCGATTTGTATATGAAATTACAAAAATCGAAAAAATTATAATTGTATCTTGTTCTCTAACTTTTGATTCAATTGCATTTTATCGATTTTCATAAAAAATATATTTGGTATTTTTCTTGAAATTGTTAATTATTTCACAAATGTTAATGATGATTATTATATTATATTATATTATATTAACTTAGAAAACAGAAAACACTTAGTTTTTGAGATATTTCAAAAGTTGTGTGTTTTATCTAGTTATTGGTGTGTGACAGTGTATGTGTCGATACAATTGAAAAATGTTTCAAATAAAAATTGTAGGAAATGAAAAACTAAAGATTTTTTGTAGACTCACTTTTTGTCATAGCACTCTTAGTTTTTGGGTTATTTAATAAATAGTGTTTTTTATCTAATCATTGATTTGTGTCAGTGTGTGTGTGTTGATACAATTGGAAAATGTTTCAAATAAAAGTTGTAAGTAATATAATATTAAAAAATTTTTGTATCTTCCTTTTTTGTCATAGCACTCTTAGTTTTCGAGATATTCAATAAATAGTGTTTTTTATCTAGTCATTGGTTTGTGTCAGTATGTGTTGATCCAATTGAAAAAGTTTCAAATAAAAGTTGTAGTTATCAAAAAGTTGAAGACATTTTAAAAATAATAATGCTACAAATATTTTAAAAGTGATTTAATACGCAATTTACGGGGGAAAGTACTATGATGGACACATCACCATTTTTTGTGAATAGTTTTGGAAAAATAATAATAAAAGTAGAATTAATTTAGTTTCAGCAACTTTTTCATATTGTTGATGTTTAAATCATCATATCATTAACGGGAAAAGTGCTAAGATGGACATATCATTTTTTTTATTTTTTATTTTTTTTTATTTTAATGCTATGTTTTGTGTGATCGCACAAACTCGGGTTGGTTCTGCTTATGTCCCTCCCTGGTCAAAATCCTAACTACACCCATGGTTCAGAGTTGAATAAAACTGTAACTGTATTTATTAATAATTTAAAATACTCTATTGATATTAATATTAATCTCTACACACAAGTGTTGCTCTCAACTAAATATAAACACAAGTTACGATCATCAAGTTTAATTACAATTAAATACAATTTCCTGTCCAATTATCCCCCTGAATATTTTTTCAAGAGACAAAAAACCAGTTAGATTCACAAAAGCATAAACAAACTTATTAAACAACCAGCGGCAATTGTTATCAATTACACCCCTTGTTTCATAATTATTTATTTATTGGTTAAAGCCAAGGGAGCTCAGCACATACATAGATGCAGTTATAATAAGGGAACGAATAAATGGCTTTTAACTGACGCAATAATTTAGTGAGACAAAGCAGACGGGTTGCCTAATTCCCCACTTCCTCATTAAGCCGTTCAGTAGGCCTGGTTATGTTTTGTTCGCTTCGTTCACGTTCATGATTGTAATCACCATCATCACCAACATACAAATATACAAACAGGCTGGATCCGCACTCACCCTTCTGCAACTTGCAATTAAGAGTGTGCTTCTGGTCTTCATCTGTATCATATATGTTGTGTCTAGCTACCCCACTTCAGCAGCCATGTGTTCGTTATGGCTTCTAAGGTTTTAAGAGCGCTGATAGTGACGTTATTTACGTGAGTCGATTTTTAACGGGGATGTCTATTTTTAATTTGATTTAATTTGTAAGCAAGGGAAAAAGATATTTTTAATCCCAAGAAAGCTTTAGATCATGAGTGGCTAACCCGCGGACCGTCGGGTGTCGGTTTGAGAATTGTAACTTTTATTCTACACAAACCTCAATAATTATAAAATTTATTGTAGCCAATAAGAAAATGTACTTTTTTCAAGAACGCCTATAATAAGATTTTAGAAAGATTAACTGTTTAGACTTTTCGTGTCTTAAATCCAGTGTTTTAAACATGTTTAAAAACAGCCATCGTGTTTTAAACGGTTTTGTTTTAAATCTTAAATTTGTTTAAAACATATCTGTGGTTTTGAGGAAAAACCAGTGAAGTCACTTTTTCGTGATTTCGAGTTATTTGCGTTTGAAGTTTTACAAGTCAACTTCTTAAGTACTTTAAAATAGCTCCAAATATCTATCTTATATTATTTATATTTTACAAAAAGCATTAAATTCATGTTTAACTTGTAAAAATGTTTGTTATTAGTTTAACGTGCATCTAAATAAAACATAACTGTTTTTTCCGCAAAAAATATCACATAACTGGTTTTTCCTCAAAAATAACACCTCACCGGTTAGGTTTTGCCGAAATTACGCGAAAGCTATATCAGTTAACATTGTATCGAGGTCAGAAAATAAAAATGTAGATGAATATGTATTTAAGTCCGTGCTTAACTCAACTTAACTAAAAAAGTGACTTAACTGGTTTTTCCTCAAAACCACAGCTATTTTAGACGTTAAATTTATTTAAAACGTGTTTATTATTATTTATTCGTTGTTTATTTTCAATATTTCAATTTGAATCTTTAAACGAGGGTTTTCCACTCCCAGACTAAGCATGAAGTAAAATTTCGAGTTTAGAAAAGCCTGAAAATTTGGATTGGCCGCGTAGCGAAGCGGAGCGGCCAATCCAAATTAGGCTTTTCTAAACTCGAAATTTTACTTCATGCGCCACGCGTATAAAACACTGAAATATCGTTAAGTTTAAAATATACGGCTTTAGCAATCTAATATGCAGATATGAATAAAACATGAGTCAAATTCTGCGCTGAACAAATTGTTTAAAACAGTGATTATAGACAACCCAATAACTATAACGTACATTAGGTTGCCTATAATCGGTGTTGTATGTGTGTGTTTTTTTAACTTCACTGTAAATCAGTGTTTTTAAGCGTGGCGCATGAAGTAAAATTTCGAGTTTAGAAAAGCCTAATTTGGATTGGCCGCTTCGCTTCGCTACGCGGCCAATCCAAATTCTTAGGCTTTTCTAAACTCGAAATTTTACTTCATGCTTAGTCTGGGAGTGGAAAACACTCGTTAAAAGCCTCAAATTAACCGAATTGAAACAACGAATTCTCGCAAATTTAAAAAACGCTGTAATTATCTGGATATGTATACTCAAAAGAAAAATGCACTGTATGTTCTGTTTTAAACATGTTTTAAATACGCTTTAAACATGTTTTTTATTGTTAATGTTTTAAACACTGTTTCGATGAAAAAAAACACGTTATGTAAAAAAACTGTTTGTTTTAATTAAAATGAAAAAAAAATGTTTTTTTATAGCCCTGATTAAATCTTGCTGGCAACAAAGTAAGAAGAAATTGAGTAAGAAGAAATTGAGGAAAATTTGTTGAAACAACCAAAATGATGTAAATAAAAACGGTAATGTTCATTGAATTTATATCAATATTAATATTCGAAACTTTATACTGTTTTTCTTTTTCATTTAAGTTGACTTTTATATATTTAACATTTTTATTTACCAATTAAACATTTAGAAAATTAATCAAAATGAGATAAAATCTAAGTAGAATATGTTGAACTTAACAATATTTCAGTGTTTTATACGCCTGACGCATGAAGTAAAATTTCGAGTTTAGAAAAGCCTAATTTGGATTGGTCGCTCCGCTTCGCTACGCGCCCAATCCAAATTTTCAGGCTTTTCTAAACTCGAAATTTTACTTCATGCTTAATCTGGGATTGCAAACACTCGTTAGAAGCTTAAAATTGAAAGCTTTTGCAAAAACAACAAATGTCTCTAAATTTACAGCAAAAATAGTGATATACCTAAAAAAAATCCCTAAATATAGCGGTATAAATGAAATTAATTAATTAATTATATTAACGAAATTTATATAATAGTGCGAAAATTATTAAAATGTACTAAATAAGTAAACTTGATTGAACATTTTATAAGTTAATGAAATTCTACAAAATTTACGAAAACTTATAAAAATCACAGATATTGGTTAAAATAGGTATATATAACTGAAATCTTTGAAAATTAATGAAAACCTAAGAATAAGTAATCCTACAAAAACGATCAAAATCATGAGTCACAGAAAAATTAAAGTTCAGTTGAAAATGGTTGAAAATTATAGTTGATGTGTCAACTTAGACAAAAATATGAATTATTTGTCTATGTTGCATTTTTTTTATAAATGAAATTATTATATAGTTTATTTAATATAATATAATATATAGTTTATTTACGGATAACCATTTTACAATACAAAATATGAAACAAACTGGTAATAGATCCTAAAACAAGTAAGATTACAATAAATATACACAAAATAAAGCACAAAACATATTAATAAATAAATTAAATTTACAAAATTTCTATAATTGTGCGAAAATTATTAAAATGTACTAAATAAGTAAACTTGATTGAACATTTTATAAGTTATTATTTTACAAATATTAATTATTTGTCTATGTTGCATTTTTGTGAGTCTGTTTATTTACTACTTTTTGCCATACTTTTGTACCATATAATTATATTGACTAAACTTGACTCACCCATGAACGTATCATTATTTCAATTTGAAAATTAATAAATTGGATTGGATAGAATTGGATTTCATGAAGATCAACATTATTTATAATACTCCTATAAAAATTGATCGAAATTTTAAACATTGACAAAAATGAAACATAAAACTTTATCAAAATTTCAGTCATTAACACAGGGAGTTTTTCTTTTAAGAATATCAGTGAATATTCCAATTACATCGTATATGCTGTCTATTTTCTACTCCAAGAAGCTGATTATCAATTTAATTTAAAGTTAAAGCTCGTTTTTGCAAAAATGTAAATAATTTTTTCTATTTTGTAAAACGAGTCAGTTGTAGGTTGCAAAATGAATGGCACTTTTATTGTTTTTTTAATTTAATAAGGTCGAAAATGTACATGTTATTTGGCCATAAGAACAAACAACGATTAGTTTTCTACAATAGCAAAATATAGCTTTGAAACTTGTACAAATTGTACGTTGAAGCTATACAAATAAATTGACACTATTTTTTTTCTCAAAAAGACGTTCCTTAAATTAAATATAAATTAAATAATGGAATACTGCCTAATTATCTTATAAATTCATGAAATATTTACATAAGAAACAGTATTTCTTCTTCATATTGCTTTAAATTATTGAAGTAAATATTATAATCATATTGCGTTAAATTGATAGATCTAAAATACGTAGTAAATTAAATTAATCGTTGCTTAGAAATCTCCATAAGAGCAATGTAATTTATGAATAATTTCCTAAATTATTTATACAGTGCGCGTTTGTTTGGCTCAGCATATGGCTTCATTGCAATTGACCAAATTTTATAAACGGCTGGGGTGGGAGACTTTGTCGCTTACTTAGCTTAGTACTTGAAGATTCAGTGCTCGAATTTCAGATTCTAGTTTAGAAAACAATCGAAAAATTTCCGGATTTTATACTTAAGATGTCATAGGCGCAATTCAGATTTAAGGCCTCTAAATATTTTCGATACAAGTTTTCTTTAATTTACAAATAATGTTACTTTATAACATTTAGGAGTAATCTACAAAAACTGGAATAGTCTATAGGTCTGTTTATTATATGAACTAGTGCAGCACTTTTTACCCCTGCAATTGTAAATGTAAAGTTACACTAACTTAAACTGTGACGTCACAAAATTGAACTCAGTTCAACTTAGTGCAGTACAAACTAAGAAACCTAATGTCCCTACCTTTTTAAATACCCTTAAAACTTATTTTATTTTGGTAATGAATTATTTTGTGATTAAAACAAAATGGCAAAAATCAAAAAAAGCCGAATTTTAATAGAAAATTAATAAATCTCGAAACGCGTCTATAGATGGCCTGAATAATTTGAACCAAATTGTTACATTTGCAGTAGGTTGCTGTATGTAACAGCAAACACTTGTTGTATAATTCAATGTCCGTCGGGGTATTAGCCCGGGAAGTAGTTGTTTCAATTATTGTTTGATATAGTCTTTGTAAGACTAACTTGTTGTAGATTGCGAAAAGAATCGCACTTTTAATGTTTGAAGTATTCTGCAACCAAGAATTGGCAATTTCATTTATACTTAGAAAATTAATTGTTTTGTTGTGAAATAAATAAACTTTAATCTGATGTTAATGAAAACAAAATTGATTGACTCCTAGGAAAATTACAGTTGCTTAAAGTTAACTCAAATATGTGTAGTATATGTTTGATTTATATTTATAAAAAATCAACAAATCATCAAATTTTAATAAACGTTAAAAAAGTAATAAACTTTGCACCAACAAAATTGATTAACAACGAAATTACAGTTGTTCAAAGTTAAAAGTATTTTTTTGAAGTGCAGGAAACATGTGATTCCTTCAAACATTCAACAATGCGTCATAATTTGATTAAATTAAAAAAAAAAATATTAAGAAAAAATTTACGTTAGAACAATATAAATATTCCTTTCTTAATAATCTTTGATAATTATAATGAAACATAAATGATTAGCACTTAAAAAAGCTATGTTTAATCAATTTCAAACTGTAATTTCGCTTCCAATGAATTAAAATTGATTTTTTTTCTAACGTTCAAAAAATTGAAAATACATTTTTTGAACGTTAGAAAAAAAATCAAATTTAATTCATTGGAAGCGAAATTACAGTTTGAAATTGATTAAACATAGCTTTTTTAAGTGCTGATAATTTATGTTTCGTTATAATTATTTTTTGAACGTTAGAAAAAAAATCAATTTTAATTCATTGGAAGCGAAATTACAGTTTGAAATTGATTAAACATAGCTTTTTTAAGTGCTAATAATTTATGTTTCGTTATAATTATCAAAGATTATTAAGAAAGGAATATTTATATTGTTCTAACGTAAATAAATTTCATTATTTTCTAAATGGAATCTGAGAATGTACATAAACCTACACGACTACGTCCATTTAACGAATTTATTTTGTTAAAAATAATAAAGTTATTTATACATTCCTATACAAAATTCCTATAATAAATATGTTGCATATTTTCAATTTGGTTCTCATTAATCACTTGACGAAACATGTTTACCATATTGCTTTGAGAATGACGATAAGTCGAAACTAGTCGGAGAGAATAAAAAATATTAGTGAAACAAACCAAGTGACTTTTATTTAATTATCAATGTTGCATATTATTTCCAAATTCACAATATTCTTATATGGTATGGTTTGAAATATAACTATTACATGTGTATATTTTTAGGATTGTTTTTTATAAAAATTTGAATAAAAATTTCGAACAAAAACGAGTTTCTGAATTATCGACGTTTCTTTGTTACCTACAAAAATAATTTTAATTGAAAAAATATATCTTAAATATGCATATGCATACGCTGTAAATTTTCCAGCATTCGTTGTTTTTTAAAAAAGTTCAATTTGTAGCTTAAACTAGTGTTTTCCAACCCCAGACTAAGCATGAAGTAAAATTTCGAGTTTAGAAAAGCCCCGCGTAGAAAATTTGTCGAGGGTCGCGCAGCGACCCGAGACAAATTTTCACGGGGCTTTTCTAAACTCGAAATTTTACTTCATGCGCCACGCTTATAAAACACTGAACTGTTGTAAAGTTTCAAATATTTTGAACATATAAAATCAGTGATATGTACGCGTGGCGGATGAATTAAAATTTCGAGTTTAGAAAAACCTGAAAATTAAGTTTTGTCGCTTCGCTTCGCGACCAAGCCAAATTTCCAGGTTTTTGTAAACTTGAAATTTTACTTCATGCTTAACCTAAGAGTGAAAATACTTGTTAGAAGTTTCCAATTGAAATATAAAAAACAAATGCCTTAACATTTACATGAATCAGAATATCTATACTTGATAGACATTTTTATAGGCAACATAAATTTATAATGATTGTAATATATAATTATATAATAATTAAGTTAATATAAAAATAAGTATTTTAAATAAAACAAGTTAAAACAATTGGATGTATGTCGATTGAAATTAAAATCGTGAAAATGTATCCAGCTTACTTGTCTACTGTAATTCAATACCCATTAATTTTCCCGGCGTGATCAAAACAAATAAACAAACAACGCGCTCCGCACTCATAATTTATATTATTCGTTGTGATAAAATTCGGCAGACACTATAAACCAATAAATAATTAAAACTACTTTCAGCAAATTTGCTCTTTTAGCGCCATCTCGTACCCTAGAAACACACTACCAGCAAAAATTCTCCCTCTTAAGTTGCAAATTACATTCCTTACGTTTTTGAGAAAGATATTTTTTCTTTTCTTCTGCTGATAATTAAAAAATACGTTTTTGATTGCTATTAAAATGTCGCCTAATATTATAGCTGCAGGATGTAACAATTTCTCAAAAAATTGGCTAAAGTATGCAGGCAGTGTTTTTTTTTTATTCTTCCCTTCAATAACAAAATGATCAAACCAATGGGGCTGATAAGATCTTGAACCAGATGCAGTTGTTTTAACTTTAATCGCTGCTGCTGGTGACATATTGAGTATCCAAAATTAATAGTTATAACAATAAAAAAACTCAGTTTGAATTATAAATAAACTTCTTTGCAATCAGTTGAAAATGCGAAATAAGACAAAATTAATGAATTGCAGTTATGAAAAACGTTTATATTTGTCAATTAAACACTTTAAACTTTGTGTGTATAACACTTATTTATTTTTCGTGACTGCACGTTTGATACTGGTAAGCTAAAGTTGCCGAATCTGCAGTCACGAAAAATAAATAAGTGTTGTACAAACTTTAAAGTGTTTTATTGTTAAATTAATATGTATACCGAAGTAGCAGCCTCCAAAATACTTTTATATTTGTAGTCAAACATATGTTTGGCACCGATTTCAAATATGTATTTCATTGATATTTATTTTTTTTTTAAATATATCAGTCGGTGATACGCACGTCACAGGTTCGCCAACACTGTATTAGTACATAAAAATATCGATAAATATCACATGCGTTAGAAAAAGTAATGTTTGCCTGACATGGGGGACTATACAGAGATTTTTCTTTTAAGTATGCATATTCCGATTGTAAATTTTCAGGCATTCGTTGATTTTTATTTTGAAAGCATTCAATACTAACCAGACAGTGGAAACGAAGTTACCTAGTTATTGTATTCGGGAAAAAATGTATGCAAATGATTTATAGATCATTCAAGAAAATAGTAAGAACTCATTGTGTTGACAGACAACATATTTTAAGTTATTTATAGTATGAATGGCGTTAGATTAGTCCAACGGATATGTTAAGTAGAGTGGCATTGTTGTACTTGTGACAGCACATACACACTCACAGTATGGTAAGTATGTAAATGCGGGATGAAATGGCCGTTATCAAGTTATCAATGAAGGAGGCGCTTCAGGTCACTTCTAGGTCGCCTCTTGGAGCCTCTCTCGACTCAGCTCTGCTTGACCCTACGACTTAAAATGCCACCCGTCCGCCTTATCTATCACTGCCACATAAATATCGCATTATTAAATTGATTTCACAGCGCGTGCTTTCTTTTACGGATTATCTAACATCATAAACCATCGACATGTACAAATATTAAGCGGTTGAGAAAATAAACAAAATTGTTGTGATTTTGTATCTGGGTTCTAATGTCGGGGAATTTCGAACATTTTTTTAATTGATGTTGTTATTAATAACTACAGATTATTTATTTATAATTTAATAGTAAGTTAATTTGTCGAAACTACAGTCACAGTAAATAAATAAAGTGTTATGCAGGGTGAGTTTTTTTTCTCAAGTTCTCTATGGGAAAAAATATAAAAAATAAAAACGGTTAAATTTGCAAAGTAGTACAGTTTTACTAAATTAGTCTGAACATGTTAATAAGTTTTATTGTGTTTAAAATTGGTTTTTAGGTGAAGAAAAAAAAAAGTTGTTATAAGAGAGTTCAATTTAGATACACTCGAATTTGAATAGATTTTTTCCTTTAACAATTACTCCTACATTGTAGATATGCATCAGTTGAGTGAACACAATTTATACAAAAATTCTGCCTCATTATGTTAAAATATATCATTGTGATGAATTCTTGAAGATATGACAAAATAAGCAGACCAAGATTAAATTAAATATTTATTACTATACATATTTGAAATATGTATTCCTCAAATAAAATATATTTTCTTGAGCTCCCAGTTTATCGTAGCCTGCTTTATAGAAAATGTGACTTTCATCAAGTGATTTCACTTTGTATGTTGTTCAAGTTGAGCAAAATAGTCAACACTGATTTGGTGTTTTCCATAATTTATAAATCAAATAACTCGTTGGTCATGTTTCATCTTTTTATTTGTTTTCTAAATAAACTGTAAGTGTATAATTGCAGTACAATAAGCCACCTAGGCTGCAGTGCATCCGGATCCGAAAGAAAGACGGTCCCCACAGGAAAAAAAAAGTGTATAATTAGTTCTATGATACGTTTTCAACTCTATGTAAAGGATCATTTAATTATATACACAGACGTCGATTAACGCTGAGTCCACATAACTGACATAATTATGTCTATTTGCTGCCAGAGTTAATTTGTGCAAATAAGTTTGACGAATGTAAACGCAATTGATGTGTAATACATGTGTGAACCGTTAAAAAAATGTAATGTTTCTTACAAATTAGACATCGTCCATTTTTGGAAAACTGATGAACTATATTACTACTTAACACCAGGGTTGTTATGTTTAAAATACTTTGTTTTAAAACAGTGTTTTAAACATGTTTAAAAACAGCCGTCGTATTTTAAATGGTTTTGTTTTAAACATGTTTTAGATGTTAAATTCGTTTAAAACATGTTTTAAGCGCTAATTTTGTTTAAAAAGTTTATTTATTGTCTTAAATTAGTTAGACTATTTTTATACTTCTTTATTAAACATTTTTTGTTTACGTTTTCAAATTTTAGTTAAATTGTTGAAGATGTTTCAAATTACATTATTAAAAATAATATTTTATCAGAATAAAGTATCACAGTTATATGTGCATAAATGTGATTTTAAACATTTTCAACCTTATTAATAGAATTTCCTTTAATTTCATTATAGTTTAATGCTAATTAATCTCTACTAGACGCAATCGAACACGATACTAACATTTCGTATTATAAGAGCAAAATCTACATGTTATTAGTTAGTTTTGAAATAATCATAAAATGAACGTAGCAACATTACATTTTCGTGTGTTCTAACTTCATTGTAATCAAGTAATTTAGAAGGTATGTTACACTGTTTTTTTTTATGTTCGTATAAATATATTTCTTCTAATATATTATTAGATTGATATTTACTTGTAATGAGTGTCTTCACTCCCAAACTAAGCATGAAGAAAAATTTCGAGTTTAGAAAAGCCCCGCGAAAATTTGCCGAGGGTCGTGCAGCGACCCGAGACAAATTTTCTAGGCTTTTCTAAACTCGAAATTTTACTTCATGCGCCACGCGTATAAAACACTGATTTCAAGTGAAGTTCAAAACATACTGATAAGGTTATACATTTATGATTTATTGCAATATTAAATGCATTCTAAATAACCCTATTTTTTATGACAGTTGAGGTTTTGTATAAAACTTAAATTAAATTATTAGTTGTATTAACGCTGTATATTAATAAGGCTGGTTATTATGATTTGAAAAAGAAAACACTTGGTTAAATTTCACCAATGTTAAAATTAGTGACATTTAACCAAGTGTTTTCTTTTTCAAATCGTAGTTAAATATGTCTCACCACGCCAAAGATGAGAAACTTGTCTAAGATAAGGCTGGTTATGTTTAAAACAGGTTTTAAACACGTTTTTAAACATGTTTTTAATTGTTAATGTATTAAACACTGTTTCATTGAAAAAAGCACGTTTTGTAAAAAAAACTGTTTGTTTTAATTATAATGAAAAAAACGTTTTTTTTAACAACCCTGCTTTATTTACTCTATTAGTTATTTCAAATATAACAGTTGACAGTTGTTGGCACAAATGTTGATAAAGCCCATTTGCACAAGCCATTGAAAAGTCTAAACAGTTTTAGTTATTAAAATTTGTAAAAATTTAAAACAGTTTTTCTCAATACATACATTCTAATTAATTTTTCCTACAACCGCTCCAGAAAACAGAAATTTCACTGCTATACCTGTGCATGTCAATTGTATATTTCTATTTTAACAAGTAACTAGTTTTGATAGTAAAATCCTCAAACATCAGTGGAAAAGCAAATTGGTATTCACATGTAAACCGAAGCTTTCAAAGCTTGTCAAACAATCTACTATTCCAAATATATTCTAGAATAACAGCATTCTTAGAAAGGTCTTTCACTAATACAAAGTCTTTCACTTTCTCATTATATTATTATAATGCAAATAATGCATGTTATTTCTAATAGTGAACGACCTAGATGGTTTACCTAATTGAATTAAACATTATTGCAGAAAGAACAGGAATCTGTCAGCAATTTCAGAAGGATATTTTAATGTGACACAATTATTAAATAGAGTACGATGCGATATAATTCCTATGTACACAGAAATATATTATTTAAATGTAACTTAAACGGTACGATAACCCTAATTTATTTATTGGTCCATTCACGCACGCCCACCACAGCCCATTTATAAATTTGCACGACTTAACACAAATTGCCTTAACACATTTTTTGTGATCTCCAAGGATCAAGTGAAAGTGAAATGGTTGTGCTTCGAAAATGTAAAGTGCAACATGAATTTGCTGGATAATAACGTTTAAATTATAACATGTATACCAACAATATTAAAATTATATTTCTAGAACTTTCTGGAAATCAACTTGTAAAGATAACTTATTTAAGTAACATTAACTAAAAAAGAGAAAATCGAAGGCCTTCTAAATTACTATATACAGCGATCTTTTCTTTTAAGTATACATACCGGGAAATTTTCTTTTAAGAATACATATGCATACGTTTTTTTTTAAGAGTTCAATTTGAAGCTTTAAACGAGCGTTTCCACTCCCAGACTAAGCGTGAAGTAAAATTTCGAGTTTAGAAAAGCCTGAAAATTTGGTTTGGTCGCGTAGCGCGAAGCGCGGAGCGACCAAACCAAATTTTCAGGCTTTTCTAAACTCGAAATTTTACTTCATGCGCTACGCGTATTAAACACTGAAAACACTGAAATCTTGTGTACAAGTGAACTTCGCTTGAAATCAGTGTCTTGTACGCGTGGCGCATGAAGTAAAATTTCGAGTTTAGAAAAGCCTGAAAATTTGGTTTGGCCGCTCCGCGCTTCGCGCTACGCGACCAAACTAAATTTTCAGGCTTTTCTAAACTCGAAATTTTACTTCATGCTTAATCTGGGAGTGGAAAACACTCGTTTTAAGTTTCAAATTGAACTCTTTTAAGAAGCAACGATATCGGAAAATTTACAACGCATGCTGTTTTTATATTGCTTATTCATTTTCACAAACATGAGAATAAGTCGCGCGACCAAACCAAATTTTCAGGCTTTTCTAATCTCGAAATTTTACTTCATGCTTAATCTGTGAGTGGAAAACACTCGTTTTAAGTTTCAAATTGAACTCATTTAAGAAGCAACGAATATCGGAAAATTTACAGCGCATGCTGTTTTTATATTGCTTATTCATTTTCACAAACATGAGAATAAGTCGCGCGACCAAACCAAATTTTCAGGCTTTTCTAAACTCGAAATTTTACTTCATGCGCCACGCGTTTAAAACACAGATTTAGAGTGAAGTTAAAATATATATCTTTAACGTACTGCATACAGCATATACGCTGTAATCGGGATATATATATATATATACTTAAAAGAAAAAACTTCCTGTATGTATACTTAAAAAAAAATCCCTGTATCCAATATTATACAGGATTTTTTTTTATTTTATATTATATTTTTTATTTTATATCTTAGGCATACATTTTGAGGAAGAAACCTTCATTTTTCTCAATTATTACATTTTTTTTATCATAAAGAAACTATTAACAATTTTCAAATGTAAGTTTAGACGAAAATGTGAAAATATTCTCAACTTATGATTCTGGAACTAGGAAAATACGTGTAATAAAGTATAAACATTTAATCAGCACAATTATACATTCATCAATTAAATGATTCAAGTAAGTGTTGCGTTTTATGTATTTCTAGTTATGAATGGGGATTTTTTTCGCGTGGCAATTAATTTTGGCGAGTGTGCGCGAATTTAGTGTGTCAATTGAAATTGGCGGAGTCAAATAGATTGTGGTGCATCTTCAAGTACGAAACAGTTAGGCGCAATAAGAATAATTGCCTAAATTTATTAACGTTGATGGTTGGTTAAGATGGATTTGGTGCAATTACGACTGCGCCTCCAATTAAAACACGCACATTCATCAAGGAATTAACAAGTCGGTCGCATTCGAATTAACACAGTATAGATTCAATATACATACATAAAAATCAAATAGATTGCCTCATATTAATTTTGTACTAATTTAAATATTAAATGTGTTACACCGTTTTTGTTTGTGAAAATGTGTGTCATCTGCTGAATTGTTTAATTGAAATTTACTTCTAACCGGTCTTTCCACTCCCTGATTAAGCATGAGGTAAAATTTTGAGTTTATAAAAGCCTGAAGCGTAGCGACCAAACCAAATTTTCAGGCTGGTATCTGGTATAAGTAGTGCGCATTGCTGCACTGCACTTAGACCTCATTAGGCCCATTGTGCTGAAATTTTCAGGCTATTCTAAACTAAAAGCTTTACTTCATGCGACACGCATATAAAACACTACTTTCAAGTAAGGTTCAAAATATACTGATTAGGTATGTACAGTTGCGAGAGAAAAAAAACTAGTACAGCAGGGAGCTTTAGCCACTTCTAAAATATCTTTTTTTATTCTTGTAAAACAAACTTATCATGTACAGATTAACAACAATTTTTTTCTTGTCCAACAGGAAAGAGGGTGCTTTTGTTGACATGCACTTCATTAGCAATGTTTCTAATGCTAAACCGTCTCTAAACGGGTCGTTGTTATCGCTTTTTGCGTTTCAGTCAGTTGAGGCATGTCGACGTTAATTAAATTTGGTTTGACATTTCTGCAGATTTGTCAATTTAATTGACAATTTAAAAAATCAAAGTGAGTCCAGTTCAAATAGCTAAATTTTTGACTATACTAGTTTTTTTTTTTTCTCGCAACTGTACATTTATAAATAATAGATAATCATTAAAAACAAATATTTTTGATCAGTTTTCATGCATTTAGTTATAACAATTTTAATTTAGTTTAGTATATTTATCAATCAAAAACTATTTTTTAAAGAATTTCATGTTGAGTAAAAATACTATTTCTGATCTTTACATTTTTTGCAGACATCTGTTGCAATTTAACTGTAATTTTTGGCAATAACTTTAATTGCACACTCAACTTAACCACATTAATTAGTAACCCGCAGTTTGGTACATTTATCAATCAAAAACAGTTTTTTTTTGCAGAAGCATGTTCTCCGGACGAAATAAAGGTCAATGATGGGTTAATTGCGATGCGGACCGAATGGGCAGTAAACAAATTGGAGGAGAGGACACTTTGCGGCCATTTGTTAAAGGCCATAATTGAATTCGTAGAGCAAGTAGAGAACATGCAAGTAGGGAGAGCTTAGCGCCCACTTCTAATCTTGAGATGACAGATGCCATTCGCAAACCACAGAAAAACCACCTCTGCATCTGCTCTTTTTCATCATACATTATCAGACCGTTGACTCATCACTATAGATATACTTAAATACATATCTGAAAAGTATTTATTATTCAGTTTCAATAGATTTTATTGAACTTTTATGATAATCTAATATAGTCTTTTGAAAATCTTATCTAATATAGTCTTATGAAATAATACATTATCCCATAGCTATACAAAATCATTATCCCATAGTAACTTTCTTAATTCCTGCTTATCAATATTTATAGACTATTACAGACAGTTCTGTAATAGTCTATAATTATTGGTAAACGAGTATTTGGGAACTTACTATAAGATATTGATTTTGTATAACTTTTTAATTACAGTCAAAATCGTTTATAACATAGGTTCTCAACCTAAGTTTGCCCACTGCCCACTTTGAGAATATATAATTTTTTTTTTCTAGAGCCCCCCATTTTTTTTTTTGCTTACGACCTGCGCGAATCTGAAATAGCTATTGCCACGATTATATTTAAACATGGGGGTGTATAAAATTTTCTCTGGGTTTTCTAATGCCCCCCTGAAAGTCTCAAACGCCCACAGGGGGGCGTTATCGCCCACGTTGAGAACCTATGGTTTATAACGACACCGGCTATAATGTACAATCAAATATAACAAACAAAATAACATACAAAACAACATTGATGTTGCTTACAACGAACACAGCGGTTAGAACAAACACATTTCTTAAAACAGTTGTTGAAATTATCAGTTACAGCGTACAATTCGTCACGTCTTTCCTTTTATGAAATGAAAACAAATCCTTTGTTGACAATACATATTTGCAGGGTCAGAGCTAAAATAATATCTTAAAAATCACAAGATTTTATGCAGGGATTTTTATTTTAAGTATATCTACATATACCAAATCAAAATGCTTTTAATAGCGTAAGATTTAGTTAGACGCAAAAAACATTTGTAAAATAAATTAATGTGAGAATAAACATAAAATCAACTTGAACATATTTTGAACTTCTCTTGAAATCAGTGTTTTATACGCGTGGCGCATGAAGTAAAATTTCAAGTTTAGAAAAACCTTCGCTTAGCTCGCACGCCCCGGCAAATCCAAATTTTCTGGCTTTTCTAAACTCGAAATTTTACTTCATGCTTAATCTGGGAGAGGAAACCCTCGCTATACAATTAATCAGAAACGTATTTGATTAGAAATGATTCAAAATTAATGGAATTTAATTTAATAAAAAAATACGAAGATGAAACAAATATAAGGGGTGTTGACTTGGCGGACGCAACATAGAAAATCCCATGCAAATTTTGAAATGTTCAAATTTTGGCTCCCCTATTTATTTAAGAAACAAAATGTATTTACCTTTTTTGTAGACGGAAAAATTGAAAACAAATCCTTTGTTGACAATGCATATTTACAGGGTCAGAGCTAAAATAATATCTTAAAAATCACAAGATTTTATACAGGGATTTTTATTTTAAGTATATCTACATATACCAAATCAAATAGCGTAAGATTTAGTTAGACGCAAAAAACATTTGTAAAATAAATTAATGTGAGAATAAAATCAACTTGAACATATTTTGAACTACTCTTGAAATCAGTGTTTTATACGCGTGGCGCATGAAGTAAAATTTCAAGTTTAGAAAAACCTTCGCTTCGCTCGCACGCCCCGGCAAATCCAAATTTTCTGGCTTTCTAAACCCGAATTTATTTATTTATTTAAGAAACAAAATGTATTTACCTTTTTTGTAGACGGACAAATTCTGAATTTATTCGAGTTAACGTTTATCACTTTACATTTCTCTAAGTTAAAATAATTAAAAAATAATAATGTGATTTTATAAAAATATTGACATGCCATGGAATTGAAACAACAACTGCGAATGTCAAAATGGCAAAAGATATCGTAGTCACTTGATTAAAGTAAATGTTTTCGAAATGATTTACACTATACAAGAAAAATGTCATTATTTTTATAAAAGCACATTACTTTTTCTTAATTATTTTAGCTGTTAATTTTCTGACATTCGTTGATTTTTAAAAGAGTACAATTTGAAGCTTTAAACGAGTGTTTTCCACTCCCAGACTAAGCATGAAGTAAAATTTCGAGTTTAGAAAAGCTCCGTGAAAATTTGTCTCGGGTCGCGCAGCGCAGATTTTACTTCATGGGCCACGCGTATAAAACACTGATTTCAAGTGTGGTTCAAATATACATAAATTCACAATATTTTTGTTTTGTACGCGTGGCGCATGAAGTAAAATTTCGAGTTTAGAAAAACCCAGAAAATTTGTCACGGGGTTTTTCTAAACTCGAAATTTTACTTCATGCTTAGTCTCGGAGTGGAAAACACTTGTTTAATGCTTTAAATTGAACTTTAAAAAAAACAGGGAATATCCGCAATTATTGTATCAATTTCAAGGTATGTCATTATTTTTATAAAATCACATTATTTTTTCTTAATAATTTTAACTTAGAGAAACGTAAAGTGTTAAGAGTGAACATTAATAAATGTAGAATGTTTCCCTCTACAAAAAAGTGAAATACATTTTGTCTCTAAAATAAATAGGGAAGCCAATATTTGAACACTTCAAAATTAACATGCGATTTTCTATGTTGCGTCCGCTAAGTCAACACCCGGTATATCAAATCAAAATTTAACTTTGATTTGCTATTTTGGAATATCCAGCGAATATATTCAAATTTCAATTATGGCCAATCAAAGTTTATTTATTTCTGGGTAGTAGATTTTATGAATTTTATGTTAAGGTTGCGGTTTACTACAGTGAGACAGACTCTTTCCATCCGTTAGCTAGAGTGAGAGAGACTTATATTACTATTTCCAGCATACAAAGCTAAACGTAAGATATAAGAAATGTTTTCAATGAATGCTGAGCTATTGAATGCAGAATTTACGAAAACCCTTGAATTTTTCGTAGCACAAGTTTTTGTTGCCTAAAAATGGGTAAATAAATGACACAAAAAATAGCTTTTCCGGATTTATTCACAAAAAGAACTAAATATCTTAATCGTTTTAAATTAGTGACCTTAAAATCCAGCAATTTGACATTTTTCCTGGTATTTCGGCAAATTAAATGAAGAAAACATTTTTATCTCCTATGTATCCCTGAATAATTGAAATAATTGTTTAAAATAGTGATTATAGGCAACCAAATGCACCGCTAGAAAACATGTGTTCTTTAAATATTCTCATTAAATCAGTATTGATCAGTATTGTATCAGTATTGATTATGAATGTTTTTTTTTAAATAACTGTTTAAATAATATCCTTTCTAAATTGGGAATTAACATTACTAATTTTACAGTGACGTAATTACATTGGCAAACCATACATGTATCAGGTCGCCTATAAAAATCGTTTTAAATAATTGGTCATGTATTGACTGTTAACTTATCAATTTTCCATTTTTTTTAAGTAGCATACAACTATATTTAGGAAATATCGTAAATTAATATCTGCGGTTGTATTTTTAAATACCAATGGATTTTACTTCAAATAAATGTTTCATACGCCCGGTGCATAAAATAAAATTTCGAGTTCAGAAAAGCCTGAAAATTTAGATTTGCTGGCGCGTTTCGTTTCGCTCACGCTGGCAAATCCAAATTTTCAGAGTTTTCTAAAGTAGAAATTGTACTTCATGCTTAATCAAGGAGTGGAAACCTTCGTTGAGTAATTTAATTTACCATGTATTTAATACTTTTACCCGATTAAAATACCAACATTGTGCTTGACCTGTAAATTATCGGTAAACTAGTTTTAATTCACGAATTCACCGAATTTCTGGTAATTGGAAAAGTCAGTAATATAATAAAATCCCTACTCCTACATTATATAGTTTTTGATTTTTTTCAAATACACTACAACATTCTAGAAACTTCAAAACTGCTTGTCATATATTAACTGTTAACTTATCAATTTTCCAATTATTTTAAGTAGCATACAACTATATTTAGGAAATTTCGTAAAATAAATTTCTGCGGTTGTATTTTTAAAAGTCAATGGATAATTTTTATAAAACACGTACCTATAAACTAATTGTTTTAGATATCAATTAGATCATTATCGCAAAGCTAGAATTAATAAGGAAACTCAAACATTTAGGATTTTTTAATATCAACTTTATTTATAAATAAACTAGTTATTATTAAGAGGATTGTATAATAAATTCCACAAGCATTAATTTTATAAAAATGAAATGAATTTAAAATATAAATAACTTAATAAAATAGCTTGAAACGGAGTTTACAAAAGTGTCTTCTTAGATAAATATTTCACTTTTGCCCACTTGCATCACAGCTGATTAACTTTAATTAATGATTAGTACTGCTTCAACTGCATATTGATAAAATAGACAAGTTTGGGATATCTTACAAATTTATAACATTCTTATATTCTCGAATTTTGACTTAGCCAGATATGTAATCAATGATTCGTAGATGATTAAAGTTAATCAGTCATGGTACAGATGGAATGTAGTATTATTATTCGATGTATTTTAATTGCACTTATTTTGTAAATCTATAGTATGTATTTCTACTTTAGAAAAGGGAGCACATTGAATCTCTGCAAATTCAATGTGTATGATGTATCCGGGAATCCATGTAAGTGTGGTGCAATAAATAGGACCTATTTACGTGGACAGTGAATGAACATTGAATGTAATCACCGAGCAGAGATCCGTTTCCGGTAAATAGTTGTGAAAAATTCTAATATTGTCACAACAGTTATTCGTCACTTTACAGAGAAAAACTATTTAAACAATTCACATTAAAAATTGCATCAGTTGCACAAAACATGCAATTATTATGACGTATGCTTAATTAGTGCTTCAAATTAAATGTCAGTACCATTTGATCGTTTAAATTATGATTTAGAGTAGGCGGCTTTTTTTTGTGCTATCGGATATATATATATATATATATATATATATATATATATATATATATATCCGATATAGAGCTGGGCAGGATTCGAATCATTCAGTATTCGAATCCTTTTAGAGGATCCAAAAGAGGCAATCGAATACTTTAGTTCAGCTGGATTCGTGATCCGGATTCATTACATTTTTTTAAGAGGTTTCGTATTCGAATCCAAATGTGGGTGATTCGAATCCATATAAAAGGATTCGAATCCTTATGAACGGATTCGAATCCTTATGAAAGGATTCGAATATTTATAAAACGATTCGAATATTTATTAAAGGATTCGAATACTTACAAAAGGATTTGAACCGTCAAAAATAATTCGAATTAATTGTGAGGATTAACATAAAAAATGTCTTGTGTGTTTTTAAATTTCTCGCTAAATCGCTGTTTTATACGCGTGGCGCATGAAATAAAATTTCGGGTTTAGAAAAGCCCAGAAAATTTGTCTCGGGTCGCTGCGCGACCCGAGACAAATTTTCACGGGGCTTTTCTAAACCCGAAATTTTACTTCATGCTTAGTCTGGGAGTGGAAAACACTTGGTAAAGGTAAATCTTTAAATTCTATTAATTATCCACGTAACTTCTTTAATGAATTTTGCCCCTGAAACAACGATATCATGATTTCTCGGTGAAATATCGGTAAACCGGTTTAGATTCAATAATTTATTGAATCACGGGTAATTTACAATTCTTAATAAATATATGTATATTTATTAAGAATTGTAAATTACACGTATAATTACCCTGTATTAAAAATGTACTATTCAAATTAAAGCGTATTTAGTTATTAATCAATAAAAACGAGTGTTTTCCACTCGCAGACAAAGCATGAAGTAAAATTTCAAGTTTAGGAAAGACTGAACGTCCAAATCCAAACTCAGGCTTTTCTAAACTGAAAATTTACTTCATGCACCACGCGTACAAAACGCTGATTCAGTGGAAAGTTTTAAATTTAGATGCTTGCGATTTATGGCGCCCAACTAGGAGCTACAGCGTTAGCCTGGCTCCAGGTTGGGCGCCAAAAAACCTCAAATGCAAGCGTTTTAAGTATTTTTAAACGAGTGCTCTCCACTCCTGGCTTAAGCATAAAGTAAAATTTT